>JANRMT010062791.1:46335095-46390017 GCA_026402145.1 Polypterus bichir lapradei | reverse complement strand
ATATATATATATATATAGAGAGAGAGAGAAAGATGACAACAACACTCATATCAATGACAAAACAATTACATTAACAATCATGTTACGTTATTTTTAAAATATTTCCTTTTCTTTTTCATAACTTCTATAACACACTACTTCTCCGCTGCGAAGCGCGGGTATTCTGCTAGTATAATATATAGAAAAGCAGCTAGAACCGAAAAGAACAATGAAAAGTCAACGTGGCTCAGAGGTGCATGTGGACTGTAGCACAGATGAAAGCTACTGAGGCTGTGTTTGGTGAGTTGTTGCGTACGGGTATATGAGCAGGCAGTGCATACGCCTCGAGAGCGACGGTGGAAGCAGTAGGAGGGCTATAGTTGGTGGACGGAGTTCTGTCATGCGTACCCCATGACGCGGGAGGAGGGTTAGAGTTGGCCGGCGGGGCTCTGTCGAGCGTATCCCATGGTCTTAGAGTTGGCGGGCAGGGCTCTGTGAGTTGGCGGGCCTGGCCCTGTCGTGCGTATCCCATAGTATCCCATGGTCTTACAGTTGGCTGGCAGAGCTCTGTGAGTTGGTGGGCGTGGCTCTCTGTTTTGCATGCACTCTGTCTTGCGTGCGTCTTGCGTGCCCTTAGTGAATTATATATATAGATGTTCAGCAAAGGTTTATGGATGTGGTGAAAGAGGACATGCAGGTGATGGGTGTAACAGAACAAGATGCAGAGGACAGAAAGATATGGAAGAAGATGATGCGCTGTGGCAGCCCCTAATGGGAGCAGTCGAAATAAGAAGAAGAAATGCCATAAAAACCAGAGCCATAACAATTGCATTGAATAAAGGCCATAAAAACCAGATTCATAACAATCAAAACTTTTCTGAAAAATTTTCTTAAAAAATAAATGTGACAAATTAAAAAAAAAAATGTTCCACTGGGAGCCAAGTTGTTTTCATGCAGATAGACAGACAAAATCAGAGGTGATTTTTACAATAACCATGAGCAAACCTGAAAAGGGTTTTAGCTTGCATTAGGTAACCCTAATAGCTTTGATGGCTGTTCTCTCAATAGCTTCAACATGCCATGTTATTTGTATCTTTAGCTCCACAGACACAGATTTTCTTTGCACATTTTTCATGTTATTAGTAGAGGTTCTTTTCATGAAAACTGTAATTTATTGACTTAACACAATATATCAACACAAGTTTATTTATAGTAGAAGGGTCTTGTATGTCTGTAGTATTAGGGTGTTGTACTGTGTTAGCCATTATGAATGTAGTGAGAAGTCAAGCAAAATGACTTTTTATTGGCTAACTAAAAAGATTACAATATGCAAGCTTTCAAGGCAACTCAGGCCCCTTCTTACATCTTGCCTGGAGAAGGGGCCTGAGTTGCCTCAAAAGCTTACATATTGTAATCTTTTGCTTGACTTCTTATTACAGTAGAAGGAGTAAGTGCAAATGACCCACCAGGCATTAAGAAATGCACAGTAAATGTTTTCCATGCCCCTGTTTACCAATATACTGTATTTATATTCCATATACTTTGACATCAAATTCAGGGTCAAGGGAAGTTGAAGCCAATCCCAGCAGCACTGAGTGCAAGGCAGAAAAATAACCTTGAAAAGGGTGCTATGCCATAAAAGGGCTCACTTAAATACACATCCTCCCTCATGTAGAAAGAAGCAAATATAAATCATTAAATAACACTTATGTCCTTGTAGATGTGATTTGTTTATTCAGCTTTTAAATAAATAAGACTTGTGCAGGAGACAATTTACGTTGTGTGTTCAAAGTTTATTTGAGTATTTTAAAGGGTCCAGAGATCATAATGCAGAGTTCTACAAAATGACATCAATTGAAGTTTTTATATAAAATGGGAATAATATAAAGCAGAATTTCATCTGTGTTTTAGATCTTGGACAGTTTCCACATATGTAATGCCAGCATAACAGGAACAGACTCTATTGACATATTGAGAGTGTAGATGAACATTTCACATAATCATTTAATCTGGTTAGTTAGCGATAATAAAACATGCAGAAAAATATCATTAACAATATTAAATGCAGATATGAGTATTGGCAAACGGGATACACCAGATGCTCTATATGTCATTAGTGTGCCATGCAGAAATAATGAATTTGGTTTGCTCAAATATGTATTCAGTACACCTATGTAATGAGAATGTGCAGTAGTCAGACGGGATCACTAACATGTTAATAGTTATTATTTCTGAACATGTTTTCTTATCTGAAATGAAAATCCTTAAAAATCCATTTAGCTTTTGATTTACTGTTGGCACAGGGACAAAAACCTAACAATTCTTGGTGTTCTTTCAATCCTGAGCCTTCGATTGCCTCCAAAAAGCCATATCTTCAAGGCAGGGCTGCAACTGTCTGTGTTATCTGAGCAACAGCTTGGCCAATGCATTCCGTTCTGGGACCATGTACTTTCTAAAGGTTGGAAGGTGTTGTCAACTCTTTCATTCTCTCCCGGCCTAATTTGTCCCTGAAGAGTCCTCCATAGGGTCCTGAGGAAACAATATATGTATAGCGTATCGGTCCGAATTTAACGCAGCCCCAAAGTTAACACGGCCCCCATTTTTTTCATGAAGATTTTAGAAAAAAAAAAATCCGAATTTAACGCGATCCATTCATTCTTCGTTAAAGAATTCAAAGATTTCCGCCGTGGTAGTGATAAACCGTTCCGTTTCATCATTTTTTATACACCAACCCAAACTTGCTTTAAAGTCCATTTTAGGGATCTTTAAATTAGCAGCCTCTTCTAACGCTTTAAATTGTATAACTTCACGGGATATTGGGAATCCTTCATTTTGCTTTTCTATTACGAATTTTACCACTTGCTCAACTTCCTTAAACCTTCCTATTTTGGGTCCACTAAAAGATTTTCTTGAGGAATTTGTATTCATATATTTCGTTAAATCTTTTCTCCAGAGACGGACGTTTACTGTATGTACTTCTGGAACTCCGTATTTCCTTGAAGCTCTCATGTTGTTCGTTCTCTCTGCCTCGTTTGCAACCGTAATCTTAAAATTCATATCGTAGGTTCTCCTGGTACCTTTATTCATTTGTCTCTTTGATGAGCCGTTTTTCTCAACACTACTATTATAACTCGCGCTCATTTTTTATGTGCAATAAAGAACCCGCCGCTAGAGCAAACATGCAAATTACTACTATAACAGTTGCGAGAGACGTGGACTACACTTACCTGTGAATCATAGACACAATAGCCACTTGCTGGCGTACGCCGGACGCGCGCCATAATCGAAATACTCGAAACCAGTGATTCCACCGGAGCTAGAAACTCTCGTGGAGTCTCTTATTTTCGAACCGATCCGAACTATACCGAACGCAACACACAGGTTGGTCGGAGGCACAGGCGTACTAATAAGAAGAGTTGTTACATTGAATTGCTTAGTCCTCGAATTTAACGCGAGTCCACTTTTGAACGGGAAATATTTAGTCAAAAAAGGTCACGTTGTATTCGGGCCAATACGGTAATACAAGGCTGCTTTTCTCACTCAGTCTCTCTCATTCTTTTGCCACTGCCTAGGGCACATGGCACACAGGCAAGGTATACCATTCCCATTAGGTGCCTGACATTTTCAAGTCTTCTTATGCTGCCTACATGGCCCTCTCGTTTGCCTGGAGGCTGTCTTTATGACCTTGCCCAGTCCTATTCCATTCTAGAGTGTTCTTTGCCCCAGGCAACGTCTTGCCAACCAGACACCTCCTTATAATGTCTTTCTTACTCTGAGTATTCATTCCCTCATATCCTATAATCACTGGGTAATTATTTATTCAGCTATTCAGCTTTACTAATTGAAATATATTATATTTCTGTTTTGGAAAGTGTGTATTTTGTTTTTCCCAGAAATATTAATAGGGATTTGTATTGTTCTATAATCTTCAAGAATGGTTCCAAAATTTTGAATCTTAGGGCTAGAATCAGCCTCTTTAAATATTAAGATTTTTTTTCCTTAAAAAGCTCTTTGAATATATGTCATTTCAGTTCAGTTGTGTCTGGGTGCTGTTTCAGGTGCATTTTCTTCCAGTCTATTGATTGTTTCAGAGTGCATAAAAGAATGTTATTGCACATATTGGCAAGTACCTAAAGCGCTTACCAAAGAAGCTGAAAATTCGGATTCAGGTTAGACTAGGACGTTAAACAATTTTTCTATCTTACACTACCTTATAATGCTGTGCAGTGGTAGCTCTGCTGTCCCAAAGTAAGGAGACTAGGATTCATATCCAGGTTGCTCCCTGCATGAAGTTTGCATGTTTCCCTCATGCCCACGTGGGTTTCCTCTGGGTGCTCTGGTTTCCTTCTGCAGTCCAAAGACATACACATTAGATGACTTGGTGATTATAAATTGATCCTTGTGTGTATGTGTTCACTCAGTGATAGGCTGACTCATTGTCCAGGGATTGCTCCCGCCTTGCACCCTATGATAGCTGGGCTAAGCTCAGTCTGCCCCATGACCCTGCCCTGGATAAGTTTGTTATGAAAAAGGCTGGATAGACATTATTATGCCTGTAAAATCATTGATTTAATCTAAAGGTATTTTCTGTTTATGATTTTTCATTGTCTGTAAGTGAGGCTGCCACTTTTCTTGTATTGTATAGGTATGCCATTTCATGATGGGGCATGAGGATGTAGTGTTTAATACTGCTCTCTCACACAGTAAGTACAATGACACAGTTCCAAAGACCTGGGTTTAAATCCCAGCCCAGTCTGTGCGCACTTGTCCCTAGGTTCATGCATTTTAGATTGATAAATTGGCCTGTTGTGAGTGTATGTATGTCTTATGATGAAACAGCATCCTTTATAGGGTTGGTTACTGTTTTGTACTCAGTGGTGATGCCTTTCTTCAGACAAATATAGCCATATTGTTCATGTTTCAAGTCAAGTTAGTTTTTAGAACCATTTAGAAATACACAATCAGGTAACAGAGCATGTCTCAAGGACCATAGTGCATAGACTGAACATCACTGTACAATACAATACAACAGGCAATCAACACAATAACCTCACAGGGCAATTTAAATGCCATCAATGTAGACAAGATACAGGCATGTATCATTACTGCTCACTTTTTAACTGAGGTGTAAGTGGCATATCAGCATATTCTGAACATGAGTTACAGAAAGCAGAGGTCTTGAATACACAAAACAACAGCAGCATTGAAAAGAGAGCAGCATGTAATATAGTAGTGTGCAAGGGGAGACAGCCAAATCAGTACCCTTGTTGAGTAACAGCATATAACATTTTTGGTTGCATAGTGCAGTAGAGCATTTATGTGTATATGTGAGACCAGGGTGGTAATTAGATAGTTCAAGAAAGCTTTTGTAGAATGGAGACACTGGCTGGGAGATGTTAAGGTAGGGCAGGAAGTTGTTGGGGTAGCATAATATTAAAGGGCCTGACAGCCTGTGCAAAGAAGCTGTTGCACAGTCTATATGTTGATGTAGCTCTGTTTCTTTTTAACCATCTATCCATACATTTTCTAAACTAGTATTTATCACTTCAAATTAATCTGTTAGTGGAGAGTTAATTGGCTTCCCATGGGACACACCCCTTATTCATGTAAAATCTGATTTAACAGCAACTAATTTAAAAAATGAACAGGGTTTATAAAGAATACAAAAACATTACAAAACTAAAAACCTATAAATGTCACAAATGCTACCCACATGGAGCAAAGTTTCCTAAATCAAAATTATTGGATGACGCTCTTCTGAGCAATGATTGGACACTTTCTGCCCCTAGCTACAGTTACAATGCCTTAGGGGAAAAAGTGATTGTCACGTTAGTGACTTTACATAAGAATAATCAAAAGGAGTGACTTTGATCATGGATATTATTTCAAAGCCAAACATAACTTCTGCAGTTTGATCTATTTCTGTTTCAAACCAAATGATAAAGGAAAGCAGAGAAGCATTAAAGTGGGTATTTCACAGCATTATTTCTGAAGAGTAGTTGTTAAATTGTCAAATACAAGCAATATGCAGACACTTTTAAAACACAATGACCCTGATGCTTTGTTCTGTTGATTTCCTCTGCTTCTTTGTCATCAGCCTCCCCATACACATCCATATGCCTTAGGCTTTTAAAATGTTTGAGTGTACTTTTGTTGTGATTCATTTTTAGAAGAAATAACTTGTAGCCTATTATTTATTTATTATTTGTAGGCTAATGTTGGTTTAAATAAAAATTTACACTGTTTGCAAACAAAAACAAATTTGAACCTTTTGTTTAAATGTAACAAAAATTACCACAACAGTATATTAATGTACACTACAAACAGTAACCCACCCACATGCCCAGATTATGGTGATATAATTATTTACTATCATTATGTTTTTGTTAGCTATTCAGTTAAGGTAAATGGCCTACCATCACATCCCGGCTGTTAGGGTTATGGGAGCCAGATCCTATCCCGGTGGTATCTAGCACAAAGAAGGAATTGACATGACACCAGTCTTAGTTAGTGACCAATTAAAGTACACCAGCTCATCAAACACATACAGCTATGCAATATAAGAGAATTCAACTTACACAGACAAGAGCTTAGATGAGATTTGAATCCAACACTCCTCACACCATCATCTTGTTTCTTTAATTAGTTTTTTTTTCCATTTTTATTTTTACTATGAAATTGTTAGGTTGTTAGTGTACAGTTTCTCTAATAGTGTTCACCAGATTGGACGCATTACTGGTGGGGATGAGGCGGCCTACAGGAGGGAGGTGGACAGTCTGACGTCATGGTGTGAGGACAACAGCCTCACCCTCAACACAGACAAGACGAAGGAAATGATAGTGGACCTGAGGAAGGAGAGAAGACCTCACTGGCCACTGTTCATTCGAGGGCTTGAAGTGGAAAGGGTGAGCAGTATTAAATACCTGGGTATCTACATCAGTGAGGACCTCACTTGGACTCTTAACACCACACAACTGGTCAAGAGGGCTCAACAGCAGCTGTACTTTCTGAGGAGGCTGAGGAAGTTTGGTATGTTGACTAAGATCCTCGGCAACTTTTACAGCTGAATTGTTGAGAGCATCTTGACCAGTTGCATCACCATGTGGTATGGCAACACTACTGCTATGGACTGCAAACGCCTGCAGAGAGTGGTAAAGACAGCTGAGAAGATCACCAGGACCTCACTGCACTCTCTGCAGAGCATCTACAACTGCCTCGATCCTCAGGGACCCCACCCACCCTCAACACGAACTCTTCACACTTCTACCCTCAGGCAGGAGGTATAGAAGTATGAAATGCAGGACTTCCAGGCTAAAGAACTCTTTTTTTCCCGAAGGCCATTAGACTCTTGAATAACTGACTGAAGTTTATAACCATGGGCCACCTCATTCTATCTACCTCACACAACTTATTTGACTTGTCCATCACACACCTACCTTCACAATTACACTTTATACTTCTATTCTGTTTTTATACTTTATGCTGCCTCTGTTACTTATTATCTATCTGCTACTTATTATTTATGTTTATCTTTATACGTTGGTTTTGTCATTTGTTGTGGACAGCAAAGAAAGCATTTCATTGTACAGGGAAACATGTTTCCTTACTGTGCACAGTAATAGAATAGAAACACATTTTCTGCTCCATTGTTTGGCTGATAGACCTACAGCCTTGCATGGGTATTTGAGAATATCTGCTCACCTTGTATAACCATTGAAAAGAGTTATAGCCTATGTGAACATTGCCCTGGACACAGACAGGCTGACACGCTCAAGTCACCCAACACACGTTTATTGTCCATTTCTATTTTACAAAAGTCCATGCACACCAGCCCCCAATGCCCCTCAGTCCAGGCCAATCCAATGCCTTCTCTCTCTCTCTCTCTTTTCTTCATCAGGCCGCCTCTTGCCTCCTCCAGAGACCTTGTCCAATCTTCCACCCGACTCTTGTCCCTTCTGCAGGGAGGCGGCCCCTTTAAATAAGCACCCGGATGTGCTCCATGTGTGTTCCCGGCAATCTCCCACCAACACGCCCCAGTGTGGCCGAAGTGCCGGCTGTCTCTCCGGAAGCACTCCGGATGTCCCCGTTTTCTCTTCCCCCCAGCACTTCCTGGTGTGGCGGAAGTGCTGAGGTCTAGGGTCTTCCTGGTATTGGGGTCCCCCTGGCAGTAACCCCGGGTCCCTACAGGGTCGAGCTTTCCAGCTCTTTACCCGAAGCCTCCAGGGCGGTCGCCCCCTTGAGGTCTGGAGGAGGCACAAGCCCTCCTCCTGTCTTCTCAGGCGTCCCGGCTTGGTACCACCTTCATCCGGGTATGACACCTGATTCAGTTTTTTATTTTTTATTTTTACTCTGCAAGTACTTTTCTCTGTTTTTTTCCATATCTTTAAGTCCATGGGGTATGCTATCTCTATATATATTTTGCATTTTTATTTTGTTTTTTCTTCACTGGAATATGTTGGCCATCTCTCAAACTTTCATTCAAATTTTATTATTTCATCTTTCCTTCAAGTGCAACAAACACAGATATGTGTGACCTTTGAAGCAGCAGTATTGAAGTATTGCTAAAGGGGAACAGAGCTTTAAACGAAGCAAATACTGAGTGGCTCAAATTTAAAATTAGGATGTGTACATTCAGTACAACATCTGGTAGACCTTTGTTAGCACAGAGACTAGTGTGAGTGTGGAACAATCTAGCATTTAATGGTTTCTAAGAACTCATTCAACAAAATACAGGATCCAAAACCCAATACAGTGGAACCTCGGTTTTGTGAGCATAATTCGTTCCGGAAACGTGCTCGCAGTCCAAAGCACTCGTATATCAAAGTAAGTTTCAACATAAGAAATAATGGAAACTCAGATGATTCGTTCCACAACCCAAAACTATTCATATAAAAATAATTAATACAAAATATAAAGTAAAAATACATAAAACAAATTAACCTGCACTTTACCTTTAAAAAGAATCATGGCTGGTGTGAGTGAGTTTCTAAACTCCTGTGGGATTCCACCCAATGGGACGACACGTGGAAAAGCAGCCCAAAGCAATCGCAGTCTCCCAGCGCTGTAGCAGTTCGCCGTAAAAGCGTATCCAAAAAGATCGCGGACATGCTATAAGCGCCTGCCGTCGATGGGTGATACAAGGAACATTATAAAGATCCCGCTACAATAAATAACCGCGCTGTTGCTGTTTCAAGCTGAATAAAGCTGGTGTTGTTAAAGTACTGAGACTCAGCTTCATGTTCTGGGGTGCAAGACGGGGACTCGCACTTCACAGCACACACACACACACACACAGTCACAATGCTGTAGTAAACAGTATACGCTCGTACAGATGTTGAATATATGAGTGAGGCATGCAGACTCAGACGGAGAATAGGAGACGATTGCCCTCAAGAGAAGAGAGAGAGATTGCTCGCGCGCCAGCGAGCAAGATAAGGAGAGAGAGAGAGAGACAGACAGACATGCGAGCGAGATAAGGAGAGAGAGAGAGACGCGCGCATGAGCAAGATGAGAGAGAGACACACACACACAAACGAACGAACGAATGAACGAACAAGAGAGAGAGAGAGAGAGAGAGATATAGATAAAGAGAGAGAGTGATGCGCGTGTGAGAAGAACCATCAGCTCAGTTGTGATCACATGATGCTCAGCAGACAAAGTGTATCCATACTACTCGTATTGCAAGACATCGCTCGTTTATCAAGTCAAAATTTATTAAAAAATTTAGCTCGTCTTGCGAAACACTCGTAAACCAAGTTGTTCGCACGTCAGGCCGGTCGTATATCAAGGGTCGACCAAAATTTTTGTTTTGATTTACGACCAACATCTTGCGTTACGACCTGAATGCAGTCACGTGTATCCGCTTGTGCGATTGTAAACAAACAGCCGAGAGCGTCAGTTGGAGCCCAGATACATGTGTTTGTGGACGTAATTTCGGTCAGTGCAGTGATTTATCTATATATATAATTCACTAAGACCATGGCAAGCAAGACACATAATTGCTAAGGAAGGAAGAGAAGGTAACAAAGGTAAAGAAAGCGATTGTTAAGGGATGTTAGCTAGTGGGCTGGCGCGGCACATGATGATGTCATCAGGCTGAGTCAGCACCGGCTTGCTTTGGAGCAGTTCACAACACGCCCAGCTTTGAACTGAGTGCTCGACTACTGTCATTATTAACTTGAGAAACAGCGATCACAATCGAAACAAAGAAGGAAATTGTGCAGAAATATGAGAGTGGTGTTCGTGTGCCCGATCTCGCTAATACAGTATGTACAGCATGTCGAAACCCACCATCTCGACAATTTTACAAAGAAAAGATTTGCATAAGGAGGCTCCTTCTAAACAATAACCACCTTCCGTTTCATTCTCCTCCTCCTCCCTTCCTGCAGCCCAAAGATGTCAAATTAAATGGTGAGTACAGTATGAAATTGTTGTTTCTGGTAGGCTATGCACTTTTTATAACTTTTTGGTTAGTACATTAGAAAAATTATTGGTGTTTTGGTAAATTATGCACATTATACAACCCTTTTTTATTATGAAAAAGTTAAGTAAGTGTTGCTGTGGGAGGTTCGGAGCGCATTATGGGTATTTTCATTATTTCTTATGGGAAAAATAGACTTGAGTTACAACCAGCCCTCGCAAACGAGTTGAGTTCGTAAGACAAGGGTCCACTGTACTCGCAAACCGAGGTTCCACCATAATGTGCTGGGGGAAGTCCGCACCTCCAATTCTTTGGTTGATGACCATGCGCTTGGAGTGTATGACTAGCGCTACCTATGAAAATGATCAGTCGGCCTGCACATTATGCTTCACTGCCAGCAGAGCCTAGTTGCATTTTTTCCCTGCCCCTGTACTTTTCCAGGCCCCAAGTCCCAATTTCATGAGTAAAATAGCCTGCATGTCAGTTTTTTGGGTCATTATGCGTGCCATGGCATAAGCTCTGGATTGAGTCCAAAATCAAGGTTCAAAGCCCAGGGATGCATGGGTTTTTGTGTGACACACAAACAACCATTAGCATTTTATGTATATAGATATCTTATATGTCAAAAATACTATAATACTCTACTTTTCTCCCATTTAATATATCACATATATATTATTAGAGTTGGTAGGAGAAGTAAAGTATTATAGTATTTTTTATCATATCAGTACACCAATTACATACTGCATTTTCTGTATCATGTAAAGATACTGTATACTATGCATCATCTACAGAAATGTAAAAGCAATGTATTTTATTAGTACATACATAATAAGATGCATTCCATCAAACTGCACACTGTAAACATTGCCAGTGCTTAATATTTTCTTATACTAAATGCATTGTCATAATTTAAGTCAAGTGTTCCTGCCTTGCGCCCTGTGCTGACTGGGATTGGCTCCAGCAGACCCCTGTGACCCTGTGTTAGGATATAGTGGGTTGGATAATGACTGACTGACTAATTCATAACATTACCTGGATGGATAGCAGTTTTTCTTGCTAGATGTTTAGGCACCCAATGTGTCTAGATGGTCAGGTGACTCTTTTAATCTTGGGTTGTGATTCAAAGTGGTATCTGAATGGAACTGATGGAAGCTGAATGATACTTAGAGCTTCTGGTGAGCTCTGTATTTTACGCCCATCTTATACTTTTTTACTGTCCTTCTTGGACTAGTGGGACATCATTTTCTAGGGGCCATCTTCCCTTTCATGTTCAGGCCTCATGACCTTGAACCAATCCTAGCACAATTATTGTGTTTGAGTCTTCTGCCAATCGCTGTTCTACTTGTGGTTGTGGGCTAGGACAAAATGTGTCTTTCAGTATTACAGACTCCAAATTGTGGTTAAATCCCAAGTTCATCTTATAGCTAGTTTTGACCTGTCATGCAGTAAACTGACCACACCTTTCTTATTATAGACTAACTGAAAAGTTACAGTAAAACATTTTCTTGTAAACTATAAACATTTTTTTTCTAGTACAGTACATGCTGTATCACAACAAGAATGCCAGAAAGTGTTCAAAGTCCCAAAATCCATCCTCATTATCCATACATTTGTATGTGTTGAAACAATATTTTAATTATGAAACATTATAATCCATAGTTGATGGTTGACAGACCAAGTTAGTGTCATCTCACAAGGACTCTCCCAGAGTAAAGTTTAGAAAGTGACCAGATTTGCAAATTTACCTTTAAGCTAAGACAGCAAGATGCAAAAAAACAAGAAAATGATTACATGTCATCTTTAAGTGACAGATGTGATAGATCCATTTGAATGGTTTGCAAAGGCCAAGCACTAAAAGAAATTAAAAAGTGCTTACTTCAAGCTGATTTTCTTCAGTATGGATTTATATGCTTGCTTATTAAAGGTCAGCCCTTATATTCTGTATGGTTTTTGATAAAAAGTCATCACCCATGGCCTTTTAAAACCTGTTACATTTAAGAAACATTTAAAAACAAGGTAGTACATGTACACACTTAAAAAAGTATATGAATTCTCTTGTCATAGTGTTACAGTATGTGTATGCCTTGTTCTCTATTTTTGTTCCATTTTCATGTTTTTGTCTGATTTAAAGTAATTATTGTTATTGTAGCTATTTATATTATGTTTACAGTATTTTATTTGTATATTATGATTTTTCTAGGCACAAATGTTTGTTCTCTTATGTCTAATGCATTTTGTGCGTGGTTTCCAAAAAGGCGGTACCACCTGTCCATCTCTGTTAAGGGACTTTCCCCGGCTCGATAAATGCTAATGGGTTAATGCAATCCCTTGTGGTTCATTTGAATATATAGCATCTTTGCCATGCTTAAGGTATTGTGCTCTCATTTGTGTTCTGTTTCTGTGTTCTTTTTTGCATTTCTATTTACTTCTCTGCACTGTTTTTTGGATTCTTCTTACTAGATTTGAGTATTTGGAACTTTGCTGCTTAGATGTGCCTTTTTAGGAAAACCATTTTGCTTATTTTTGTATTTTAAATGTGTTGCTGTTTTTCTTTTTGTACAAGCTGGGGTTTCAGGTTGTCTCCCTCTATGGTGCATTCCGACTATTTTTGGACAGTTTGAACTTAAATAGCTAAAGCCCCATAAAGACCTAGAATAGGCCGAAGCCAGCCCATTGGTAGGCACCAGGCCGCCTTTGAGAGTACCTTTGCTGGGTATGCTGGAGGGATTGAGGCCTGCTCTGTGGCTCATTTTTTGAGGCCTCACACCACACTACACACAACAGATATGTTATGTGTCTGCTTTAAGTGTCTTGAAATCGTTTGGCTATTTGTAGCTTTCAAGTGGAATATGTTTTATTTTGTCCAAATTTAGGCTGA
Source organism: Polypterus bichir lapradei (assembly GCA_026402145.1). Lineage (NCBI taxonomy): Eukaryota > Metazoa > Chordata > Cladistia > Polypteriformes > Polypteridae > Polypterus > Polypterus bichir. Next base: position 46,376,737 of record JANRMT010062791.1, on the reverse strand, counting down.
ATGTTTTCTGCGTTTTCGTTTCATTTGTGATATCGCTGTTGTGTGCTTGATTTTTTTTCTCCTCATTATGTTATTTTTCCATTTTTACTATATAATGCAATATATCTTATTTTTGTGTAACAGTTTTCAATTAATGCAGGTCCTGAGCTCTGCGAACAAATTACCAGGTAAAATGGAAGTCTAATTACAAAATATAGAATTAGTACATACAAAGATACATATTTGTTAAAACAAACACAAAACGGAAATGGAAACTAAGAATATATGTCCGTTTAATTAATTGTTGAACGACGACCAGTTGACAACAGAGGAGATGAAAATGTAAAAGATATAGTCAAAGACAAAGTTAGACACAGGCAGAGTCCTCTATCAACTGGCTGCCTACCTCCTCCTGGGCATTTTAAAGTCTGTGATGGGCCATCCTGATGAAAGGACGCTTCTGCCTGATGATTCCAAGTTCCTTTATCTGAGGTGACTTTTCTATAAGCAGGAAAACAGCTTGGTAGGACAGGAGTGTGGCACCAATTGCCAAATAAAGATACAGAGAAAAGTAACAATAGAGAAGGGTTAGTAAAAGTTTTTAAACATTGTATTACTAACATTTTTGTACAAATCACTAACAAACAATTACAGTATTCATGGTTAATTGGCAGGTCTAGTCAGAGTATGCTAGACTAAAGTAATGAGTCCTAAACCTGAATTTAAAGGCCAAGACTATAAAGGGACATCTCTTATATTCCCTGTAACTTAAAGCTCAACATCCCACTATTATTTTATTAATCCTTGGAATCTTCAGTGGGCTAGCATCCTAAAATCTAAATGTGGACTGTGGTTTGTAAGCAAAAATAAGTTAAAATAATTAAGCAGGGCCTTGACCCTTTAAGGCTTTACATGTTTAAAGGAGAATTTTAAAAGCAGCCCAAAGTTTAACTGGGAGCGAGTGCAAGGACTTGAGAAATGCAGTTATGTCGGCTACTTGCATCAGCATTTTGTATTTAACAATGAACCGATAGCTGCATAAAGAACAATTTGAACAGCCAGTAAATAACACATTACAGTATTCCATCTAACTAGAAATAAACACACAAATTAATTTCTCAGTTTCCTGCATATTTAAAAAAGTCTCATTTTTCCAACATATTTAAGATGGAAAAACATGTTTTGGATAGTTTTGTAATGTGTGTTTTAAACAACATACTAGTGTGAAAGATAACACCTAAACCCAGCCTCGGTGCCAATGTGTGTTGTACACCATAAATGAGTATCCTCAGTCATTTTGTGGAGATTTCCGAGATATTTGAAATAACATTTCCACAATTAAAAAAATATAATGTAGGATGTATTGAGACAAGAATTTTTCTTTTCAGGTATAGTAATTCATATTTTTGCATATAGGAATATGACTTCAGCATTAACATCAATGTGATAAAAATGGAATAAGACATTTCAGTTTACTTCATAATTGAATTGCAAGACTTAACATTTTAAAACCTAATAAAACCACAGCATTAATTCTTTGTGACCCAAGTATCAGGATTAAAGTACATTGGGGTCTCTTCCAATTAGAACCCTAATTATATATAATCAGTGTTTATCACATCCTGGCAGAGCCATATAAACATATTATTGCCCTTTGTGATTATTTGTAGAAGGACCCGTGTATACTGTATACTGCAGCTTTAATGTGGCCAATGTAACATTGAGCTCCAGCCATGATGGTTGCATTTTTTAACATTTTCTTCTGGTTTCAACTGGAGAATGGTTATCTTTGTATAAACCTTCCGGACATACCTTTATTTTAAGAGTGTCTTTAGAAACCTGTTCTTGGATCCAGCACTGACTGAACTTTCCTTCCTTAGTGTTCTTCATTTATAGCCCCAGGTGTAGAAATGACTTAAAAAGGTGGATCTTTTACTTCATCTTGTCCTTTTCGGACAGGGTTAAGGCTCCCTGCGCTTCTGGTTGCCTATCTGAGGTGTGTCCTGGTGTCAGAGCTTTCCAGTTTATTCCTGAGAAAAAGAATAGGCTCTTAGGCATCTATAGTTCGTAACCCCTTTTCCAATGATATTCCCTGTATTCTGTCCAGCCAGAACAGGTGATGTGAACTTTCAAAATATACTGTAAATATACATGTGTAAAATCAATTTGCTGCCAGTGACTGATCCTACTTTCATTTACAGTTGATTTGTCTGTATGAAGTTAATAAATAAAACCAGCCATTATTGTTTGTCTCTTTTTTCAGATTGTCAGGTGATGAATGTGGCACTCCTTATGACAAAGAATCCATGGCAATTATTAGGCTAAACAACACAACAGTTATGTATTTGAAAGAAGTCACAAAATTCCTTGCTTTAGTGTGTTTCCTCAGGGAAGAAAGCTTTGAAAGAAAAGGTAAAAATTAAGAGTTTTGCATTTTCTTGTGCTAATCTTGTTAGGTTTGATAAATAATCATCTCATTGCCTGGCATGTGTAAAAAATGTAGGCATTATTGTCCTTATTTACATTTGAAGAACATTATCATGTATTCTGTTTTTTTTAATCATTTGCATTAGGTATACGTACAAATCTTACAGATTGTCTGCTTTAACCATATAGTGCTTTTTAGATCTCATTGTGAGGTATTCAGTTTTGAAAAAGGGATTAGCTAGTATGCACTGAAATCAAAAAGTAAAGCTAATGGTGGTCAGTACTATAGTATTAAATAGCTGGATTCATATTGTTTGTAAGGTTTTGTTTTAAAATATGTTAATAAGTAGTCCATATATATAAGTAATATAAACAAACATCTTCTGAAAGATTCTATTTCTTGTGTGTTCTTCATGATGCAAAGCTTGCCAAAGACTGATAAAGGACATGCCCTCTTCTAATGTAATTTCTTCTACAGCAGTGTCCAGTTGAAAGACATTTAATAAGAAATCTTCTAGGTGGGTCAATTTGGAGTTAATGTATGATTATAAACTTGAACAACAAAGGGGCAATTGTAGCAATTTTTGGTCAAATGAAGTAAAAAATAATATACATCCTAATATAAAGCATAGAAACATTGTGTCTCTTACCTGTTTTTCTTATGAGTTTGGGAGTTAGCTTTACTTTTGGTTTCCTTCACAGAGTGCACTGATAATCAGAAGGACTTATCTTTTTATTTCCATTTCTGCTGCCCTGCTAGGAGCACCTTTGGCAAATAATGGTTAAAGCAATAGCAAATGTAGTTTTTAATTTGTAATTTTTAATCTAAATTATGTAGTTTTAGATGGTGGATAATTACTCACATTTTGAGGCTAAACTTCACATTTTGGCTTCTCTTCTTCCTCCTGGGCATATACGATAATACAGTTTAATGTTTGGATTTTTTTAATAGTGTTTTTATTTATTTCTTAAATTTTAATTTAATCCAGTTGCCAATGAAACAGTTGCATGATTTTTCAGAATATGAATAATTTGGCTTTATGCAGGTCAGATTTTTAAGCGTCCCTCAGTGACATAAATAGCGAACAGCTGGTAGTTTTGGTTCTTAGTAGAATCAGGACTGAAACAATACCCTGAGGGAATTCACAGCTTTCTTTATCTTTAGAATCGAATAGATCTAAACAGATTTGCTGTCATTTTAAGTATAATCCTTTATGTGAATTTAGCCAATATAAATTTGTTTATCCACTTATGAATTATGATCATGACACAGTGACTACCACGCTGCCTCAGGGTACGAGTCCCACGCCTAGTCATTGTGCATGAAATTTGCACATTTTCTCCTGGCCTTCGGTTTTCCTCCCACATTCTCAATGATATTTAGGGTAAGACAACTGGCGACTCCAAATTAAATAAATGTGAAGTGTTCATGTGTATAGCTTGCAATAAACTGATATCATGGCTAAGCCTCTTTCCTGTCTTACCTCCAGATTTGTTAGGATGGGTTCAGGCCCCAACAACCTTAACTAAATTAAGCAAGTTTGAGAAAAAATATATTGTGGTATATGGCCGGCTTGTCATCCCGGCCAGTACCCCCAGGCCTCTAGATGGAGCCCTCCCTGCAGTATGTAGGTGCCCCGAAGACCAGCAGGGAATCATGGACAATGTAGTTTTTATACACAGCCCTGCTGGATACCACAGGGGCCGCAAGAGGGAGCTGCAGGGAGGACCGAAGAGTCATATGTGCCCTATAACCCGGAAGTGCGTCATAGGAGGAGCGACAACAGAAGTGACGTATTTCTGGGGTGAAGAAAAGGACTTGTACCGGACCCAGAAGTGATAAAGAATCACATGGACTGGGGATTGGGAACACTTCCGGGTCAGGAAGTATAAAAGGACTGTAGGAGCTCCCAGACGGCGAGCTGAGTTGGGTGGTAGGAGGGCAACGCGTCTGGGAGTGGTGGATTGATTATTGTAGTGATTATTGGTTTGTGTATGAGTATTGTGGAGGAGAGGGTGCTTTGTGCACTGTGCAGAATTAATAAAGTCAACATTTGGACTTTTTCCTGGTGTCTGGTGTCTTGGACAAGGGTTCAAGGGAGCGATAGCGCCCCCTATCTGTCACAGTGGCGTAGCCGGCAGGATACTCTAGCGTCTATTGCAGAGGACATGTATCAAAAATGTTTCTGTGGGCAGAGAACCCTGAGGAGACGGCATACAGACTCGCCACAACATCACTAGAACCTACCTTCACCAAGTCTGGAATGGGAAGAAAGAAGGGCAAACAAAGCGGTATCGCCAGTGGGAAAGCCATGTCTGCAATGGCCGACGCTCGGGAGGAGTCACGGAGCGGCCTTACAAGTCCGGAGAAACCTCCAGGGACCAACGATCGCTCTGAGGTACGTGCCGGGAACGTCATTGATAACCCATTTAAAATAACACACTTTGTCCCGTGCATGTACCTCAGAGATGATCACCTGGAGGCTCCGCGGGAGAAAGGAGACTGTCCCGAAGACGATGGCACGCTCCTGTTCGAGCCAGAACACATGGAAGAAGACTTCTGCATGTCGGTGGCCGACGAGGGACACTTCATCAACCCCGGTGCTTTCTGGGAAGGAGGAGGTCCGCGTCCTGCTGTTTGTGCCTTAAAATCCAAAGAAATGAACTTGGACTTAGGTGCCCCGAAGACCAGTAGGGAAACATGGACAATGTAGTTTTCATACACAGTCCTGCTGGATACCACAGGGGCCGCAAGAGGGAGCTGCAGGGAGGACGAAAGAGTCATATGTGCCCTATAACCCGGAAGTTCGTCATAGGAGGAGCGACGACAGAAGTGACATACTTCCGGGGTGAAGAAAAGGACTTGTACCTGACCCAGAAGTGATAAAGAATCACATGGACTGGGGATTGGGAACGCTTCCGTGTCAGGAAGTATAAAAGGACTGTAGGAGCTCCCAGACGGCAAGCTGAGCTGGGTGGAAGGGTGGCAACTCGTCTGGGAGTGGTGGATTGTATTTGTAATTAGTGATTTGTAAGTTAATGAGCATAGTGGAGGAGGGGGTGCTTTGTGCACTGTGGCATTTAAATAAAGTCAACATTTGGACTTTTTCCTGGTGTCTGGTGTCTTGGACACGGGTTCAAGGGAGCGATAGCGCCCTCTATCTGTCACAATATATATGTACATTTTTAACTGAAAGAACATTGGGTAATGCTTTAGGTACTGCAAAAATACATCTATCGCACATTTACTGGACCTTAACAAACACTTCATTAAAAAGCATCAGTGAAGTGTTTATTAATATGTGCAGTGTGACCTAGTAGCAAAACTTAACTTTGGGGTGGTCGGAGGTGGCTTAACTGAGACACATTTCTCTTGATGTTATATATTTAGTATAAGACCTGTAAATCCTTCATATTAGAAGAAATTTTAACATCATGTCAATGTGTCACACTGCATCGAGATGAATAACCAATCTGCTGATTTTTTACAAATGTTATGAAGACCAAAAAAATCCTTAAGGTCTTGTTACATAAGCAGAAATGAGTAATAGATGCATTTTACAGCACCTAAAGTGTTACCAAACAGTGTTTTTCCTCACTTAAATATATTCATAGAAATATAGTCTTTGGCATCCCTGAATTCAACGACCCTACATGAAAACAGAATTGAACCTCTTACAATTGGCCTATTTATTTCAAATTGGTGTGGATGCCACCATCACTGTCTTTATTCTGCAAAGGCCTAATTCCATATGGATATGACCTGGCGGTTATCTATATCAGAATAATGTTTTTTGAGTTCTCTGGTATCTTTGACACTATTGTCTTCACAGCTAGGTGATAAGCTAAGGTCAGTGAATGTGGATTAGTAACTACTTGACAGACAGTTTGTGAGAACAATTTGTCAGCAAAGCAGGACTACCCTAGTAACTATCCTAGTTCCTCCAATACAATTCCCACTATAAATACAGTTTTAAGAGTTGCCACCTACAGAAATTCTCAGGTAACTCTGCAGTAGTGCCCAACCAATATGCATTATTTAGACTGTTAATGATATTGATATGTTGGAAGCAAAGATGATAGATTACCACTTCATTTTGCACCATTAGGAGTTCAGGTGAATGTGATATTAAATACTAGGTTCCTTAATGAGTTCATATAAACATGTCTGAATTTAACATTTGTCACTCTCTCCTAAGTGCTCACCCCTGGTGGCATAAGCAAGAGAGTGTAATTGTTAAATTGATGATTGTAAAGATAATAATATAGCCCATGTTGACTTGAATATTAAGAATGAACTTCACTGACAACAAAATTATGTTATGCTCTCCCATCTGCCAGTTAAATTATGCAGAAAATGTTTTAAGGGATTAAGGAACGAATAAATCAGTGCACATGTATATATACTGAGTGATGCATGCATTAATTAATTAAATTGAAATATATTTATTTAAATATATATGCATATAATTTGTATCGTTTAATGAACATTGTGATTGTTATACAAAGCAGCATTGTGCTTGCCATACTCTTAGTTTTATTTAATAATTTGTTTGTTTTAATATTGTTTTTACTTTTTGTAACTTTTAAAAGCTTTACCAGTTTGATTTGCACATATTATGAGTGTTGAAGGAATGAGTCCCAAAGGTATTATTACAGTCCCAAAGGTATCACATCCTCGTGAGCTGAACGATTTCCGGCGTGTCGCTGTGACATCACATGTGATGAAGACCATGGAGCGGCTGCTGCTTCACCACCTGAGGCCACAGGTCCGCCACGCACTCGACCCTCTGCAGTTTGCATACCAGGAGAAGGTAGGAGTGGAGGATGCCATCATCTACATGCTACACCGATCCCTCTCCCACTTGGACAGAGGTAGTGGTGCTGTAAGAATTATGTTTCTGGACTTCTCTAGCACCTTCAACACCATCCAACCTCTGCTCCTTAGGGACAAACTGACAGAGATGGGAGTAGATTCACACCTGGTAGCATGGATCGTGGACTATCTTAAAGACAGATCTCAGTATGTGCATCTCGGGAACTGCAGGTCTGACAATGTGGTCACAAAACAGGAGCGCCACAAAGGTCTGTACATTCTCCGGTCCTGTTCAGCCTATATACATCTGACTTCCAATACAACTCTGAGTCCTGCCACGTGCAAAAGTTTGCTGACGACACTGCTATCGTGGGCTGCATCAGGAGTGGGCAGGAGAAGGAGTATAGGAACCTAATCAGGGACTTTGCTAAATGGTGCGACTTAAACCACCTACAACTGAACACCAGCAAAACCAAGGAGCTGGTGGTGGATTCTAGGAGGACCAGGCCCCTCGTGGACCCCGTGATTATCAGAGGTGACTGTGTGCAGAGGGTGCAGACCTATAAATACCTGGGAGTGCAGCTGGATGATAAATTGGGCTGGAATGCCAATACTGATGCTCTGTGTAAAAAAGGACAGAGCCCACTATACTTCCTTAGAAGGCTGGCGTCCTTCAACATCTGCAATAAGATGCTGCAGATGTTCTATCAGACGGTTGTGGCAAGCGCCCTCTTCTACGTGGTGGTGTGCTGGGGAGGCAGCATAAAGAAGAGGGATTCCTCATGCCTGGACAAACTGGTGAGGAAGGCAGGCTCTATTGTAGGCACTTTGACATCCGTGGCAGAGCAATGGCCACTGAACAGGCTCCTGTCAATAATGGAGAATCCACTGCTGCTGGAGTATGTGAATTTCTCCTTGGGATTAATAAAGTATCTATCTACTGTATCTATCTATTGTCACACACGTGCACATGGGAGGCAGCTAAAGAACTTGAGTAAGGACAGTTCTGAGACATACTGGGATGTGGCAGAGTGCACTGACTCTTTTTCTCCCTTGCCTGCAGACCATTCATGGGAGATTCCACCTGGTCCTCTTGACGTCACTTCCGGGACCGAGCCAATGGAAGGAGACCTTGCTGGCTCCAGCTCCTGTGATGTCACGTCCGGGCTTGCACCAATGGCAGAAGACCTATATGAGCCTGACCCCTTTGACTTCACTTCCTGTCTTCCCCTTTAAAAGCCTCCACCTTTTCCCTAACCCTCAGTTCTGTTTTGGACTCGGTTTTGTGCACATCAGAGCTGTATCAATATAAGGAACTTCGCAGCCAGGAAACCAATTATAGGGGTGGCTGCCCCAAACCTTTGTATGACTCTGTGTCGAGTTTATGACATTGGCTTAGTTGGCAGGATGGAGAAGTCCCGGGAGAGACGGGGACAGGACCTGCAGTGCACCCAGGTGGGAGCATACCAGGGCCAAGTTTTCAGGTGGGAAGGGTGTCCCGTGGTTTGGCGAGACCCAGTGCGGGCCAGGGAGTGTGCAGGTGGGGCCCACAGAGTTGGGCTGCTCCGGAGGGGGGAGGCAAAAGGGGCTCATTATGCTCCCTCGGAGGAGAGTGCCCGCCTCCCTGTGAAACCAGAGCCCCATTTACCAAATAGGGGTGCCCCAGACTGGCAGGTGAGTAAAATAAAAAACTGGAGGTTGGACCCAGAGCGGCCAACCCTCAAACAAGCCTGGTCCTTCTGGGCAATGGTAGGGCAGTGGCTACGGCCATTTGACAACAAGCCCTACCACATAATAGAGCAGGTAGCCAGTCTGAGGCAAGCAGTTTAAGAACATGGCAGAGCTCATAGAGCTTCTGGAGACACAAAGGGCGGCCTCACACTCTAAAGGAGCAGAACCATCCCTTTGTCGAACTCAGCCGGAGTACGTCCCAAGACATAGTACCCCTCCGTACAACCTGGAGCTTGTGTCGCCGTCCCCGGAGCCGCGGGCGCGCAAACCGCTTGGAGGCAAGGAGGAATGCAGGTGGAGGGCGAGGAGGGGTTGGTGCTCTGGCTAATCCATTGGCGGACCCACATACTGGCGTGGTGATCTTCAACAGACACAAGACCACAGCCTTATTTGATTCCGGTAGCAACATTACCATTGTTGCCCGCTGGTTTATGCTGCCACGACAGTGGTTAAAGATTAAGACCAGTATAGCCTGTGTCCATGGAGAAATCCATTGGTACAGCTCCACTGCTTGTGTCATCAGTTACGGGGGATCGGTACAAAAACTAACCGTGGCCGTCCATCCGAATCCCCCACACCCGATGATACTAGGGCGGGACTGGTCTAATATTAAAAGCGGTGAGACACATACCACTCCTGGGGTTAACTTGGGCCTAGTTATGGATGGAGATGAGCCGTCTCAAGCTGCCTGCACGCCATGTAATCAGCCGGCAGAGAGAGACGAAGCGGCCACCCTGAGTGACCTGGCGACTCCCGGACCGTCACTTGCCGACACGTCATTCACCAGTGCTGCGGCGGAATGGAAGGCAACCACGCCCCTTGAGGTCGACGCCGACCCCCTCTCCCTTTTGCAGTTTCAATTTAGAGAGACACCGGCTTCATTTAAAACGGAGCAGTGGAGTGACGATTCCCTGAAGTTTGCAAAAAATGCAGTGGTCCTAGTCAACGGCCAGCGCACTAACCAGCCGATGCCACAGGGTCCCCACTTTGTGTTGGAAAATGACCTTCTTTATCGCGTAGCTGAGCAAGACGGCCAGGAGAGACGGCTTCTGCTAATCCCACGGACCTTCCGGCAGCAGGTCTGTGAGTTAGCACACGCCCACCTCCTAGGTGGCCATTTGGGCACCGAGAAAACCCTGGAGCGGATCAAGCTTCGCTTCTACTGGCCGGGAATCAATGAGGAGGTTCGTCGCTTTTGCACTTCTTGCCCGGAGTGTCAATTGCGACAAATTCCTACGAGGGACCGTCCTCCTCTCATTCCTATTCCCCTGATTGATGTTCCCTGCCACAGAATTGGGGTCGATTTAGTTGGACCCCTAGAGCCCTCAGCCCGAGGACACAAGTACATTTTAATCCTCGTGGATTATGCTACCAAATACCCCCAAGCTGTTCCGTTGCGCTCAGCCACTTCCAAAGCCATTGCATGGGAATTACTAGGGGTCTTTTTGCATGTGGGCATCCCCAAGGAGGTCTTGACAGACCAGGGGATGCTTTTTACCTCGGAGATGTTCAAGGAGACTGCCAAGTTACTGTTTGGTGGAGAGGTTCAATCAAACTCTCAAACAAATGCTGCATAAGGTGGTCAGCGAGGATGGAAGGAACTGGGATCAGCTCCTCCCCCTCGACCTTTTAGCCTATTGGGAAGTCCCTCAAGCCTCCATGGGGTTCTCCCCTTTTGAATTACTGTATGGGCATCAACCCCAGGGCATATTAGACATCCTAAAAGCAGGATGGGAAGAAGAGGCTCTTCCCTCTACAAATATATTGGAATATATCGCAGTTACCCAATAGATTTGGTAAGATTTGCCCTCTCTTTAAAAGGCATATGGAAGAGGCTCAAGCAGCACAGGTCCGTTATTACGACTGCGGCACGTCTCTCCGGGAGTTCCGCCTGGGAGATCTGGTCATGGTCCTAATACCTACCTCCCACTCTAAATTGCTTGCCCATTAGCAAGGTCCTTACGAAGTTAAGGAGAGGAAAGGACTCGTCAACTATTTGGTGAGTCAACCCAATCGTCGGCCGAAGGAGCGGGTTTATCATGTAAACCTGCTGAAACCGTGGAAGGACAGGGATCACGATCCCTCCTCCAGTCAGCCCCACTCACTCTTTGCTCACACGACTAGCCTTAACTTCGGTGTGGATTTAAGTCCCAGACAACGACGGGAGCTGGAAGCAGTTATCCTGTTTGTCCTGGAGGTAGTGAGTGAAAAACTGGGACAGACCTCTCTGGTTGAGCACGACATTGTAACAGAACCCGGGGTTATAGTCCGGGAACGTCCGTATCGGCTTCCCGATGTAAAAAGGGCTGAAGTGGAGCTTGAGATCAAACACATGCTGGAACTAGGTGTAATCGAGGAAAGTCATAGTCCCTGGTCCAGCCCCATTGTGTTAGTCGCTAAGCCTGACGGGAGTTGCAGGTTTTGCAGTGACTTCCGTCGGCTTAATCAAGTCTCCCAATTCGATGCTTATCCAATGCCGCAAGTGGATGACCTCCTCGAGAGGCTTGGACAGGCTCAATATTTGACTACACTGGACATGACAAAGGGGTACTGGCAGGTTCCTTTAACGGACTCCGCGAAGGTTAAGACCGTGTTTAGCACCCCTAACGGACACTGGCAGTATCGTGACCTTCCATTTGGGTTACACGGGGCTCCAGCTACCTTCCAGTGTCTGGTGGACAAAGTGCTCAGGCCTCATAACTCATACAGTGCTGCCTACCTGGATGACGTGGTCATCTATTCCAGCACATGGAAGGAACACCTACAGCAGGTAAAATCGGTATTGCGGACACTTGGTGAGGCCGGGCTTCGGATTAATCCCAAGAAATGTTTCTTTGGATTGAGTGAAGCCAAGTATTTAGGCTACCTGGTGGGTCTGGGTACCGTGAAACCACAGTGCTCCAAAGTAGATGCCATTTTGAAATGGCCCCGTCCGCGAACCAAGCAGCAGGTCCAAGCCTATCTCGGATTAGCAGGTTACTACCTCCAGTTTGTGCCCCGGTTCTCAGAGAGAGCAGCACCCTGGACTGATTTGACAAAGAAGAGGGCCCCAAACATTGTGGTATGGACTGAAAAGACAGGTGCTGCATTTAGTGACTTGAAGCAGGCCCTTACGTCCACACCTATTTTGAAAGCTCCTAACTTTTCCTTACCTTTCATCCTCCAGACAGACACTTTGGACACAGGTCTGGGGGCAGTGCTGAGCCAAAACGTCATTGGTGCAGATCACCCCATTATGTTCCTGAGCCAGAAACTGTTGGGCCGGGAGACCAGGTATGCGGCGGTGGAGAGAGAGGCTTTGGCGGTTAAATGGGCGATTACTCAGCTGAGGTACTACCTGCTAGGCTTGGAATTCACCCTTGTCATGGACCATGCTCCTTTATAGTGGATGGCCCTGCACAAGGAGTGGAATCCGCGGGTCACCAGGTGGTTTCTTGACCTCCAGCCGTACAAGTTTTCACTTGTTCATCGTCAGGGCACTCTTCACGCCAACGCTGATGCCCTCTCTTGGGTTCACAACCTCTCAGTCAGAGTCGCCCAACCCGATGGGTCTGGGTTGGGGGGGGGGGGGTTAGCCTTGTCACACATGTGCGCATGGGAGGCAGCTAAATTATTGCTTGAGTAAGGACAGTTCCGAGACATACCGGGATGTGGCAGAGTGCACTGACTCTTTTTCTCCCTTGACTGCAGACCATTCACGGGAGATTCCACCTGGTCCTCTTGACATCACTTCCAGGACCAAGCCAATAGAAGGAGACCTTGCTGGCTCCAGCCCCTGTGATGTCACGTCTGGGCTTGCACCAATGGCAGAAGACCTACATGAGCCCGACCCCTTTGACTTCACTTCCTGTCTTCCCCTTTAAAAGCCGCCACCTTTTCCCTATTCCCTCAGTTCTGTTTTGGACTTGGTTTTGTGCACATCAGTGCTGTATCAATATAAGCAACTTCGCAGCCTGGAAACAAATTATACGGGTGGCTGCCCCAAACCTTTGTATGACTCTGTGTCGAGTTTATGACACTATCTATCTATCTATCTGAAAAATATTAGCTTTTCATAAGTGATGAAAAAGTACACAATTTGGAAATAAAATGTATAGTTTTAATTTTTGTTCCAAAATGTTATATTGTGGTTAGTGGCCAACTGTGAAAACAGTAAGACAGATGCCAGATGGATTTAAATGTGTGAGCTTTTTATTTAAATATTAACACAAGAACCGTTTTAAAATAATGAGACTGGAGTCTTTGAAGAAGTAACACCTGTATCCGACTGCTTATGGTCTCTTATCTATAGATGGTATACCAATGATGTTTTTCAATTGTGTTGCTAATCCAACATGGAGGGCTACAGTACTTAAATGTTTTTGTTGCAGCTAAAAAAATGAATGATGCTCCTAGGTAAGGATCAGAATTATCAATGGATGTTACATCCTTTTTCCAGGTCTACCCAGATTAGCCAGTTGCCCCCAGATCAGAATATCACGATTCTGGGCATCAATTGTGATGAGATACTTGCTTTTTCATATCATCTGATGCCACATCAAGCTACATCTTCTTCAGCCTCCCGCTTGACCTCAACCCCTCCAGCTCTGTTTTGGTGCATTTCTTCACCATTCATCATTTGCCTTTTTCCTAACAAGTCCAAACCCACTTAGGCCTTTCTCCTCAGCACAACACCTATTGTCTCCACACCATGTCTTTCTCTCTTCTCACTTTGTGACACTCCATAAATTAATCTAATTATTTTCCTAACCATTCTTTCCAGCTTTGTTTAATGCTTCATTTTCATTTTCATTTTCACCTAACCCATATCTCTTCCACAAAGCATACTTCTCCTCACACAGCTTTCATAAACTCTTATTTTTAATGCCAGAGAAGCTACTTTAGAAGTCAGAATGGGGAACAGCTCCCAGGAATTTCTTCCATGCACCTCTCACTCTGGCTATCACTGATGGGCCTATACTTACAGTATATCTGCACTGAACATGCCACCTAAGTAGCAAAACAACTTCATTGCTGATATCTAAATTTACACTTACTACATCACCCTTTTGCACCTGTCTTAGGACACTTCCTACAAACAAAGGTCACACTTGCTGCCTTCAGACTGCCCTTCACACACTACATCTTATGCACCCACTTCTGATGGCCCATTGGTTAATTGAGTTTCTTCCAACATCTTTACCACACTCGCTGCTTGACCATACACCCATCACTTTAATGACTGCTTTCCCTTTACCTTCAAACATCACTGAGATCTTTCCTCCATTTACCTTGGGGTCTTTTGCTTCCAAATTAGCTTTCTATTTTAGTATCTTCTCAGTCAATAATGCTTTTCTTTTCACCATCAACATTAGATCTTTGCCATACAACAATTCCTATGGCAATCTTTTATGTACTTCTCTAGTCACCAAAACCATCGCTATTATGAAGAGCAAATAAATAATTCAGGTCACTGAAGCAGACCTTCCTTCACCTTAACTTCATTTTACTACCTGCCATTCTAACCACCACATTAACCATTCGTCCACACCTAACTTTCTTGAGGCCTCTCCAACTTTCTCTCCACCTTTTGTTACACCCTGTCTCCAGATCTAGAAATTAATGATACAGCTTTTTTTTGCATCTGTTATTCCATTCCCTGCATGAAACAAAATGGCATTTCACTATCTTTCACTAGATACCTGATTTTGTTTTCACTAGCATTCCCTCAGCTGCTTTTATTAGCTGCTCCAAAACCTAGATCTTTTAATTTGACTCACACTCCACTGAATCAATCTTTTCTTACTATATTGAAAGGAGCACACTTCTTTTTTTGCTATAGGTCTGACAACTATCCACTCCAGCTAAGCCCACTGCTCATGTTTTTGAGTGCTTTTGTGGCCTCCTCTTTGAAAGCATACAACTTAGTGTCCTCTTTTCTTACAACTGACTTAATTATCCCAGTCATTTTCCTCATTCAGTAGCTTCTCTTTGTTCTTCTTTCACATTTCCATAACGCCATTACTATCAATCCTGATGTTCCCTTCAGCATTTTTCAAGCAATTCACACCTACTACATTCTGTCTTCTTTTGCCATCACCTTTGTGATCCTGAATACAAACAGAGCAAATAAGTAAGGATATACTTTGCATAGACAAATTAAACAATTAAGGGGAAGTCAAGCTAAAGTTAGAAAATGGGATTTATTAGAAAATGGAACAAACCTTAACAAAACTGCTAATATCATTTCTCAATGTAGTCTTCACCCTTCTCTATGCACTTGTGCCACTTGCCAGGACGTGCCTGGATTCCAGCAGAATAAAAGGTTGTGCCTTGTCCTTGTAACCACCGGTGCATCGCTTTCTTCACGTCGTCGTCTGTCTTGAATCAACGACCACCCAGATGTTTTTTTAGTGGTCCAAAAAGGTGGAAGTCACACGGTGCCAAATTTGGCGAATAAGGAGAATGTGGCAATACCTCAGACTTTAGTTTCTCCAGACAAGCCTTGGTGTTCTTAGCAGTGTGTGGGCCGACATTGCCTTGCAGCAAAAGGACACCTTCAGACAGCAGTCCCCGTCATTTGGATCGAATAGGAGGTCTCCAGCAAGTCACAGTAACTTGCACTAGTGACTGTAGTACCCCTCGGCATGAAGTGTTCGAGAACAAGAACACGTGTGCACGAGTGGTTATGAGGACAAGACACAACCTTTTATTCTGCTGGAATCCAGACACTTCCAGGCACATGCAGGCAGGTGGCACAAGTGCATTGAGAAGGGTGGAGATGACATTGAGAAATGAATATCAGTTTTGTTAAGGTTCGTTCCATTTTCGAATAAATCCCATTTTCTAACTTTAGCTTGACTCTCCCTTGTATTAATTCAATTATCTATTTTCTGAACTCTGTTTCTCTACAAGGTCCTGGTGAACCACTATATTATCCTAGTAACATCAGGTGCAAGACAGAAACTGACCATGGACAGGGCACTATTCCATTTTAATAATAACACTGTATGTACAGTACATCGCCAAACCCTAACTATAAGGTTAATTTAGAGATGATAATTAACTTAACCCATGTGTCTTTGGGATTTGGGAGGAAACCAGGGACCAGAAAAAAAAAAACCAAAACAAACAAGAAAATGTGGAAAATCTACACAGAGCGTGAGCAAGTGGCAATCGGTGTAAGACTTTCTTGCTCAATTTCCATTTACTTCTTCTGATGAGATTGTTACCAACAGTCTGGACAGGTTCATCCAAATTCTGCATTTCAAGCCAAAGTCTCTAGCTCCTCTTGAAGAATTTACAGTGGTTGTGTGACAACCTGAAACATATAGCCACTATATCACTAAAGCTTATTTTAGATCAACTTGTGCTTCTAATACCATTGGATGTTGACCAGCACACTTCCCATGGGAGACACCTGGGGTACTGTCACCTGATACTTAGGGCACTTAAGCTGGATGCTTTTAGCCCACATGTGTAGCAGCTGTTTGTATTGCTGGGCTCATCAACCTGTCATTGACAGAGAGCCCAACAATTATGTAAAGGAATCTTCCCTGAAGTACTTGTGCCAGTGATCTCAGCTTTTCAATCCCTTCCCAAAGCCGATGAGCATTGGTGATAACGAGGACAAAGACTGGACACTTGTTTCCCTAGTATTTTCTTAGCATCACTGAACTAATCCAATGGTTAGTCTTATAATAGCCCCTTTGCTTACACATAAATGACTGTAAAATGCTTAACTTGCACTTTGGTCAGCTGATTACCCAGTTAAGTACAGTGACTAAACCATTCATTTCTGGGACAGGATCATCACATCAGATTTTAAAATTCTTATTCTCATACCTAATGCATCAGACTTGGGTGCAAAACACTCCAGCATGTGCTGGAGATAACAGTCATATGATGCCAAGACAGCAGCATCATCTGTGTCATGTTTAAATGGATTTGATTTATGTCAAGAATGAAAACATGACCCTCTGTCTGCAAATCTGCTTACTTTAGCTCACATCTCTCAGGATCATTGTGAACTTAACCACAGCTTTTCTCCACGTGCTCAAAATGTATATATAGTCTGTGCAAATGCCCACATCCTCTCCAATATTTTTTCAGTCACAGCCAAACCTCACATCCAAAAAAGAATCAGCACTGCTGTATTGGGATGTGACTTTCCGTTCAACATCCTGATTCGGGTGTTACAAAGCAATATGTGTGATTGCTCAAAATTTATCACACTTCTGTTCACCTTTTTAAAAATGGCAACTTCACAGTTATTCTGACTGCTATGAGACCTTCAATACAGTATTGAATAGGCATCTTAATGAAGAATGGCCACAAATATCCAGTGCTTTAAACATTTGCAGGCAGAGTGTTTTAACCACAGGTTTAGAAATTTGGTCAATTCCACCAGATCCTTCTGAGAACTGAATGCTCCCTTGAGAACACAATTACTTGGTTTAGAAGGTCCTCACTATGTTCCTCTCATCTCCTTGAATTACCCCCACATAATGTCACACCTGCCTCACTCTGGCTGAGAAGAGCCAATATGATTTATTTTTGTTTTGTAAGCCATTCTAATTGATGTCATTCAACTGGTCTTCACATGAATATTAAATACATAGTTCTTTATTTTGACAGCCTCTACCTTATTTTTTGTTTGCTTCTCTCAGTCATATCTGTAGACAATCCTGTTACATATCTTGAAGACTTCCCGCAGAATTAACTCCAGTTGTAAGCCTTCAGATCACCTACAAGACATGTACCAAACACAATTTAGCCACATTTCCTTTCATTTGCCTTTACTGTCTTTATTGGTCTTCATTAAGCTCCTTTTAGACTCCATGTCCATGATATTCACAGCACACACCAATTCTAGATGGGATACCTGAACTCATACAGAAGTGTCACTCTCACTAGATATTTGGTTCTTCCACATTTGGTCAGTCAGTACTTTGACCATCAGAGCCAGCACACCATCAAACAATGATGCATTTACACCTTCTTCCTTATCAGTAAAGTGATGTTGCACATCCCATAAGTTTCCAATTCCAAAGTCAATACAGTATCTGCCTAATGACCCCTTTGCTTTATGAATGATGGACCCATATATCATTTCTATATGGTTTTGATTTTGTTCCAGACTTGAGGTATAGATGAGGCGAGTGTCTTGGATCGAAGAGCTTTGCAAGATGAGCAAGACTTGGTCACCACAAGACTTGTTAAAATAGGCAGTGACAAAACTGGGTTAAGTATTTTAACATGGGAACAATCATTCAATGGAAGTGGGACCATAATTTTGGAAGAAGGTTAGGAACACATGCTTCTACTCTGCATCTCTTAGCAGCCCAGTCAGAGCTAGGAAATGGAATTTCTCCAAGATTTGTTGAGTTTGGAGGTAAAATCTTTACATGTGTAAGCCTGCTTTTTAGATACCTGTAATTAAATTATAAGGTCAGCCTTGGATTAAGAGTATGATGGATTTTCATCACATTTCAATGTTAAAACAAACGGACATAAAATACTGTATGTGACCACTTGAGTTTTATATTATTAGTGTGCAATAAAATGAAGCAATAGCAACAGAGACATTAAATCAGCTGGTTGCTTATTGCCAGTATTTTATGACTGTTGTGCTTGGTTTCTCAAACACATTCAAATACCCTATAAAAATAGTTTTCTTACAAAAGGAAAAACAGCAGTTATTTTATAAATCACATGGAGGTAGGATTTTGGTTGTTTTAATAGATTCCATATTTTTTGAGTGCGACTTCTTGTTGTCCATAGATTATGTGTACATTATGTATTTATGAACCAGTTTTTAGCAGCTATTTAACTGTCACTTTTTCATTTGCAACCTGTATGAATCAAAAGTGACAAATCCTTAAAATCATTTAGCACTCTAAGCTCTAAAATATCACCTAATGACAATTTACATTTATGTTTTTGTCTTTCTATAGGATTGATAGATTACAACTTTCACTGTTTCCGTAAGGCAATTCAGGAAGTATTTGAAGTCAGGATGAAAGTTCTGCGATCTCGGAAACTACTTAGTCAGAGAAGACGGAGCAGACAAGCAACTCAAAATGGAATACCCTGACAGCAGTTGAACTACAGCTTCTGAGTGGCAAACTCTTTCCCTCTGTGTGACTGTTGCACTGACATATGGCTTCTTTCCTTCATCTTTAATACCAAATACATGGTGGGTCAAAGTAATAAAAACTTCAGTGCTTCTAGTTTCAGTTCTCCTTCACACCTCTTCCTTGTATGTTTGTTGCTAAAAGTAGTTAAGATCTAGACAGTGACTCAGGAATAAGAAAACTATATATATATATATATATATATATATACTCACACACGCACACGTATAACAAGGTAGAGACACATAGGTAAGTGCCTTTAAAACAGATTTTGTTAAAAAGTTGTATCACTTTGCCAGTGTCTCTGTATATAGTGAGAAATGTTATAAAGGAAAAGAATACTTACTAAAGAATACTTACTACTAATAATTCTGCTGTTCTAGTCCTGCATGTCACAACATCCTGCCTTTGCCAGCAGTTAAACACTAAAATTCAACTGTATTTTAGAATCTTGTTTGATGTTGGATTTTTTTTGTTTAGATTGTAGAAGTAGCACTGTATAGTATTCAACATAAGTTGCAACAAGTATGATGATAATAGTAAACAATACAACCTACTGTCACTATTACAGCAGTGCCGGCACAAGCTGCTGTACTTAATACTGAATAATGTGTAATAAGTTAAAATACAGGGTGGTCCAGATCTAATTATGCAGATCCAGATCGTCTGGATGACTTTGATTTATGTGGGGATGATTCCAGTTCGGCGCGAAGATGATTCTTCATGTCGTCAGTTTGCACACTTCTTGATGGTCCAGGATTTTTTGGGTGTATTTCTATGTAATAAACATAATAAGTTATAGCGTAATGAAAATTGCATAATTAGGTCTGGACCACCCTATAGGAATAGCATTTTACAGCAAGTACAGAAGTCTTCCCAATATTACAACCTTATAGGTAAACTTTTGTACAGTTTTAATAATCTTGCAAGTATCCAAATCTGATGGTAGCATATCTTTTATTTTCATAAATGCAATATGTTTAATTTTTACATTACAGATGACAATTCATTTTGTAGTCATAAGTGACAATGTACTGTTAAAATTACAAAAGTAGTATGTAATGCTGAGAAAATATTCCCAAATAATCGTGACAAAAAAAAATCAACAAATGTAATTTTTAAATGCAGGCATACTTTGCTGTACATGCAATATTTTGTTTAAAAAAAGACCATTCAATCTGTAAAGCTTATTTGGTAGCTAATAGCTCATTTCCCGTAGCATTTCCTCCATATACAGTCAAGATGGCTTCTTCATCATCTTGACTTGGTAGTTTGACTCCTTTGATGTGATAAAGTTCTTCAGGTTTAGCCCCCACAATTTCCACCAAGGTCATTAAGCATGTGATTCACGGTTTAATCAAAAGAATTCTGCTGGATGAACTTTATCAAGGCCTTTGAGAATTTTCAGCCCCTCCGTTAGGTCTGAATTTCACCTTCTCTGCCCAAGAGGTTTATTTGCTTTAACCTGATGGAATAGGACATACTTCCTAGTCCTATGCGCATGTTTGCTCTTCTCTAAAGCTGGTATGTCTCTTTTCCAGATTGGTAAATCCTGGGATGCACATGGTTGCTCTTCTCTGTACAGCCAAAGCTGCACATTGTCTTTAGAAACAATAACTCTATAAAGCTGACCCATTGAATGCACCTCCTCTTTGTACAGTAAGCTGAATTGCGGAGCTTTGTCAGGTTTTGTCCTTCAAATTCCTTGTTAGTCAAGTAATATACTTGAAAGAAAAACACTATAAATTATTTTCATAAGAAAATAGTCTTTAATTCAATGTATAGTAGCTTAATTCCTAGTCACCAAATGTTTCCAAAATGATGGTATTTTTTTAAATCATGAGTTATTGTGAATTTAACTGAATCTTGTGACAAGAGAACAATATGTCATTAATTTCCTTTACAAAATAAAAGTAGTAGTAGCAGTAGTTTCACTTGTTCAGTCTACTATGACATAAAAGAGTTAGCTTATTCAGTCCAAGTGTGTGAATTTAGAAAATATATGGCTGGAATGAAACATGCCACTGTTTGACTTGTAAAAATGAGGCTTCATATCTTGTGGGAATGGTGTCTATATTTTTGTTTCCGATAATCTGATGGCCTGTATCATCTTATCTAAATGTATGGTTATCCTGCAAAGTTGAACTTTTTATTGAAGCTGCACAAAGTACCATTTTCATACACTAACCAGCCACTTTTATAACATTCTTTTTGTAATTACAGAGTTTAGAGCACTGAATAGACCTCTGGATACATATTTCTAAATAAATAATATAGGGGACAAATTCTTTATATCACTCTGTTTCAGTAAGCTATTGGCACCATCATCGGAGAGGTTAAAGCATTTTCACATATACTGTAAATACTTCTGTGTGCATGTAGATACATTTTAAAAGGTAATCTTTAAAAACATGTTTTTGCCAAAAAGAGGTGAAGCAAAATTGCTAATGAAATAATAATAATGCCATTCTGAATATTGTTGTTAATTATGATGTTATGAATTCTTTTATGTTTTGTTTTTGAAAGAAGCACAAATGTTGAATTGTATGATGTTACATGGTGGTTTTTATTTATTTATATTGTGTCACACATTTACTAATAAGAGCATTGCTTTTATATTTCACATCTTATTTATTTTATAATTTGCACCACAATTAAAACCATGTTTCTTTTCATTAAATATTTCAATGCCTGTATTGTTTTTATGTAGTTTCAACCACTGGGTCTCCTGCTATAATTATTAGAAGGACAATGGCTGTTATTTTATTAACATTTTCTTACTTTTAGCCTGGAAATGGCAGCAACATTTAAAACAGATTTCTTTTGCTTATTTATGTGTGTATTGGCACTCTAAAACGCAGACAATATGGATAAACTAAGTACTGTACGTATAAAATAAGCTACCAAAATCAGTGCATGGCATTTGTTAGAGGTTTGCATTATGCACAAATTAACTACACACCCATCTTATTTAAATGGGCCATTATTTTCCATTTTCCCTATTTTTGTGCCAGCCCATAAATTCTGTTGTGCCAAGATTTCTTCACTTTTCATCAGAATTTATTTTATGACCTAGTTTTAATGATTTGCTAATAATCACACAAATAGAAATAACACTGGAATATTGACACACTCTTTATAAATCAAGTGAAGTATTTTGTAACGTATCATGGTGAGTTACTTCCATTAAATTTCTGCAGCTCATTTAAGGGATCCTTTGGCCTCTTTGTAACCTTATTGATGAGCCTTCTGATTTTTGTGCTGCCCTGGTGATGTATTTTATCCACATTTAAAATGACGATGTTCAGTTCAGTCGTCATGGTATTCCATTATACATGTAGTAACTTTCTGATCTTTGATAAACAATTCCTGTCTACCTTTCAACAACAAGATCAATTTATTTAGGTCTGATTAGTCACTTCAACCACTGTTAAGTGAAGTAAACTTATTTAGTATGTCACTGGTTAAATCTGAACACATTTAGTGCTCACCATATAAAGGGTGTGCACATTTACATAACTAAGTCAATGAGAATATTTTTACATTTGGTTATTTTCCTAAAAAGATCAATTTCTTCTTCAGTTAAATATTAATAGTTATAAAATCATATTTCAAGTTTAAAAGATCTAATATGATTTGTTCTGATTTCATCCTTTAAATAAATAAAAGCTGAAATTTTAATAAGGTTATGAGGACCTACTGTATGATATGGATGATAAATTGCATCAATACCCCTCTAAGACAAACACATTAGGTTACTTGGTGGGTCACAATCAGTCCTGATGAGCGAATGTGCCTCTGAAGAACTTTGTGTTGCCAGGATTGATTGTAGATCCTATAACCCTGAACTGAATTAAGCAAATTAAGGAAAGAGTTTGGAGATTAAATGTTTGTGCCCTCAAGGGCTTTCTCAAAAATTATGCTCAGTGGATGATCAGAGACTACAGTGTGGCCAGAGCTGGATTAATAGTCTAATAGATTAATAGTGATCCTTCAGAGATATATTTGAGCTTCATGTATCTGACCAAATTAAAAAAAATATATATTCAAAAGTTGATTTAAAACATGGTGGGATTTGGTTTTTAGATTCTATTAAATACAAGAAGGGAAATGGTACATTATTTTATAGACTGAATTTAATGTTGCATTTACTCTGTGTTTAATTTTGAAGGTCCTCAATGTGCTACTACTGTATCTCTACTGTTACAATACAGTGTTAAAAATGTATTTCTCTATATTTGAAAATTTTGCCTTTTACATGTTTGTACTATTTGAATTGTGAGGAGTGATTATTGATTGAAATGTTAATTTCTATTAATTTGTGGAATTCTATATAAATTACATTTCTTATATTTTCTCTTAATTGCAATGCTTCTATTATGAGTTCCGTCATTTTGTGATTACATTGCCATAACACAATGTCCGGTTGTGGGGGGCATGGTTTCTGAAGTTGTGCACCATGATGCTTTATATACCAGTGTTGCAGCTGCCGCAGCATCTGTGATTACGCATAAATACAACACAAAATTTGTGTGTGAACTTCATATTTTTATTGGATTAATATTCAGCAACTTTTTTACCTTCAAAAATTGACACATTTGCTAGGTTTAAGCCTTTTTTATGCTCAGACTCAAGTTACCTATTGTAAGGTACAAGAACAGACAAGATTTTTTTTTAATTATTAAAAAAAAAAAAAGCTTTAGTATATAGTTTTGGGGTAAATTAATATACAGCATACCATGATTGTGAAGAAATAACTGACTTGAAAAATGCCAAATGTATCCATTTAACTTCCATCTGCTTAAACTGAAAAGGTTGCTCATCTCTGAAACTTCTCTAGTGCCGCTATGTCTTTTTTGCAATATGTTGACCAAAACTATACACAGTACCCCAAGTGAAGCCTCACCAGTGTATTGTACAGCTTATAAACTCTACTGTACTTGATTTGCACCCAACTGTGTGATATGTAACTTAACATTTTGTTGGCCTTCTTAATAGCTTCTGTGTAAAACTGAGATGTGGAAAGATATGCCTACTACAACTCCTAAGTCCTTCTCATAAGTTATAGTTTTAAATTTTTAAAGTTTCAGACCCCCTCTTAGTGTTCAGATCTAATGCTTTTGCCCTTTTTGTAATACTTTACATTTATTTATGTTAAATTCCATTTGTAACATACAATATCTGTCCAAGTCTGAATTCTGTCCAGGTCAATCTGTAATGATTTACCCTTACCTACAACATTTATCACTTGTCTGACATGGGCGAGGGAATGAATTCAGTGCACTTCTGGCCATTACCCTATCCATATACCCAGGGACCTCACCCACATGTGTATCAAAAAGTCAACACAATGTACGTGAGTCTGGTCTCTTACTCTCACTTCTTGCCTCTTATTGATGGCTGGAGTGACCCACTGGGGCTCCTCTTCACTGTCTGCTGCCTTAGACTCATGACAGTCATTGCTAAGCTCCCAATTTTTCTGAAAACTGTCGAATACCTGTAACTATGGGGTTAATGTCCCTGAACAGTGTACACCACTTACCTTGCACTTATGTCTGACTGTTATGTTACCCACCTCTCTTTAACTCTTATAACTGGACTCCTCCCCTGCAACACACTGTTTCTCTAAAGGACATTCAGACGAGTTCTTCCTGCAGTACAATGCTGGCTAACTACCTCCTCCATAGGTTCAGCAAACTGTAGTCAGGGTGCTAGGTTAAATGGCATCTCTCATAGATGAAGTCCTCCTAGAAGAAAACTTCCAAAAAGTACAACATTATACAAGACTGAAATTGTATTGGCCTCATTTTTAAGTTTGCAAAATTTTTTTTAAAATTAAGAATTTACGTATTTAAGCAACTACAAGTCCACTTACCCCCTCTAAGTGAATGTATTAGGTGTTAATAGTAAAAAAAAAAACCTGTCTTTGCTTTAGACCTGCTGCTACGCGTGCTGCTGTTTGCTTCCCTATATGACTGTATCTCTTAATGTCATGTGGCCACCTTGCTTTCTGTCTTTTCTTCTAGAAGAAACCCAGCTTCCTACATTGTATGTGATTAAATGTCCTTCTTAAGTCAGAATGTGCACTGTGGCCTCATGCCCTTCTTATTGCAAACGATCACAGCATGAGTGATGTCATTGATTTATCTAGGATTCTTTTGTTCCTTCTATGGATTGGGTGTTTTTGTTCCCTTGATGAAATTCAAGGATGCTAATGAATTACTTTTTTTTCCTGCTGTGTACCTTCCTGTCTTCCTGCACCACTGCCTCCTATGCATTCTGCACCGTAAAAGCTTCTTTTGCCATTCCTGCTCTCTCTCACAAGCTGAATGTTGCTCCTATGCAGTTAAAAAAACAGAAAAGATTTTGAGGCAGACACTGTATAATTAAATAATATAATAAAAAATAAAAAAAAAATAAAAAATAATAAAAAATAGTATCATTAAATGTACTGTGGCCACCAGGGGATGTAATTGAGCCCCAACCCCTTGACACAAATACACCAACATGGTATTGGGTTCAATTAAAATAATTTTATTTCAACAAATACCTTTTACAGGCTCTTCATTCACAATGCTTCTTTATTAATTCTTACTCTTTCTCCTCCATTCCTCCTGGGTGAGCTTTTCAACCTCGACTAGTTAGTATTTCTGGTACAACAACATTGCCACCAAAAAGTCCTTCTGGGTCAGGTGGAATCTGTACAGGACAGAGGCATGTCCTTTTGGTAGATCCCTCTGATGGCACCCAAGTACCCAAACAGGGCCACCCATCGGGACTACGTTTCCCATGTTGCCCTGTAATTGTTCAAATATGAGTTCCACTAGAGGGATGCCGCCACCCTTTGTATTGAAGGAATAGATGGCCCTGAAAGGCAGATATCCTCTACAATAAAGTTTCTCTTTCAATAGTTTGGAATTGTGATTTTAGTGCCAGTCTGTGGTGGATGCAGAATAGCAGAAATGGTAACATGTCAGATTGCTAGTTTGTTTAAAAAGATTTTAGACAGTCACACTGTTCTGACTTTACTGCTGTTTCATATTTAGTACTAGCTGTGTTACTCAGCTTTGCCCAGGAAATTTCATAAGACAATGGGCCTCAGTTATACTGCCATTTAGTTAATCAGATGTATCAGAAGAACTATGTAACTTTAGAAGTTTTATGTACAGTATACAATATTTTTTTATTTCTTTTTGGCAAAGGCTAATATTATTGTCAGGTAATGTATTTTAGTGGTTAAGGCTTTGGACTGAGGACTTCAGACCCAGAGGTTGTGGGTTAAAATTGTACTACTGACACTGTGGGACCATCAGCATTTTACCTGCCTGTGGTCCAATTGGAAAAATAAAAGAAATTTAACCAATTGTATTTCTGTTGCAATTGTAATTATGTTGTAATTCTCCTTGGATAACGGTGTTAGGCAAGTAATAATAATATTAGATCACTGCGTCTGAAAATTCTTAAATATGCTGTACACAATTGTCCATGAGTAAAACATCCCTGCATTTGATCAATTCTTGCTTTTCCTCGTAACTTTCCATTTGTTGATAGTCATTGCAAAACATAATTTTACAGGAAAGTGTATTCTTTTGAACTGAAATGGGTAATCAGTAGGAATAATGTAAAAATTAAGTATATATTAGTAATAATTAGATGTTTATGATTTTCACTTGTTTATAACAATAATGAACGAAATGAACTAACACTGTTTAAAGAACTAACAGACAACTAACTGTTTAAAGAACTAACACATATTTTACTTTAGCTTATTACAATCAGCAATGATGTTTACATAAAATGGTGATATGCCTGATGGAACTGGAGAATGCCAGGATGCTAGATGTTGCGCTGGAACAAGAATTTAAAATTTAAATCTGATTTCAATGCTTTACTTTTGAGGAGAGCAGAGTTTCAGATGCACCGTACCAGGGCTTGTTATTACCTCTCCAGTGCCAGACCAAGTAAACTTTTAGTGCTGAGGCACTGCAGAAATTATTCCTTAGCAACTCTATCTGCCATTAAAACTAAGGAAGGGACATTAACTAGCAATTCTAAATACAGCAATGACAGATTTATGCAGTTTTACTCACATTTATTTAACCCCCAGACTATACAGCCTTCAGACGGTGAAACTGAACATTTTCTCTCAGGGCTTGACCTTCCAAACTGTCAGTAGAAGAGGCAGCAAAACTGGATGCTTCTTTGCGAATGGAGGAATTGCAGTTGGTGCTGACTTCATTTAAATCTAATAAAAGTCCTGGTCCAGATGAATTGCCAGTTGAGTTATTTAAAGCTTTTTGATCTGTCCCTCTATTTGACATGTTAAATTCTGCCATATCCTAAGGTTTATCAACCCATGATCTCACTATTGCTGATGCAACCGAATGCAATAATTACAGACCCAATGCTCTAATAAATAGTGATGTGAAGATAGTAACGAAAATGCTGGCTGTCAGATTACAAAACATCATTGATAAATTGGTCCATCCAGACCAAACTGGGTTTATGCACACAAGATATGATGCAGACAATATGAGAAGACTATTAAATGTTTTTAGTGGGAGGGAGTGAAATTTATATGGACATGGGCAGAACATGCACACATCACACACATACTCTGTGTAGGATTTGATCCGAGACTCAAAAAGCTGTAAGGTGCAGCACTGACCACTATGTTGCTTTGTAGCATGTACAACTTCTTTAAAACCTCACATTTCAAACCAATTATACAGTAAAGTGATGAGGGTTGTTGATCTGCTGATGGTACTATGAGGGTGAGTCAAAAATTATCACCACTCCGGTTATTTTAAAACTTCTGTTGGCAGCACTGTCTTATCAGCTCTTTCTGCACAAGGTCCCTGTCTCCCCAGTCACTGCTGTGCAGGTGTGAACATGTTACACCAAATCACTTGTAACTGTGGTGTGAGAAATAATGGTTGCCCTTGTGATTTGCGCGAAAGAAGAGCAACGTGCAGTGATTCGTTTTTTGTGGTCTGAGGATGCGCCTGGTGTCCACGTCCATGATTGATGACAACATTGAGTGTGAATGTGAAATGATTTCGTTGAATAGATGAGTGACAGTAGATGATGTGGCAAATCATTTGCAAATCAGCTATGGCTCTGCCTATGCAATAATTCCAACAGACTTGGGTTTCGAAAGAAGCCTTAAAAGGACGAATATTCACATCTGATGAGGTGAAGATAGCAGTGCATTTGTGGCTCGCAGCTCAGCCTAAAACATTTTTTAATGAAGGCTTGTTGACAAATGGACAAAGTGTATTGAAAAGCAGAGAAATTATGCCGAAAAATGATGTATTTGTCTTTTCTGAAAGTTGATTAAATTAAATTCTACAGCTGGAGTCCAGATAATTTTTGACTCATCCTTGTATATTTCATGTAGGGTATTACCATAAATCTACTGTCAGTCCTAACTGCCACAATTCACAAAACACAGATCAAACTGAGTGAAAGATAAATTCCCACTTTGTTTTTGCAATCTCACCACCAAAAAATTAATAATAGCCCAAATGATTTAGTAACTAATCTGAATTGAGGTTGCAAATAAAATGGATTCCCAAACCACCCAAGCATGGCTTAGCAGAAGGGTTACTTCACCCTTTCCACCCACCTTCTTGTAAAGCACCTCTCAGAGAAGCTCTGAGTCTGTGTGGGACATTGTACAATATAAATACCATTGCCTGCAAGCTCTCACTGCAAACCTCCTCTAATCCAAAGCTAATTCTTGCCTTTAATCCAATTGTGCATTTTGCCTTCTTTGTCTTTCACGCTACAGTCCGAGTACAGCAGATAAGCAAGGCTGATGCTGTGTGCCAATTTTATACACCATTCATCACACTATTTTGTTTTTGACTTTCAAATCATACTTTATAATGATGCAGCTCTAGAAACAGGCTAAGAATTAAAACAGTTTAAGGATTCCATAACAAATCAAATGCACCTCTTAATTGTTTTAAAGGGTGGTTACCTGTACTTAAGCAGAATCAAGCTGGAAATTGGCAATATAATCCTTGAGTTTTCTTCACATGTTCACACAATAAGCCACAGCTTTAACCTGTTGGGTGCTTTGGATTGTGGGAGGAAGGCTTAAGTACTTGGAGAAAACCCATAACTTGCAATTTTCACAATACAGTAATTGGGCTAGGAAATGAACATGGGCTCTGGATTTCATCCTCATTTTTTTTCTAAATTATGCAAAGGTATTTCTTGTGCACATGCTATTAAAATTCCTTCTCTTATCTTCTCTTTTTTCATTAGAAATTTCAAACTTATTTTAAGATGTTACTGGTAGCAATGGTTACTACTGCTTCCTCTTAGCTCCAGACTCCATGGCACAGATGATTCTTGAATCAGAACATATATTGTGGGGTGTGGGAGGGCAAATCCTACAATGTTTGGGGACAGCTTGTTAAAACGTTTGTAGTGAATAGTAATGAAATCTGATACATTTTAAGTCAGAAAATTACACTAACAAATGAATCATATGTTTACAGAAGGCAATCCAATACATATATAATAGCACATTAACATTCAATAGGAATCTTTGAAAATATACAAAATACAATTAGACTTTTTTTAGAAGAATTAAGTGGAGGGGACTGTCGAGCTTTGCCAGGATGAATGACTTGTTCTCATCTACATTGTTCTTATGTTCTAATGTACTCCCAGTCAGAACTACCAGTTCACATTTGAGAATGAATGACGTTAGCTGCAAAGTGGTATTTATGCCATTTTGTAGTTTCTTTGGAAATAATGATGCTTTTTAGTTTTCTGATACTAGATAGATAGATAGTGTCACAAAAGCCACGATGAGACAAAGCAAGGTTTGGGGCAGCCACCCGTATAATTTGTTTTCCTGGCTGCAAATTGTTTTTCAAATGATAGCACTGCTGTGCACAAAACCGAGTCCAATACAGAACTGAGGGCATAGGGAAAAGGAGGAGGTTTTTAAAGGGGAAGACAGGAAGTGAGATTGTAGGGGCCGGGCTCATTGAGGTCTTTAGCCATTGGTTTGAGCCCGGACGTGACATCACAGGGGCCGGAGCTGGCAAGGTCTCCTTCGATAGGCTCGGTCCCGGAAGTGACGTCAGGAGAGCTAGGCGGAATCTCCTGGGAATGGTCTACAGGCAAGGAAGAAAAAGAGTCAGTGCACTCTGCCACATCCTGGTATGACTCAGAACTGTCCTTACCTGAGCCCATTAGCTGCCTGCCATGCGCACGTGTGTGACAATAGATAGATAGATAGATACTTTATTAATTCCAAGGGGAAATTCACATACTCCTGCAGCAGCATACTGATAAAAAACAATATTAAAGAGTGATAACAATGAAGGTATAACAGACAGACAATAACTTTGTATAATGTTAACGTTTACTCCCCCCGGGTGGAATTGAAGAGTTGCATAGTGTGGGGGAGGAACGACACAGTCTGTAAGTGGAGCAGGACTGTAATAGCAGTCTGTCGCTGAAGCTGCTCCTCTGTCTGGAGAGGTCAATGTTTAGTGGATGCAGTGGATTCTCCATGATTGACAGGAGCCTGCTCAGTGCCCGTCACTCTGCCACGGATGTCAAACTGTCCAGCTCCGTGCCTACAATAGAGCCTGCCTTCCTCACCAGTTTGTCCAGGTGTGAGGTGTCCTTCTTCTTTATGCTGCCTCCCCAGCACACCACCATGTAGAAGAGGGCACTTGCCACAACTGTCAGATAGATAGATAGATACTTTATTAATCCCAAGGGGAAATTCACATAATCCAGCAGCAGTATACTAATACAAAAAAAAAACAATATTAAAGAGTAATAAAAATGCATGTAAAAACAGACAATAACTTTGAATAATGTTAGCGTTTACCCCCCCGGGTGGAACTGAAGAGTCACATAGTGTGGGGGAGGAACGATCTCCTCAGTCTGTCGCTGAAGCTGCTCCTCTGTCTGGAGATGATCCTGTTCAGTGGATGCAGTGGATTCTCCATGATTGACAGGAGCTTGCTTAGCGCCCGTTGCTCTGCCACAGATGTTAAACTGTCCAGCTTCATTCCTACAATAGAGCCTGCCTTCCTAACAAGTTTGTCCAGGTGTAAGGCGTCCTTCATCTTTATGCTGCCTCCCCAGCACACCACCACGTAGAAGAGGGCACTCGCCACAACCGTCTGGTAGAACATCTGCAGCATCTTATTGCAGATGTTGAAGGACGCCAACCTTCTAAAGAAGTATCGTCGGCTCTGACCTTTCTTACACAGTGCATCAGTGTTGGCAGTCCAGTCCAATTTATCATCCAGCTGCACTCTCAAGTATTTATAGGTTTGTACCCTCTGCACACAGTCTCCTCTGATGATCACGGGGTCCATGAGGGGCCTCGGCCTCCTAAAATCCACCACCAGCTCCTTGGTCTTGCTGGTGTTCAGTTGTAGGTGGTTTGAGTCGCACCATTTAACAAAGTCCTTGTTTAGTTTCCTATACTCCTCCTCCTGCCCACTCCTGATGCAGCCCACAATAGCAGTGTCATCAGCGAACATTTGCACGTGGCAGGACTCCGAATCGTATTGGAAGTCCGGTGTATATAGGCTGAACAGGACCAGAGAAAGTACAGTCCTCTGCGGTGCTCCTGTGTTGCTGACCACTAATGCTAAGGCTTAACCACAAAATAGTAATAATATTCCAAGAAGGAGAAAGAAAGCATAATAAAGTGGGATATTGCAGTAATTGTTGTCACTTAACAACATCAAAAATAATACTATAATGAGTACCAAGATGGAAGGAGCAAGGTGCACACTGAGTAAGTGTTAAGCCTGATAATGGGCACATTTGTTTAACCATGAATGATACACTGCTGTACGTTCAGAAGAATCTCCTTTCTGCTGTTTAACGGACCCGGGAAATGCCTCAGAAAGTAACAAGTTACTGAAAATGACCACGGCTATAAATCATGTTCTTTCTTCCAGTGTTCCCAATCATTTTCCAGAGTTGCATACTGTGTGACTCAGTGATCCTCCTTTATTTTCTGCAAGGCTCTCTTTATCTAATGGCCTGGCAATCTCCACCTGCTGTTTTGAGCCCTCCTGGATTGTAAATTTTAACATGAATGTTGAGCTCAGTGTAACTCAGTGATATTTTGCTGTCATTTACTGACCCTGCCCTGCTTATCTTTAGGGTAATATGCTGGCTATTGAAGTACAGCTTGCATCTGATTCATGTATATACTGTATGCTCATCCACACTTGGGCAATGATTTTTATGTGTGTGCAGATTTGGTTGGTTGTAATATACTCAAATCATCCAACCCTTTCAACAGGGCAAATAGCACAGAGCTTCTCCATGTAGATACAAGATTTGTTACAAATATGATTCCACCTCTGTCAAATCAATAGCCTTTTACAAGTGCATTGTTGTCCAGTGTTTCCAAAACATTGTGTCGTTCTTGGAATGTGCATGCCAATCTCTGCCTGAATATTATGTTGTAGCACTCTCAGGGCAGGAGTTCTAAATCATGCAACTAGTTTCCTAATTAGAAGGCAGTCCTAGCTGATAATGAAACATGCTGTTTAACTATATGGCTTGTTAGTGCTTTCATTCATCCAAGAAAAATTTTAATTGCACTGTAGAGTTTCCTTGTCTGAGGACATTATCCACGTCTTTTGTAGACCAAAACAATCTAAAGTTAATGGTACTTCCAATTCCCCTCTTATTTATTTCTAAATATTTTTAACAGAGATACTTCATGATGCATATGCACAGGTTTAAAAGGAAGCATGTTAGGAGATCTGCTGGTGTATTGATTATCTGTATTTCATTATTAATTAATGTCTGGTTGAGAAAACTGGCAACAAATAAAACTTAAGTGTAGCTGCTAAAAACTAAAATGGGCAATTAAGGGCCCTGAATTGTAACATGCTAGATAACTAAAATTAACCCCAAAATAACATATTGCTTTAGTAGTAAATAAATAGGTTCTAATTAAAAAATTGGTTGAAGAGAAAACCTGCAGCCACTGCTGAACTCCAGGACTGTAATTGAGGATCTCTGATCTACAATTAACTAAAATTTGTCTTTGATAAATGAATTAACTAACAAAGCATATATTTAAATACCAAGATTCATTTAAGGACTGAATTCTAATTAGAAAACTGGCTGGAATGAAAATCTGTAGCCACTGCAGTCTTCCAGAATCATGATTTGATAGCATTTTATAAGGTGCCACATGAGAGGTTGGGCATCAAACTAAAAGAAGAGGGAGTTCAGGGTGATGTTTTTAGATGGGTACAGAATTGGCTCAGACACAGGAAGCAGAGGGTGATGGTGCGAGGAACCTCATCAGAACTGGCCGATGTTAAGAGTGGTGTTCCACAGAGGTCAGTGCTAGGGCTGCTGCTATTTTTAATATATATAAATGATTTAGATAGGAATATACTGTAAGTAACAAGCTGGTTAAGTTTGCAGATGATACCAAGATAGGTGGACTAGCAGATAATTTGGAATCCGTTATATCATTACAGAAGGACTTGGATAGCATACAGAATTGGGCAGATTTGTGACAGATGAAATTTAATGTCAGTAAATGTAAAGTATTACACATAGGAAGTAAAAATGTTAGGTTTGAATACACAATGGACGGTATGAAAATCGAGAGTACACCTTATGAGAAGGATTTAGGAGTCATAGTGGACTCTAAGCTATCGACTTCCCGACAGTGTTCAGAAGCCATTAAGAAGGCAAACAGAATGTTAGGATATATAGCACGATGTCTGAAGTACAAGTCCAAGGAGGTTATCCTCAGCCTTTATAATGCACTGGTGAGGCCTCATCTTGAGTACTGTGTGCAGTTTTGGTCTCCAGGCTACAAAAAGGACATAGCAGCGCTAGAAAAGGTCCAGAGATGAGTGACTAGGCTGATTCCAGGGCTACATAGGTTGAATTATAAGGAAAGATTAAAAGAGCTGAGCCTTTACAGTTCAATCATGTCACCTCTTAATCTTCTTTTGCTTAAAGTGTTTAAAATTATGAAGGGAATTACTACAGTGGATTGAGACTGTTATTTTAAAATGAGTTCATTTAGAACAAGGGTAAATTTCGCACAAACATTAGGAAGTTTTTCTTTACACAAAGAACAAAAGACACTTGGAATAAGCTACCAAGTAGTGTGGTAGACAGTAAGATGTTAGGGACTTTCAAAGCTCGACTTGATGTTTTCTTGGAAGAAATAAATGGATAGGACTGGCGAACTTTGTTGGGCTGAATGGCCTGTTCTCGTCTAGAGTGTTCTAATGTTCTAATGATTAAAGACCCCTTTCTTTGAGAGTTACCACAGCTCAGAAGCTTTCCTAAATCCTGGTTGAAGTTAGGAGTAGTTTCCTAAATAACGAAAACTGATAAAATGCTATTACTCCTACTCTTAAGACATTCAGATTTTTGATCCAGTGCTCTAGGAACGTAACCCCCACGAATTTCAGGGGTGTACTGTACATCACTTTACACGATGTGGATAAGGCACAGCATTTTTTGCAGAAAAATTACGAGGCACACAAAATACCTCTGGTGTATGGTGCAATCGACAGATGGCTCATGTACCCTTATTTGTGCACCAAGTGATGGGTATTGGGATTATGTTAACAGGAAAGGCTGGAAATCTTTTGTTGTGCAGGATACCATTAACAACAGATTAATGATCAGGGACATCTGTGTTGGGACACCCAGCAGTGGTCATGACACTGCTGTATTCACCACATCCCATCATGTCATGTCTTGTCATGTGCCCAAAATGTGAAAAAAAGTATTTCCATAGCAGTTTTGCAAATTACTACTTTGTTGAATCGCATTAAACACCACCTCAAGCGAGTGCATAAAGGTTTTTGTGAATTTTGAGAGTTTTTTGTAACTTATGTATTTCCATTTCTTTAGTTTCTCCAGTTCAAAATGCGCATTAAGGAGGTTAATGGAAACAAAGCTATTGTCTTTTTCCTACTAATTCTGGACAAATGGACTGGCAATTCTAAATCACGCCTGGAGTGGGCTTGAGGTCCCAGTCTTGGGGTTATTAATATCTGCACTAACCTAAACCTTCCATAAGTAACTTTCTCAATATTCCATAACATTTTTGTATTATATCATTCAGTGATTGGTTTTAATGCCCCCCCCCCCCGCAATCTTACTCAACATTCACACAAAGACCTTTTTGATCCACCTTTGGTCAAACATGCATCATTTATACTGTGCTCTGAACCCTGTTGAGAAGAAAAAAGTACAGTACATTAAAACAATATACGTACAGAGAATGGAATTTTCTTTAAAAGTGAAAGTGGCCTATTCATGAAAATACTCCCCAAGTCTTCCAAATTGCCGACAAAATGTCATATGTCTTCTCTGAAATGACACCATGGATCCATCTGCCCGACTTCCGTAATCCAGCAGAGTTTATTTCAGGCATCTAAATGTAACAACCTTCACAGATCTGAATTGTCTTCCACGTACCTCACGCTCGCTCCGACAGCGCACCTCGAATATTCCACGGTGTTTTCTCTCCGCACCTGTAAACCGTTCAATGGGGCGCTCGATTCGAGAACACTCAGTTCCTGTTACGCGTGGCAGTTTTGAGCGAGTGTGCGGAAAAAGAGGAGTTTCGAAAGTGAGAGCTCTTCGACTCTTCCCCCTAAAGCAGGTGGCTTTCGTCGGCGATAACTTTATGCCACGTCAGGGATTTGCGTTTTGATCCTTTGCTGATCCCGACGGCGACAACAACAAGAACCGCGAGAAGACGAGGAATTAAAAAAAAAGAAGAAAAAAAAAAAGCATTTGCAGCAATACACGGTATGGCTTCATAGCGAAACAAGCCGGCTTGTCTAGCTCTGGCAGAGTGGTGTGTGGAGAAAGCAAAGACGGCAAGGGCGTGCAGACTCGGTGCTGCACCGTGAAGATATGGAGAGCAAGTACAACCGCAAAAGCCCCGGTACGTAACCCTGGGATAAGCTAATTCAAGGTGTTGGGTTACATTATCATTAAAACGCGGGCCGCACAAAATGGGAGGTGGCTACCAATTGTTCTATATGGCATCAGCCACAACACGGGAAAGGGTTGCTTCCGCTGCCGTAGTTTTGCCCGAATACCCCTCATCTCGCGTTGTACGGTAATTAATAAATCGAGTCTGCCCGCTTGATACCATCTACACCTGTAAAGTGCCGGTGGGCATCGTAACGGTCACTGGTGTCCGCGCTGCTTCTGCTACTCTTTTTAAAAGAGGTTGAGTCTACTGTTTTTTGGTTTTATATATATATGTATATTTTAAGATTTTCACGTGTCTTTCACTCCACATTCGTATTGCCTTAATATGTACTGCGAAAGGCTGTACGTTTGGACTCTAAGCGAGTCAGTATTTTGATTAACCAGCCGGTCTTTAAAAAGTGTCACAGCTTGTGCACCACATAACGCCTCCGTGCTGCCCAAATGTTTCAGTTTCGTAGGGCCAATTTAGACGACTTTTTGTTCTCTTTTATGACTTCAGGTTCTGTGGTAATCATGTTTTCATAAACAGTAAATGCAATTTAAGAAGACGAAAATGGGTTTCGTGATATTCTGTCCTATTAACTTTATTTCCTGCTGTACTGAACCTACTGTATCAGTGCGACAGATGTTTTTTCCGCTGTGCCTCTACCAATTCATTTTTCATCCACTCTTTTGTACGTTCATTTTTATCTTAGTTATGTAGTTTTGTAAGTTGCTCTCCTTTCACTCAATGTTGATTTGACTCGGTATTTATGTTCAATTTGTAAAGTGCTTGGTAAAATATACTGCAAACTTTATAGGTCTGGGAGTTTGTGTACATGAACATATATCTGTTGCAGCTCTTTTCTGCACGGTTATACATTGCAAATCATAGCGGTATACAGCTTTTAGTCAAATTTAAATCAAATTAAACTATTTGTCACATACAATAATACACACCATGCAGAATATATTGAAAGGCTTAGTTGCAGAAGCTCAAGGGAAATATAACTAACAGCCCTATAAACACACATAAGAACCTATGGGTTAGAAAATAAGATAACATTAATCTGTGAATTGAGTCAAACTTATATAAATCTTGCAAATTGTTAGCTGTAAGTTACCTGCGATTTCCAATGTAAGAAACTGGAAAGGTAAAAGTAATTCCCAATTATATATTACCAGGTTTTATTATCCATAAGTTTATTATATTTTAGTACATGACTGTAGTATTTTTACTTTTTCTTTTATAGTGGAAAGAACCTCAAATTACAATAAATAACACAATATTATGACCATAACCAGGGAGGTTTCAGACCATGTCAAAAACGGTGAGGGAATTGCTTGATTTTTTTTTTTAACACAAAAAAAAGGAAAAAATGTTTAATGAACTTGAGAAGAATCAACTGAGATTGTCTGCTTTAACACCGTCACCATTGTTGGTAGGTCACATTGTGTATTTCTTCCAGGCCTTTAATGACCACTTAGGCACAGCCATCAGCAGTGTGTTTGTCTGTGGAGAGAATGTCGACCTTGTTGAGAGGTTTACTTACCTCGGCAGTGACATTCATGTCTCTGGTGACTCTTCCTTTGAAGTCAGTAGACAGATTGGGAGAGCATGGGGTGTCATGAGGTCGCTGGAAACGGGCGCGTGGTGCTCCCGATATCTATGCAAAAGGACGAAGGTCCAAGTCTTTAAAGTCCTGGTGCTTCCTGTCTTGCTAGATGGTTGTGAGACATGGACGCTATCCAGTCACCTGAGACAAAGACAGGACTCCTTCAGTACTGTGTCTCTTTAGAGAATTCTTGGGTACCGCTGATTTGACTTTGTGTCGAGTAAGCAGCTGCCCACGGAGCTCAGAATGAGGCACATTACCTGCATTGTAAGGGAGCATCAGTAACGGCACTATGACAGTATGGTGTGGTTCCCCGAGGGTGATCAAGCTCACAGGATCCTCATTGTTGAGGACTTGAGTGGCTGGACCAGGCCAAGGGGACGCCCTTGTAACACCTGGCTGCAGCAGATAGATGGTCATTTCTGGATGGTGGGATTGGACTGAATGTCTGCCTGGGGGGTTGCCAACTAGGATCCCGAGCTGTTTTGTTGTTTTGTTTTTGGATCAGTAATAAATTGTTACATTGTAATTATATAAACTGTGGAATAACAATGACATCTGAGTAATTAACTATAGCGTTACTTTATGTTACATAGTAAGTATGGAGTAATAACTTGTAGTTACACTGTACTTATACAGGTAATTACATAGTAGTTACAGTGTAATTATGGACACTTAATGTAAAGTGTTACTGTACTTCTTCAGCACTCCAGAAGCCTGGCTTTGAATCCCAGCTGTCATTGTCATGCTTGTATGTTCTTTGTCTGTGAGCATTCCTACTGATATTCCAGTTTTCCTTCCAGTTCCCAGAGGAGTCTCATCATTTAATTAGACCAGTATGAGATAATGTGAATATGTGCATGAATCTGCTCTGCCTTGGACTGGCACCCATTTCCAGAGATGGTTGTTACCTTTTGCCCAGTGTTGCCAAGATAAGTACTGGTAACCACAGATGTGAACTGGTTAAGAAGGTTAGAAGATGGAAAAACTACTATCAGTCACACACAATTAGTTTGGCCAGATTTTTTTTCTTTTTTTTGGTACATCTCATTCTTTGCCATGATCACAATTTATCCACATGTTTACTCAGTTCAGTGAGATTCTTATTTACAGTGCATCCGGAAAGTATTCACAGCACATCACTTTTTCCACATTTTGTTATGTTACAGCCTTATTCTAAAATGGATTAAATTAATTTTTTTCCTCAGAATTCTACACACACCACCCCATAATGACAACCTGAAAAAAGTTTACATGAGGTTTTTGCAAATTTATTAAAAATAAAAAATCTGAGAAATCACATGTACATACGTATTCACAGCCTTTGCTCAATACTTTGCCGATGCACCTTTGGCAGCAATTACAGCCACAAGTCTTTTTGAATATGATGCCACAAGCTTGGCACACCTATCCTTGGCCAGTTTCACCCATTCCTCTTTGCAGCACCTCTCAAGCTCCGTCAGGTTGGATGGGAAGCGTTGGTGCACAGCCATTTTAAGATCTCTCCAGAGATGTTCAATCGGATTCAAGTCTGGGCTCTGGCTGGGCCACTCAAGGACATTCACAGAGTTGTCCTGAAGCCACTCCTTTGATATCTTGGCTGTGTGCTTAGGGTCGTTGTCCTGCTGAAAGATGAACCGTCGCCCCAGTCTGAGGTCAAGAGCACTCTGGAGCAGGTTTTCATCCAGGATGTCTCTGTACATTGCTGCAGTCATCTTTCCCTTTATCCTGACTAGTCTCTCAGTTACTGCCGCTGAAAAACATCCCCACAGCATGATGCTGCCACCACCATGCTTCACTGTAGGGATGGTATTTGCCTGGTGATGAGCAGTGCCTGGTTTCCTCCAAATGTGACGCCTGGCATTCACACCAAAGAGTTCAATCTTTGTCTCATCAGACCAGAGAATTTTGTTTCTCATGGTCTGAGAGTCCTTCAGGTGCCTTTTGGCAAACTCCAGGTGGGCTGCCATGTGCCTTTTACTAAGGAGTGGCTTCCATCTGGCCACTCTATCATACAGGCCTGATTGGTGGATTGCTGCAGAGATGGTTGTCCTTCTGGAAGGTTCTCCTCTCTCCACAGAGGACCTCTGGAGCTCTGACAGAGTGACCATCGGGTTCTTGGTCACCTCCCTGACTAAGGCCCATCTCCCCCGATTGCTCACTTTAGATGGCGGCCAGCTCTAGGAAGAGTCCTGGTGGTTTCGAACTTCTTCCACTTATGGATGATGGAGGCCACTGTGCTCATTGGGACCTTCAAAGCAGCAGAAATTTTTCTGTAACCTTCCCCAGGTTTGTGCCTCAAGACAATCCTGTCTCAGAGGTCTACAGACAATTCCTTTGACTTCATGCTTGGTTTGTGCTCTGACATGAACTGTCAACTGTGGGACCTTATATAGACATGTGTGTGCCTTTCCAAATCATGTCCAATCAAATGAATTTACCACAGGTGGACTCCAATTAAGCTGCAGAAACATCTCAAGGATGATCAGGGGAAACAGGATGCACCTGAGCTCAATTTTGAGCTTCATGGCAAAGGCTGTGAATACTTACAGTGGTGTCAAAAACTATTTGCCCCCTTCCTGATTTCTTATTCTTTTGCATGTTTGTCACACAAAATGTTTCTGATCATCAAACACATTTAACCATTAGTCAAATATAACACAAGTAAACACAAAATGCAGTTTTTAAATGATGGTTTTTATTATTTAGGGAGAAAAAAAATCCAAACCTACATGGCCCTGTGTGAAAAAGTAATTGCCCCCTGAACCTAATAACTGGTTGGGCCACCCTTAGCAGCAATAACTGCAATCAAGCGTTTGCGATAACTTGCAATGAGTCTTTTACAGCGCTCTGGAGGAATTTTGGCCCACTCATCTTTGCAGAATTGTTGTAATTCAGCTTTATTTGAGGGTTTTCTAGCATGAACCGCCTTTTTAAGGTCATGCCATAGCATCTCAATTGGATTCAGGTCAGGACTTTGACTAGGCCACTCCAAAGTCTTCATTTTGTTTTTCTTCAGCCATTCAGAGGTGGATTTGCTGGTGTGTTTTGGGTCATTGTCCTGTTGCAGCACCCAAGATCGCTTCAGCTTGAGTTGACGAACAGATGGCCAGACATTCTCCTTCAGGATTTTTTAGTAGACAGTAGAATTCATGGTTCCATCTATCACAGCAAGCCTTCCAGGTCCTGAAGCAGCAAAACAACCCCAGACCATCACACTACCACCACCATATTTTACTGTTGGTATGATGTTCTTTTTCTGAAATGCTGTGTTCCTTTTACGCCAGATGTAATGGGACATTTGCCTTCCAAAAAGTTCAACTTTTGTCTCATCAGTCCACAAGGTATTTTCCCAAAAGTCTTGGCAATCATTGAGATGTTTCTTAGCAAAATTGAGACGAGCCCTAATGTTCTTTTTGCTTAACAGTGGTTTGCGTCTTGGAAATCTGCCATGCAGGCCGTTTTTGCCCAGTCTCTTTCTTATGGTGGAGTCGTGAACACTGACCTTAATTGAGGCAAGTGAGGCCTGCAGTTCTTTAGACATTGTCCTGGGGTCTTTTGTGACCTCTCGGATGAGTCGTCGCTGCGCTCTTGGGGTAATTTTGGTCGGCCGGCCACTCCTGGGAAGGTTCACCACTGTTCCATGTTTTTGCCATTTGTGGATAATGCCTCTCACTGTGGTTCGCTGGAGTCCCAAAGCTTTAGAAATGGCTTTATAACCTTTACCAGACTGATAGATCTCAATTACTTCTGTTCTCATTTGTTCCTGAATTTCTTTGGATCTTGGCATGATGTCTAGCTTTTGAAGTGCTTTTGGTCTACTTCTCTGTGTCAGGCAGCTCCTATTTAAGTGATTTCTTGATTGAAACAGGTGTGGCAGTAATCAGGCCTGGGGGTGGCTACGGAAATTGAACTCAGGTGTGATACACCACAGTTAGGTTATTTTTTAACAAGGGGGCAATTACTTTTTCA
>JANRMT010062791.1:46322171-46334695 GCA_026402145.1 Polypterus bichir lapradei | reverse complement strand
ACACCACAGTTAGGTTATTTTTTAACAAGGGGGCAATTACTTTTTCACACAGGGCCATGTAGGTTTGGATTTTTTTTCTCCCTAAATAATAAAAACCATCATTTTAAAAACTGCATTTTGTGTTTACTTGTGTTATATTTGACTAATGGTTACATGTGTTTGATGATCAGAAACATTTTGTGTGGCAAACATGCAAAAGAATAAGAAATCAGGAAGGGGGCAAATAGTTTTTCACACCACTGTATGTGCATGCGCTGTCTCAATTTTTTTATTTTTAATAAATTTGCAAAAATCTCAAGTAAACTTTTTTCACGTTGTCATTATGGGGTGTTGTGTGTAGAATTCTGAGGAAAAAATGAATTTAATCCATTTTGGAATAAGGCTGTAA
Organism: Polypterus bichir lapradei; assembly: GCA_026402145.1. Classification (NCBI taxonomy): domain Eukaryota; kingdom Metazoa; phylum Chordata; class Cladistia; order Polypteriformes; family Polypteridae; genus Polypterus; species Polypterus bichir. The sequence goes on along the minus strand of JANRMT010062791.1, from coordinate 46,334,307 downwards.
CATAACAAAATGTTGAAAAAGTGATGCGCTGTGAATACTTTCCGGATGCACTGTACATGTCTCCCACAGACGAGTGACAGGAGATCTAGCATACAGTGAATGCAGCATCACACATTATATACAGTATAAGAAAAACAAATTGCATACGTACTTGCGGTTATCCATGAGAGTGGCTCTTGCGTAGCGTGATGACCTGAGGGTAGTATTTGAAAATTCATTTCAGTTAACAAACAATGTAAGTAAAAACTGGATTGACCTTAACAAGGCTGACATATCTTTTTTACGAATCGGCACAACATTAGGTGTAGATGGTTGGATTTAGTGTTTGGTAAAATATAAAGGAAATGTAATTTTTATATATTGTACTCATATTTTTTTTTTGCTGTGCAAGATTTTAAAGTATTTTTTTGCATTTTGGCAGGTTTGTTCATTTTTACAACAATGTGCAGGAAATATTTGATGTTACAGTGGTGTGCGAATGGCCATATGTATGCTCAACAAGAGATAAAGAAGTGTTAATAAGATTAGCTTGTCACTTTAAGCAAATGTTCCCATATTTGATTAACTACCTTTGATTAAAGCATAAAAGAGATGCCATTACCCTATTGAACCTGATGTTCACTCTCATTAATCTGTGTTATAGCTTTCTTGGAACCTTCTACCTGTCTTTGAAAATTTTCTTGTTATATTATTTGTTATTTGTTATTATTCGTTCTGCTGGGAGTCTTCAATGCTCACGTGGGCAATGACAGTGAGACCTGGAAGGGCGTGATTGGGAGGAATGGCCCCCCCAATCTAAACCCAAGTGGTGTTTTGTTATTAGACTTCTGTGCTTGTCATGGATTGTCCATAACGAACACCATGTTCAAGCATAGGGGTGTTCACATGTGCACTTGGCACCAGGACACCCTAGGCCTCAGTTCGATGATCGACTTTGTGGTCGTGTCGTCGGACTTGCGGCCACATGTCTTGGACACTCGGGTGAAGAGAGGGGCAGAGCTGTCAACTGATCACCACCTGGTGGTGAGTTGGCTTCGATGGTGGGGGAGGATGCCAGTCAGGCCTGGTAGGCCCAAACGTATTGTGAGGGTCTGTTGGGAACGTCTGGCAGAGTCCCCTGTCAGAAGTAGCTTCAACTCCCACCTCTGGTAGAACTTTGAACACGTCCCAAGGGAGGTGGGGGACATTGAGTCCGAATGGGCCATGTTCCGTGCCTCATTTGTTGAGGCAGCTGACCGGAGCTGTGGCCATAAGGTGGTCGGTACCTGTCGTGGCGGCAATCCCCAAACCCGTTGGTGGACACCAGCAGTGAGGGATGCCATCAAGCTGAAGAAGGAGTCCTACAGGACCCTTTTGTCCTGTGGGACTCTGGAGGCAGCTAATAGGTACTGGCAGGCCAAGCAGAACGCGGTTTCAGCGGTTGCTGAGGCAAAAACTCAGGCCTGGAAGGAGTTTGGGGAGGCCATGGAGAACAGCTTTCGGATGGCTTTGAGGAGATTCTGGTTCACCATCTGGCGTCTCAGGAGGGGGAAGCAGTGCAGTGTCAACACTGTATATGGTGGGGATGGAGCACTGCTGACTTTGACACAGGACGTTGTGTGTCGGTTGGGGGAGTACTTCGAAGACCTCCTCAATCCCAATAACATGCCTTCCAATGAGGAAGCAGAGCCTGGGGACTCGTAGGTGGGCTCCCCCATCTCTGGGACTGAGGTCACTGAGGTGGTCAAAAAACTCCTTGGTGACAGGGCCGTGGGGGGTGGATGAGATACGCCCAGAGTTCCTCAAGGCTCTGGATGTTGTAGGACTGTCTTGGTTGACACGCCTCTGCAACATCGCATGGACATCGGGGACAGTGCCTCTGGATTGGTATACCGGGGTGGTGGTCCCCCTCTTTAAGAAGGGGGACCGGAGGGTGTGTTCCAACTACAGAGGGATTGCACTCCTCAGCCTCCCTGGAAAAGTCTACTCGGGGGTCCTGGAGAGGAAGGTCCATCAGATAGTCGAACCTCAGATTCAGGAGGAACAATGTGGTTTTCTTCCTGGTTGTGGAACAGTGGATCAGCTCTACACCCTTAACAGGGTCCTGGAGGGCGCATGGGAGTTTGCTCAACCAGTCTACATGTGTTTTGTTGACTTGGAAAAGGCATTCGACCGTGTCCCTCAGGGAATCCTGTGGGGGGTGCTCCGGGAGTATGGGGTACCGGACCCCCTGATAAGGGCTGTTAGGTACCTGTACAACCGGTGTCAGAGCTTGGTCCGCATTGCCGGCAGTAAGTCAAACCCATTTCCAGTGAGAGTTGGACTCCGCCAGGGCTGCCCTTTGTCACCGATTCTGTTCATAACTTTTATGGACAGAATTTCTAGGCGCAGCCAGGGCGTTTAGGGGGTCCGGTTTGGTGGGCTCAGGATTGGGTCACTGCTTGTTGCAGATGATGTTGTACTGTTTGCTTCATCAGGCCGTGATCTTCAGCTCTCTCTGGATCAGTTCGTGGCTGCGGTGGGAATCAGCACCTCCAAATCTGAGGCCATGGTCCTCAGCCGAAAAAGGGTGGAGTGCCATCTCGGGGTTGGGAGCGAGATCCTGCCCCAAGTGGAGGAGTTCAAGTATCTCTGGGTCTTGTTCACGAGTGAGGGAAGAATGGAGCATGAGATCGACATGCGGATCGATGCAGCGTCTGTAGTGATGCAGGTTCTGCATCAGTTTGTCGTGGTGAGAAAGGAGCTGAGCAGTAAGGCAAAGCTCTCAATTTACTAGTCGATCTATGTTCCTACCCTCACCTATGGTCATGAGCTATGGGTAGTGACCGAAAGAACGAGATCGTGAATACAAGCTGCTGAAATGAGTTTCCTCCACAGGGTGTCTGGGCTTTCCCTTAAAGATAAGGTGAGAAACTCAGTCATCTGGGAGGGGCTCAGAGTGGAGCCGCTGCTCCTCCGCATCGAGAGGTGTCAGATGAGGTGGCTCAGGCATCTGATCAGGATGCCTCCTAGACGCCTCCCTGGTGAGGTGTTCCAGGCACGTCCAACTGGGAGGAGGCCCCAGGGAAGACCCAGGACACGCTGGAGGGACTATGTCTCCCGGCTAATCTGGGAGTGCCTCGAGATTCCCCCGGAAGAGCTAGAAGTGGCAGTGGAGAGGGAAGTCTGGGCATCTCTGCTCAAGCTGCTTCCCCCGCGACCCGATCTCGTATAAGCGGAAGAAGATGGATGGATGGATGAATGTAGAGATGGATGGATATTATTTGTTAATCAATTTGTTAATTTGGGGCAGTGTTGTGGCTCTGAGGCTAAGGATCTGCACTGGTATCTCAATATATCAACATAAAAATACAAACCTGAGTCAGATGTGGAGGTGAAGACCATTTTTTATGAGAAGAAAATTAAAGCCCCAAAATGTAAGAAGAAATGCTAAGCAGGCCTTGAAACATATAGTTGAACCCATGTCATATTTGCTTGGATTGTAATGTGAAAGATAAATGTCCCATGTTTTGTTGATGACTGGAGCATACGGTTGGTAAATAATTGCTCGAAACAATTTCAATTAATCGTACACAGCTTTTGATTGGTGCAGTGTGTGAAGAAGCTGATGCCCCACTGTGCCATCCATGACTGTCACCATAAATAACTTTCCCTGTTCCTGTCCTTCAGAAGCTTGTGTTAACTGACAGCATAGGATATGTAGTTGACAGTTTTTAGTGTATATATCACCACCATCAGCAGACCTTGAAAGGCAACTGTATTAATAAAGGCTGTTGGCAACAGATTGCTTCTCCTGTCTCAGCTCACTTCTTCTTTTGTGAAGCTAATCATTATTTCTGTCTGATTTACTGAGCTTCAGTTCTCCAAGTTTGTACTTTATGACCTGCCGCAGTATGTTGTTTGTTATGGCTGTCTTTTATGGTCCCTAGTAACATAAAAGAATGTGAATTTGTTTTCATGGCTGATTAAATTATTCACTTATTTTTTTTACAAAGCATACACTTTTCTTATTTGTTACTGTGGGGTTTTTGTTCTCTTTTAATTTGTGTGTCATTCATTCAGGGATTTTTGAGCTCTATTTTGACTATTTTTTCCTAACTGAAGTTTGTTGATTTTAATAATTCATGCTGTTAAAACATGGATTAGAGTACCTGGCAGTTTGGTTTTAGAAGATACCATATAACCCCAAGGCCTAATAGACAATGGACAGCCCCTTGAGCCCGCTAATGCACATGACAGAAGACAACTTATATAGTAAATTCAGATTGTAGCAGCTCAGATTTGTTATTATCATGGGTCATTCATTTACTTGAATCTTCAACATTGCTTCCTCCAACTCAGTTCTGCTCAGCAGGTTCTAAATGCAAAGTCTGTTTATTGCAGCAAAAGGTCATGTGAAAAGACAATTTCCCCTCTGCGATTAATAAAGTAAATAAAAACAAAAATCTACCTCACTTTTGGTAAATACTTTCAGCTTTAAGACCTTCACAGAAAAACTGAATTAGTTCACAAGAACAAATGCAGAAATGTAGTTGATATGGAGCTTTGTTTTATTTTTCCTATGACTCCTGTTCCTGTAGACCAACTACAGTGACTTGCAAAAGTATTCGGCCCCCTTGAACTTTTCCACATTTTGTCACATTACAGCCACAAACATGAATCAATTTTATTGGAATTCCACGTGAAAGACCAATACAAAGTGGTGTACACGTGAGAAGTGGAATGAAAATCATACATGATTCCAAACATTTTTTACAAATAAATAACTGAAAATTGGGGTGTGCGTAATTATTCAGCCCCCTGAGTCAATACTTTGTAGAACCACCTTTTGCTGCAATTACAGCTGCCAGTCTTTTAGGGTATGTCTCTACCAGCTTTGCACATCTAGAGACTGAAATCCTTGCCCATTCTTCTTTGCAAAACAGCTCCAGCTCAGTCAGATTAGACGGATAGCGTTTGTGAACAGCAGTTTTCAGATCTTGCCACAGATTCTCGATTGGATTTAGATCTGGACTTTGACTGGGCCATTCTAACACATGGATATGTTTTGTTTTAAACCATTCCATTGTTGCCCTGGCTTTATGTTTAGGGTCGTTGTCCTGCTGGAAGGTGAGCCTCCGCCCCAGTCTCAAGTCTTTTGCAGACTCCAAGAGGTTTTCTTCCAAGATTGCCCTGTATTTGGCTCCATCCATCTTCCTATCAACTCTGACCAGCTTCCCTGTCCCTGCTGAAGAGAAGCACCCCCAGAGCATGATGCTGCCACCACCATATTTGACAGTGGGGATGGTGTGTTCAGAGTGATGTGCAGTGTTAGTTTTCCGCCACACATAGCGTTTTGCATTTTGGCCAAAAAGTTCCATTTTGGTCTCATCTGGCCAGAGCACCTTCTTCCACATGTTTGCTGTGTCCCCCACATGGCTTGTGGCAAACTGCAAATGGGACTTCTTATGGTTTTCTGTTAACAATGGCTTTCTTCTTGCCACTCTTCCATAAAGGCCAACTTTGTGCAGTGCACGACTAATAGTTGTCCTATGGACAGATTCCCCCACCTGAGCTGTAGATCTCTGCAGCTCGTCCAGAGTCACCATGGGCCTCTTGGCTGCATTTCTGATCAGAGCTCTCTTTGTTCGGCCTGTGAGTTTAGGTGGACGGCCTTGTCTTGGTAGGTTTACAGTTGTGCCATACTCCTTCCATTTCTGAATGATCGCTTGAACAGTGCTCCATGGGATGTTCAAGGCTTTGGATATCTTTTTGTAGCCTAAGCCTGCTTTAAATTTCTCAATAACTTTATCCCTGACCTGTCTGGTGTGTTCTTTGGACTTCATGGTGTTGTTGCTCCCAATATTCTCTTAGACAACCTCTGAGGCCATCGCAGAGCAGCTGTATTTGTACTGACATTAGATTACACACAGGTGCACTCTATTTAGTCATTAGCGCTCATCAGGCAATGTCTATGGGCAACTGACTGCACTCAGACCAAAGGGGGCTGAATAATTACGCACACCCCACTTTGCAGTTATTTATTTGTAAAAAATGTTTGGAATCATATATGATTTTCGTTCCACTTCTCAAGTGTACACCACTTTGTATTGGTCTTTCACGTGGAATTCCAATGAAATTGATTCATGTTTGTGGCTGTAATGTGACAAAATGTGGAAAAGTTCAAGGGGGCCGAATACTTTTGCAAGCCACTGTATATGCTGAAAGCTCACCACTCGTTTATAGTAATACTTTATTTAAACTTTACAAATGGTGTTTGTAGTACCTTTTTAAAATTGTAAAAATAATTTTGTTCATGTTTTTTAGTTTGCTTTCTCCTTGTAGGTTTGGTGTTCTTTCAGATGGTGTTGAACCTACATAATTTGCTAGAAAACGCTCTGCCATTCCATCCTACTCCAGTACATGCTGCTACACTGATACTTTCTTTGGATCTGTTATTGATCCGTTTGAATCTTTTTTGTACCTGTGTGGTTTCGCTGGTTTTACACAAAGATGCATTGTTCAAAATAAAGACATGCTGAAAAATGCATTTCAGCAAATTGTGTAATGGGACTCTGGCTAGAATTAATAAAAGGATAGAAACATTTTTATTCATCATGCTCTGTATTTAGGTAAACAACTTATTGGCAAAAACATGACCTTTCATGAACCCAAACACAATTAAATACTGCTTAAAAAATACTCCTTGATGCAGACTTCCAATTGAACACTAACAGAAATTACCCGAATTCAAAGTCCCTAGCTATGTGAAGCTATGCAGGGTTACTTAAACAGGGAAAATAATAAAACACAGCCAAGCTCAAAGGAAGAGTTACATGAATTCCTGCAGGAAGATGGACCTTTATATCTGTCTGTAAAGTAGTGCCCACATGGGTACTGTGCCATGCAAGTGGGCAAATCTGTAGTGATGCACTCAGTTTTGTAATAGTACATTCATTGAAATAGTGTGTGTTGGCTCCTATACATCAATACTCGGGGGAGAGGCTTCCCTGCTTTGTCAGCATCATTATGTCTTGTGTGGTACTGCTAAGACACGAGTTGCTAAACTGCTTAAGCCCTACCTTTCATCAGAGTAATTCAGATGATGGTGCTCTGCATTTAACAGATACTGGTCCCGAGACCTTTTCTTGGTTTGAAATAAGATGAAATTACCTATCATCTGAAAAAGATGTCTCTGTTAACCTTCTGAAGTATATGGTAGACTTATGTAAAACATTGTGCTTCCTCCTTGGTTGAACCAAAAATAGTTCTTGACAACTAAAATGTGTTGCATAACAGGATTGTATGTTCCAAATAATCCTTCACCAGTGGCATTTGACCAGAAACGTTTATGTCATAAGAGTCAGTCCCATCTGTTTATGCAAACATTAGATGTCTCTGGTTGTTATTTAAGCACAATATTTCATTGAAATTCAATGTGAAAAAGTTACAGAGGTACGGGTTGCTGTCATCCTGAATAATAGCTAATGTTCTGTGAGGAGAAGATAACAGAATGCTGGCTGAGATTAGTTCCTTATTGGTGGAATGGTGGCAGTTTATTCTTCATTTATTTTCTATTTGTATAAAGTGCTTGAATATAAACAGTCTGTAGCTTGAGCTTCACATACTTAGCTTGTTGCATAAGCTCTAGTGTGGAAGTAAGAAAATAAACAGTTTGACAAAATGAATGAGTATGCTGAGGGTGAAGTGGATAATATCTCTGTTTATATGTAGGGTTAATATACTAAAAATGCTGGGTCCTTATTGCTATTGTACTGTTTGTCCTCCTTTTTATCTGTGTGCAATTTCTAAACCATAACTCTGTCAAATGGGTCGGACAGTGTTTATTTTACACATTACCCTTAATAGTATGCATCATCCAAATGTATTTTACACAGCAAACAATAACAATACAGTATCAAATATACGGATTGGCTAATGCAATAAAATCAGTACATGTATCAAAGTAAAAGCATAGAGCTTTACAAATAGACACACGAATGGAGTCAGACATCTTTAATTTAGCAGAAACGTACAACCTGAATTTGGTTGATTTTTGCATTAGCATATTTTTCAAGTATTAAATACATCTGTTTATGTAACAGTTTTGCTTAATCCAATTCAGGATTGTAGAGGGCTGGACCTTATTTCTGGAGCCTTGGATGCAAGGCAGGAGCCTATCCTAGACAGGAAACCAGTCCTCTGCTGAGTTCCATACAATTCTCCCAAAACCACCAGTAAAATAAAATTAGTAAATGTATTAAGTCAATGAAAAAGATATCACAAAATAGTGAAGACCAATCAAAAGAGAAACAGAATTACAAAGAAACAATTATACGCAAAACTAAAAAAAGGAAAAGTGAGCCGTGACTGATACTTTACAATGAGTTCAACAAGAACATGGGGCACAGTTGGAAACTTCTTACAAGTAAAGTTAGCAAAAACATTACAAACGTTTTTCTTTACACAGAGAAGCATAGACACTTGAAGTAAGCTACCAGGTATGGTGGTAGACAGGAAGACTTTGTGGACTTCCAAAACTTGATGTTTTTTTAGAAGAATTAAGTGGATAGAACTGGCTAGGTTTGGCTAAATGTCCTGTTCTCATCAAAGTTTTTTCTAATGAACTTCTCTTCTTCTTCTTCTTTCGGCTGCTCCAGTTAGGGGTCGCCACAGTGGATCATCTTCTTCCATATCTTTCTGTCCTCTGCATCTTGTTCTGTTACACCCATCACCTTCATATCCTATCTCACCACATCCATAAACCTTCTCTTAGGCCTTCCTCTTTTTCTGTTGCCTGGCAGCTCTATCCTTAGTATCCTTCTCCCAATATTCTCAGCATCTTTCCTCTGCACATGTCTAAACCAACGCAATCTCGCCTCTCTGACTTTGTCTCCCAACCGTCCAACTTGAGCTGACCCTCTAATGTCACCCAATGCAAATCTTAGCATCTTTAACTCTGCCACCTCCAGCTCTGTCTCCTGCTTTCTGGTCAGTGCCACCATCTCCAACCTATATAACATAGCTGGTCTCACTGCCATCCTGTAGACCTTCCCTTTCACTCTTGCTGATACCCGTCTGTCACAAATTACTCCTGACACTCTTTTCCACCCATTCCACCCTGCCCTGCACTCTCTTTTTCACCTCTCTTTCACAATCCCCATTACTCTGTACTGTTGACCCCAAGTATTTAAACTCATCCACCTTCGCCAACTCTACTCCCTGCATCCTCACCATTCCACTGACCTCCCACACATTTACACACATGTAGTCTGTCTTGTTCCTACTGACTTTCATTCCTCTCCTCTCTAGAGCACATCTCCACCTCTCCAGGGTCTCCTCAACATGCTCCCTACTATCGCTACAGATCACAATGTCATCAGCAAACATCATAGTCCACGGGGACTCCTGTCTAATCTCGTCTGTCAACCTGTCCATCACCATTGCAAATAAGAAAGGGCTCAGAGCCGATCTCTGATGTAATCCCAGCTCCAACTTGAATGCATTAGTCACTCCTACTACAGACCTCACCACTGTCACACTTCCCTCATACATATTCTATACAGCTGTTATGTACTTCTCTGCCACTCCCGACTTCCTCATACAATACCACAGCTCCTCTCAAGGTACCCTGTCATATGCTTTTTCCAGGTCCACAAAGATGCAATGCAACTCCTTCTGACCTTCTCCACACTTCTCCATCAACATCCTCAGAGCAAACATTACATCAGTGCTGCTCTTTCTTGTCATGAAACCATACTGCTGCTCACAATCATCACCTCACTTCTTAATCTAGCTTCCACTACTCTTTCCTATAACTTCATACTGTGGCTCATCAATTTTATTCCTCTGTAGTTTCTGCAATCCTGCACATTCCCCTTATTCTTAAATATCGGCACCAGTGCACTTCTTCTCCACTCCTCGGGCATCCTCTCACTTTCCAAGATTCCATTAAATTTCCATTTAATCTGGTTAAAAATGCCACTGCCATCTCTCCTAAACACCTCCATGCTTCCATAGGTATGTAATCTGGACCAACGGCCTTTCCATTTTTCATCCTCTTCATAGCTGTCCTTACTTCCTCCTTGCTAATTCATTGCACTTCCTGATTCACTATCTCCACATCATCCAACCTCTTCTCTCTCTCGTTCTCTTCATTCATCAGCCTCTCAAAGTACTCTTTCCATCTGCTTAACACACTCTCCTCGCTTGTGAGTACGTTTCCATCTTTATCCTTTATCACCCTAACCTGCTGCACATCTTTCCCAGCTAGGTCCCTCTGTCTAGCCAATCGGTACAGGTCCTTTTCTCCCTCCTTAGTGTCCAGCCTGTCATACAACTCATCATACGCCTTTTCTTTAGCCTTCGCCACCTCTCTCTTCACCTGTGCCTTATCCCCTTGTACTCTTGTCTACTTTCTGCATCTCTCTGACTATCCTACTTCTTTTTTCCCATCCTCTTCCTCTGTATACTCTCCTGTATTTCCTCATTCCACCAGCAGGTTTCCTTTTCCTCCTTCCTCTTTCCAGATGTCACACCAAGCACCCTTCTTGCTGTCACCCTTACTACATCTGCTGTAGTTTCCTAGCTGTCTGGTAACTCTTCACTGCCACCCAGTTCCTGTCTCACCTCCTCCCCAAACTCATCCTTGCAGTCTTCCTTTTTCAACTTCCACCATTTGATCCTTGGCTCTGCCCTCACTGTCTTCCCCTTCTTGATCATCAACATCATCCTACAGACTACTATCCTATGCTGCTTAACTACACTTTCCCCTGCCACCACTTTGCAGTCTTCAATCTCCTTCAGATCAACTCTTCTGCATAGGATGTAATCTACTTGTGTGCATCTTCCTCCACTCTTGTATGTAACCCTATGTTCCTCCCTCTTCTTAAAATACATATTCACCACAGCCATGTCCATCCTTTTGGCAAAATCCACTATCCTCTGACTTTCTTCATTCCTCTCCTTGACGCCATACCTACCCATCACCTCTTCGTCTCCACTGTTCCCTTCACCAACATGCCCATTGAAATCTGCTCCAATCACCACTTTCTGTCCCTTGGGTACACTGTTTATCACTTCATCCAACTCACTCCAAAAATCTTTTTCTCACCCATTACATACCCAACTTTCGATGCATATGCACTAACAACATTCATCATCACACCTCCAATTTCCAGGTTCATAATAATTACTCTGTCTGACACTCTTTTCACCTCCAAAACACTCTTGACTTACTGTTCCTTCAGAATAACCCCTACTCCATTTCTCCTCCCATCCACATCATGATAGAACAATTTGAATCGACCTCTGATCCACCTGGCCTTATTCCCCTTCCATTTAGTCTCTTGCACGCACAATATATCAACCTTCCTTCTCTCCATCATATCTGCTAACTCTCTCCCCTTACCAGTCATACTGCCAACATTCAAAGTTCCTACCCTCACTTCTACTCTCTTTACTTTCCTCCTCTCCTCCTGCCTCTGGAAATGTCTCCCCCTTCTTCTTCTCCTTCTATATCTAATAATTAATTTTTTTGTCAAAATGATTAAAATTAAGACTCTGCTGACTTATATCAAATAGAATTATTTTCGCAGTCACTGTTCAGCTTTATTTGACAACCTGGTCTATATGCATATTTTCAGTAGACAAAAAGCAAATTCAGTACATGCTTTTTAAGTTTTGTGCTTTATTATAAACTAGCAAAATACCCGCGCTTCGCAGCGGAGAAGTAGTGTGTTAAAGAAGGTAAGAAAAAGAAAAGTAAACATTTTAAAAATAACGTAACATGATTGTCAATGTAATTGTTTTGTCACTGTTATGAGTGTTGCTGTCATATATATATATATATATATATATATCTCAAAATACCCGTGGTTTGCAGCGATATCTTGTGTTAAAGAAGTTAAGAAAAGGAAACATTTTAAAAATAACGTACAGTGGTGTGAAAAACTATTTGCCCCCTTCCTGATTTCTTATTCTTTTGCATGTTTGTCACACAAAATGTTTCTGATCATCAAACACATGTAACCATTAGTCAAATATAACACAAGTAAACACAAAATGCAGTTTTTAAATGATGGTTTTTATTATTTAGGGAGAAAAAAAATCCAAACCTACATGGCCCTGTATGAAAAAGTAATTGCCCCCTTGTTAAAAAATAACCTAACTGTGGTGT
>JANRMT010062791.1:46289475-46317171 GCA_026402145.1 Polypterus bichir lapradei | reverse complement strand
ATGCCTGCCTAAATAAGTCACCCTCGCTTCGCTCTTACTTTTTTACCGTTCATTTAATCATGGCTAGTGGCGGAAAAATTATAAAATGGAAGGAGGATTACACTGAGTATGGCTTTACCAAAACAATTATTGATGGCGAATCGATTATTCATAAAGCTTGAATTGGTGATCTGTTTTTCTGTGTTAACCTCATATTTTTTCATACTTTTTCTCAAACCAAGGTGGTGCGAGGCTAAAATGAATTGGGATGCGCTGATCAATGTAATCGGTGTACCAGGAAATCATGCATTGACAGAAGTTCCCCTTTGATTGTAATGCAAAGTGTGATTAAATGCATTATTTTTTAACGCGTTATGGAGCACATGCATCGAAGTTTCTCAGCTGTGCTTGTGCTAAGAAAAGGAAAGATTTTAAAAATAACGTAACACGATTGTCAATGTAACCTTTTGTAAGTAGTGCCTGGAGGATTCAGTGTGGAGAAACTCTAGAGACAGCGTGTGTATTAACTTGTGGATTTTTCTGTGAATATTTGGTGGCAGTGTGACGAAGTTGCTTCGGAAGACGGCGTTAGCCGCGGAGCTCAGCTCAGAGCGAAATGAGGTAAATGGGAGGGGATATGATGACGTGACTCTTCCACCCACCTTAACTGTCAATCCCCCACAAACACAGTCTCTTGGAATTTGCATAAGCACACCCCTTCACCTACAATTTTAACTTAGTTACAAAGTGATCAAAACTCTCGTTAATATCCTGCGTCCTCTCATTAAACTTGTATCCCACATTACCCGTGGGCATGAAAAACGCCAGCGGCAGCCTGTCTATTAAGTTAATTTAAAGTTTAGGTTTATACCTTGCTTTGTTTCCGAAGTAGCTGTACTGATGAATATGGTAGTATATGTCACTCGCTCGCTTCTTATTGTTTCGCTGCCTTCTCAATTATATAATGCATGTTTTCTTCAGCGTATTTTGGAGCTCTTCCTGGTTTTCTACATAGTGCGTTGACAGTCAGTTCACGTGATTAATTGGGCGGCGTGACGATGTCACACGAAACTCCGCCCCCACGGCTTTCAAGCTCAACTCCATTACAGTAAATGGAGAAAAATACCTTCCAGTTATGACCATTACGCGTAGAATTTCGAAATGAAACCTGGCCAACTTTTGTAAGGAAGCTGTAAGGAATGAGCCTGCCAAATTTCAGCCTTCTACCTACACGGGAAGTTGGAGAATTAGTGATGAGTGAGTGAGTGAGTCAGTGAGGGCTTTGCCTTTTATTAGTATAGATACCGGTGTTTCGCAGCGGAGAAGTAGTATGTTAAAGAAGTTATGAAAAAGAAAAGGGAACATTTTAAAAATAACGTAACATGATTGTCAATATACAGTAATTGTTTTGTGAGTGTTATTGAGTGTTGCTGTCATCAAGGATTTGATTATCATTATTTCTTTCAATCAGGTTCGTATTTGTACGATGTGTTGTGTTCAAGTTACATTCCCTGTTTGTCAATCGTTGTAAAGATAAGAGGTTTCATTCATCGATTCGTTTCTTACTGCATCAATAAACAGCTCGTCTTCCTCTTTATCTGAGATGTGACACACTGCAAGCACGGGTTTTTTTTACACTGTCTTCCTTTAGCGGGACATTGACTTTTTCCACCGTGTGCTTTGTTTCCGCAGTAGCTGCACTTATGAATATGCTTGTATGTATCAGACGCTTCATATTTTTTTGCTGCCTTCTCAATTGTGTAATTCGGTTTTTGTTCAGCACTCTTTGGAACTGTTGCTTTTTGCCTGTGCACTGCGTCAGTTCACGTGAGCTGCTCGGTGTACATGCATCGAAGTTTCCCAGCTGTGCTAGTGCCATTTCGTGCGATTTCCACGGCTTTTTTTAATGTTAGCGAAGTACCGGCACTTAAAAGTTTCTCTCGCAGTTTCTCTGAGTTTGTGCCAAACACCACCCTGATCATCTCATCTTCCTCTGCATAAGCACAGTCCTTCACCCGTGAATATTTAGCGGCAGTGTTTCTGTTGGATTGCCGCTGATGGACGGCCTTATATGGGCAGGCACTAAATTACAAACGCCAGCGGCAGCCTGTCTATGAACTTAATTTAAACTTTAGGTTTACACCGTGCTTTGTTTCTGAAGTAGCAGAACTCATGAATATGGTTGTATTTGTCACTCGCTCGCTTCTTATTGTTTCGCTGCCTTCTCAATTATATAATGCATGTTTTCTTCAGCGCTTTTTGGAGCTGTTCCTGATATTCTACGTACTGCGCTGATAGTCAGTTCACGTGATTACGTGGGAGGCGTGATTATGTCACACGAAACTCCGCATCCCACGGCTTTCGAGCTCAACTCCATTACATTATATGGAGAAAAATAGCTTCCAGTTATGACCATTACGCATAGAATTTCGAAATGAAAACTGCCCAACTTTTGTAAGGAAGCTGTAAGGAATAAGCCTGCCAAATTTCAGCCTTCTACCTACACGGGAAGTTGGAGAATTAGTGATGAGTGAGTGAGTCAGTCAGTGAGGGCTTTGCCTTTTATTAGTATAGACTAGCAAAATACCCGCGCTTTGCAGCGGCGAAGTACTGCATTAAAATTTTTATTAAGAAGAAAATTTAACCTTTTTAAACTGAGGGAAAATATGCCAATAATTATTTGTTAAGGATCTCTTTGTATACCACGTTGTCAGTTCGGCCCTCCGGTTGTAACATGACCAAGCTGTGCGCTGAGCTTACTCTTGAGCATGTAACTTACAGTTGGCCATGTGAACAGTAATCTTGTCTCAAATCTCACAGCTTGGATTGCTGCTGTCATAATCAGTTTGAGGTTCATGGTTTGTTTCAATTACGACAGTATTTGCAGGACTTGTGCTGAAGTGACATTCGGCATCTGTAAAGCATTTTAAGCTTACAACCGGTTTCATCGATAACTTCACATCCAGCTTTTGAGAGTTTAAACATTCATAAACATCAAAGTGTCCTCTACTGAAATCGTCACCTGCGAATGTAAGATGTTTAAGAGGCATTGGCGGTTGTTGAAAGGTGTAAAATATTTGGCCATTTCGGTACACTTGAAAGCACCAGCCGAACAATTCCGCGGCAGCCATCAACTCACATGCAGAACCATAGGTGAAGGGCTTAAGCATTTCACTCTTCTAGTGCTCCTGTGTAGTATAATTATCTCCTGTACCGTCATCAGTCCACACCTTGAACCTGTCCCAGTCATTCAATACATAAGACACAATGTTCTTCCGGATATCAAGAGTGAGCCTGATATGGCCGTCCAATATGTAACAAAGAGAATGGAAAAGGTAGGCGCCATCTCCGGGCATGGAAACCACTCGGTAAGTGACAGTTCTTTGATCGATGGTGATTATCTCGATAGACATGGTAATAGGGGTTGGAATGATGAAGGAAATGGGTACCTGAGTAATGAAAAGTAAGTGTAAAATACCTATACAATAACTATAATTGTAATAAACAAACAATAAAACAGCGGAGAAGCCATGGATTAAACAAAAAGGCTGTAGTTATCAGTAGGGAGACGTGAATCCCGTGGCGAAGCAAGGAAGGGAATGTAGAGACTGGAGTGACGGACGGCCTTATATAGGCAGGCAGCCAACAACGTGGGAGGCGTTGGGATGGGGGACCCAACGCCGCCTCACATGGTGACCAAGCTGCAGGCTATGGACGTATATATGTACGTAAGTAGGATTCAGTTAGCGTTGGGAACCCATGTACCAAATTTCTTGAAGATGGGCCCATAAGTAACAAAGACTGTTGAAAAGTTCAATATGGCGGCCGACAGTGGCATCATACCACCGAAATAAGTACGTACATTGGTTTCGGTTAGTGCAGGGAAGCCGCCTACCAAATTTCGAGAAGATGGGGCCATAAATAAGAAAATTCAACATGGCGGACGTTGTTGACCGTTATGACCGTTACACGTAGAATTTCAAAATGAAACCTGCTTAACTTTTGTAAGTAAGCTGTAATGAATGGGCCTGCCAAATTTCAGCCTTCTACCTACACGGGAAGTTTGAGAATTAGTGACGTTGGAAAGTTCAATATGGCGGCTGATAGTGGCGTCATACCACCGAAATAAGTATGTACATTGGTTTCGGTTAGCGCAGGGAAGCTGCCTACCAAATTTCGTGAAGATGGGGCCATGAATAAGAAAGTTCAATATGGCGGACGTTGTTGATCGTTATGACCGTTACGCATAGAATTTCGAAATGAAAACTGCTTAACTTTTGTAAGTAAGCTGTAAGGAATGGGCCTAACAAATTTCAGCCTTCTACCTACATGTGAAGTTGGAGAATTAGTGACGTTTGGAAAATTCAATATGGCGGCTGACAGTGGCGTCATACCATCGAAATAAGTACATACATCGGTTTCATTTAGCGCAGGGAAGCCGCCTACCCAATTTCGTGAAGATGGGGCCATAAATAAGAAAGTTCAACATGGCGGACGTTGTCGACCGTTATCGACCGTTATGACCGTTACGTGTAGAATTTCAAAATGAAACCTGCTTAACTTTTGTAAGTAAGCTGTAAGGAATGAGCCTGCCAAATTTCAGCTTTCTACCTACATGGGAAGTTGGAGAATTAGTGATGAGTCAGTCAGTGAGTGAGTGAGTGAGTGAGGGCTTTGCCTTTTATTAGTATAGATTAAAATCTGTTTTTAGATTATGAGGTGGCAGCCCGCTTAAGGGGGAAAAACAGCTGATTCGTGATTAGATGAGAGGACAGGAAGCAGGCATTATTTTAATGTTTAACTTTTTAAGTCCTAGGTTGTTTGTTTTATTTTTGTTTTCCAGAAGGCTGTGAAAAATTTTGAAAATGCATGAAACTTGGTATTGAATCTTGTTGCTTTGATTTAAATTCTTTCAATAGCCTCTGTGTAAAATAAGGGTGAATAGCTGTGGCCCTTTAAAGAGAAATTGTCATCAATCGATTATTGCCTATAGTTTTATAAAGGAATATATTTACATTTTAGTCTTTCTTTAAGGTCTTATACAGTATGGAAATAAATGCAGAGATACATTGAAGGGTTGATGCACCAAGGTAAAACCCTTTTTGATAGGCAAGCCTATTAAAAAAATTTAAAATATTAACTAGCAAAATATAAACAAACTAATGGACCGGAGTAGTCAAATTAATTTAAGACTTAAAGAGTATTTCTGCAGGCTTGAAGCGATTCCACCAGACTTGGATTCTTGAGTGAACGGTGACTCCCAAGTTTGTTGTGCTTAAATATGATTTGAGGCAGAAGATGCAGGACTTCTTTCAAGGGGAGGAAGTGATGTCAATAGTCATCTTGTCTTGAGCCATCAGATCTGAAAGTGAAAGGGAAAAATATGTAAATTTTGGTGCCACCTCTAGAGGGTGAACTACACATATGCTGAGAGCCTTGAAGACGTCCCTTAAGCATGTTTGTCTGACAACAGTAAAATTTGCTACTTGACATTTATTATGAAATGCTGGTCTTGCCTTGGTACTTTTGGAAATGCTAAAGTTACAACATTGACAGCTGATGACATTGGCTATTCATTTCGATTCCAATTTTTTTATTACAGGTAAAATTCCGTTAAAACGAATATCTTTACAACAAAATTTTCATTTCATCGAAGTATTTTTATGGTCCCGACACCTTCCCCATATGACACGAGTCTATAGAAATCTTGTTACTACGAAGTACACTCCTCCGATACTTTCATTACAACTAAGTGCACAAAAGACCTTGAAATGCCCTAATGAATCATCCGCAGAGCAGTTAGTTCTGTGGCCGCAGCTCAGTTGTGCACAATGATCCCCAAAAAAAAACACTAATTTTTTTTCTTTCTTCAAACTTTCCTCATACTTTTTTTTTTTGCCTTTTTTTTCCTGCAGTTTTCAGTGATACCTTTTGCTTATTACTCTTCAACATTTGAAAAACATCCATTGGAATTTAACTCATTGTCACCCTTCTATAGAAACGGCAGACACGAAAAAACGATAACAGTTCATATTAGAAAAAAAAACTTTAATTTTTTGCAGCTCTCGATTGCGGCAAAAAGAACGTTGCCAGTGAATTCGAAATTTCGCCATCGACACTTTTCTTGAAAGACTGAGCAAAAAAAGAAGACAAATCTCAGATATGTGAACTGCTGCATTTGAAGACGTCGAAAAAGCCATTTTTATGTGGTTCAATGATGCTCGTTCAAGAAACATTCCTATTAATGCGGCACTCATTCAACAAAATGTGAGGTTTGTAATCTCTCTTGGAACCTCCCACAACTGGACAACACGCCGAAGAGCATCCTGAAGTGCGATCTCCGTGTCTGTACGGGGCAAAGGCGGGAATCACAGCTATGCTGCGTCTCTCCGCCAAAGTAAACAGAAAATATCCTGATGGGTTACGCAAGGTTAGGAGCACGTACATTGTAAATGCAGATAACAGGATTACTTGGTCACTGACATGGCCACGACCCTGCCTGACTGCTGTGTCTGTGTATAGCAAAGTGGCAGATCACGCTACAGTAAATAACTGCCGTTCCTGTTTCAAGAATATAAAGCTGGTTTTGCTAAAGTACTGAGACTCAGCCTCGTGTTTTGGGGAGCAAGACAAGGACTTATTGCCCGATCTTTTATGATTTGCTTCTGTGGTGCTTCACTGCACCGCTGTGAGCCTGCTATTGCCCTGCCCCAGAAGCGGACAATCTTCCACAGACGCTGCAATCGTGTTTCGGGACGCACTTCAGCGTGCCTTTCCCATTGGGTGGGGAGTGGGGGGTATCCCAAAAGTGTTCAGAAACCTCACAATATGAAGAAGAAGAAAAGGATGATTCGGCTTCCGATTGATAACTGTGCTGCACACAACATCCTTCCTCATTTAGATAATGTTCACGTTGAATTCCTCCCACCCAATTGCACAGCAGCAGTGCTTCAGCCATTGGATTTGGGCATCGCACCCGGAAATGCTAAGAAAAATTCTTGTCAGCATAACTTGTAGGCAGGAGGAAATTAAAATTAACGCGAAAGAATCTATTGAAATGATTGCAAACGCCTGGACGCAAGTTAAAGAAAGCACTATAGTAACAAATACAGAATCTCATTACAACAAAATATTTTTTAGGTCCCTGGGAGTTCATTGCAACGGAATTTTACCTGTATTTGTTAACCAGTTCTCTAGTCATATAGCTCTGTTTATCTGGTGGTGATTGAGTGCTGATTTTCATGGATTGTCTTCAGAGCATACCGTACTGTTGTACTTGCTATGTTACTTTGATTTGTTTGACTGGGTTGTTTTGTTATTATTTTGTGTTTTGTAAAAAGAATGTGTAATAACCTACCAGACAGCAATGGTGTATATTGCACTAAGTTTGTAAGTGTAGGTTTGCATAAATATAATTCAGGTATTTAAGTATATAATTTATTATGCAAAAAAGGACATAGTTATAAACAGAGTAGAAAAAGAATATTAGTACACAAATAAATAACTACTATAACAACCTGTATTTTTCACATCTAGCCAGCAGCCATACCCACCTGCACTTCAGAACATCTAATCCACATGAAGCTAAGCATGTATGGGCCCAGCCTGTTCTTGAATGGGAGACCATCTAGGAAATGTCTGAGCTGCTGTTGAAAGAGGTGTTGGTCAGGCCATCAGGTGGCACTTACAGTCTGGTTTATTTGTGGATTTTAATGCACCAGTTCAGTGTTAGGGCCATAGTGCTGTGAAAATATGGACTGTCTTTCAGAGGAGGTGCAAGACCGAGGTCGTTACTCTGCTAGAATTGCAGACATACCAGACATGCATTTTTCTAGACATAGCCTAGAATGTTAGAGTTTCATTCATTTGCATCTGTATTATATATACAACAATCCTATCCAGCGTCATTTCCTTTCTTGTACCTGACAGTGTAGAAAACCCTTTCCCTACAACTTTCTAGTAGAAGATGTTTGCATCAGGAAAAGGGTGGATAGATTCATGGATTGTTATTGTTGTTCATTGTTGTTTATAAATTAAACCATGTATATGTGCTTAGTTGAGTGTTTTTGTTTGGGAACTGGTTGCGAGTGCATTAGATTAATTGTCCCTTCCAAATTTTCCCCAATTATTTTTTCAGTTATGTTTCTTAACTTATTTTCAAAATATTCATTCCATTCTTACCCAAGAATTCCTGGTGCTGCATACTTTGGGAACCCAAGAGAGAGCACCCTGCAGTCTTTGGGATGTTAAGCACGTTATATACTGTGTGCCTTTTTTCCCAAGCTAATTGAAGCAAACACATGTTTAGAATACTTCTTTTTTTTCTTATGTGGAGGCTGCTTCTCTTTTCCCATGGATACAGTGGAGAATTATGCAGTATTCCTGTTTCTACTTAAGGTTTTATTGTTCTGTTTAAAATTCCTTTTTTTGATATAATGACGTGTATGGTGTGGACGTTAGAAGTCACTGTTGCCCCTTAAACCCAACAGACAGACACTCTGGACACAAGTTAAAAGCACCAAGAAGTTTTCTTTTAATTTTTTCTTCTTTTCCAGTGCCTCCAAAGCACCACAGCCACAATAACACACAACAAGCAATAAACACGATATTTTCTCTCTTCCATACCTCCCAGCAAGCGTTGTCCACCGACTCAGGCTCGCTTGCTGTGTCTCCACCAGTCCTTTATATGGTCCGTGACCCGGAGAACTATATTTTTCTTCAAGGCTACGTACACAGTAGGGACTCCCCAGTCTCCCTGCAGCGTCTCCTGGCGGCACCCACAGTACCCAGCAGGGCTGTGTCGCTGAACTCCTCCCGTCCCATAGTTCCCTGCGGGCATTGGGGCACCACAGTTGTCCTGGGGTAGGCAGTGTCCCTGTTAAGTTGCCCTCCCCCATCCTTCCATTACCGGGGCACCCCAGCCAGGATAAACTGCTAGCTGTCCCTTACAATGGATTCATTTAAGTATGCAGAAAAGCTGTACTGTTAGCTTCTGGACATTAATAGCACTGCTTGAATATATGTGTGAACCAGTTGTTTTTATGTGTTAGACAAAAAAAAACCTTTCATTTGAATATTAGTATTTAGTGAAGGTAAGCCAAGTAGCAAACACATTCAAAAAAGCAGGCCACAATAATAACCATTTATTGGAGTAAAGTGTGAACAATGGATCCTCCTTTACCCTTTTTTTTTTTTGCATTCATTTTCTATTCCTGCTTTATCCTGAACAATATCACATTTTTTAGGAACTCTTGTAAACAGCTTTTTAACAATTGATAATAAAATATTGTATATCAAACCACATGAGTCATTTTTAAATTGTAGTACCCCTGGGTCCAGACTTGAGAGGGTCATATTTCTCAGATTGCTGAGCACTTTGCCTTTGGGGGTTGGGGATACCTGGAGAATCTGGCTAAAGCACATCAGCCTGGGATTATGGTCACCAGCAAGTGTCAGATGTGGACCCTGGCCTTGGTTTGGCTCAAGATACTGAGAGATGTTGTGGCAGACAAGCTGCCTCTGACTCTGTGCAGGTGGAAAGAAATGTGGCTGGGTGGCATGCATGAGTGGTCAAAATGGACAAAGTAAATGAGGGCCTATCGAGCCGCTGAAGACCTGAGTGCCATTACATGTACATAATACATCATACTGCATTTGTCAATGGAAGTTAACAAGAGCATCCTAGAATAGAACAGCATCAGAGAAGCAATGCACGTGATGTTTGTGTGGACACATAATGATGAAGTCATAGTCCTGCAGCATTTTGGTGGTATTATTAGTTATTAGGAAGCATGAACTTATTTATGAGCATATTTAACACAGATCTGATCTTTAAGCAGAAGTGTTAACAGCAAAATAATGACATCCTAGCTTTTCAAATCAAATTTAGACCACTTTCAGATGCTGACGTAAGTATTTGAATGCCCACCTTGACATTTCTCTGTATTTCCAGCTCTCACCAGTCATGTTTCTTCTCATTTCTACATGCAGATTCAGTAGCAATAATTGCTCTCAAAGAAACAACTATGATCTTTGCGTTTTTATTTCTCTACCTTGTTAACATGAGCTGTGGCAGATATAACTTGTTTTTACTTTCTGTATT
Organism: Polypterus bichir lapradei; assembly: GCA_026402145.1. Taxonomy (NCBI): domain Eukaryota; kingdom Metazoa; phylum Chordata; class Cladistia; order Polypteriformes; family Polypteridae; genus Polypterus; species Polypterus bichir. The sequence goes on along the minus strand of JANRMT010062791.1, from coordinate 46,307,090 downwards.
ATTTTGTTGTAATACTTATGGTGGACTGGAAACTAGGTCAATAAATGTGTGTGTGTGTGTGTGTGTGTGTAGTTTACACTGCATACACAATATTTGGTTGTTTTGAATTTGTAGACTCTTTTTCTGTACATTATGGTTCACAGACCGATCAGACCTATTTATTCAGATTCATCATAGCATATATGTCTAGTGAGCTGCCAGAATCCATACATACCTGGTAAAATGTAATGTCTAAATCCAACCCTGCTACCATATAAGGATATATTGGACGTTGTTTGATGATTCATGTACAAACAAATTTAAGATGATTTGAGATTTATAAATGAATCAGAAGTGGGAAGGATTTAGGAGAAATTTTGTGCATATGAATGTTTTATAAATTATTCATAAGATCTTTCAGGAAATAATCATGTTCAAATTAACATCGATTCACACATTTTTGTAAATGATGCTCCAATGTTCAAATCCCATTCTGGTCAGTCTGTTCTCATGCAGCTTGTTTCTGGGTTTGCCGGTTTTGTCTGTCTTCCCAAAGACATGCAGATTAGATCGATTGATTACCTACGTGAATAAGTTTGTGTGCCCAGGTATAGGCTCGGGCCCCATTCAACGTAAGTTTCTGCTTTGTTCTCAGTGCTGCCCAATGCCTGTATAACATTTTTTTTATTTTATGTAGCTGTCTGGATAAGTTATCCTAAAAGGACATCTCATGGATATCAAGGTCATATTATTTATTCTTGGTAACTAGTTTTCTGAATATACACTCACCTAAAGGATTATTAGGAACACCATACTAATACGGTGTTTGACCCCCTTTCGCCTTCAGAACTGCCTTAATTCTACGTGGCATTGATTCAACAAGGTGCTGAAAGCATTCTTTAGAAATGTTGGCCCATATTGATAGGATAGCATCTTGCACTTGATGGAGATTTGTGGGATGCACATCCAGGGCACGAAGCTCCCGTTCCACCACATCCCAAAGATGCTCAATTGGGTTGAGATCTGGTGACTGTGGGGGCCATTTTAGTACAGTGAACTCATTGTCATGTTCAAGAAACCAATTTGAAATGATTTGAGCTTTGTGACATGGTGCATTATCCTGCTGGAAGTAGCCATCAGAGGATGGGTACATGGTGGTCATGAAGGGATGGACATGGTCAGAAACAATGCTCAGGTAGCCCGTGGCATTTAAACGATGCCCAATTGGCACTAAGGGGCCTAATGTGTGCCAAGAAAACATCCCCCACACCATTACACCACCACCACCAGCCTGCACAGTGGTAACAAGGCATGATGGATCCATGTTCTCATTCTGTTTACGCCAAATTCTGATTCTACCATTTGAATGTCTCAACAGAAATCGAGACTCATCAGACCAGGCAACATTTTTCCAGTCTTCAACTGTCCAATTTTGGTGAGCTCGTGCAAATTGTAGCCTCTTTTTCCTATTTGTAGTGGAGATGAGTGGTACCCGGTGGGGTCTTCTGCTGTTGTAGCCCATCCGCCTCAAGGTTGTGCGTGTTGTGGCTTCACAAATGCTTTGCTGCATACCTCGGTTGTAACGAGTGGTTATTTCAGCCAAAGTTGCTCTTCTATCAGCTTGAATCAGTCGGCCCATTCTCCTCTGACCTCTAGCATCAACAAGGCATTTTCGCCCACAGGACTGCCGCATACTGGATGTTTTTCCCTTTTCACACCATTCTTTGCAAACCCTAGAAATGGTTGTGTGTGAAAATCCCAGTAACTGAGCAGATTGTGAAATACTCAGACCGGCCCGTCTGGCACCAACAACCATGCCACGCTCAAAATTGCTTAAATCATCTTTCTTTACCATTCTGACATTCAGTTTGGAGTTCAGGAGATTGTCTTGACCAGGACCACACCCCTAAATGCATTGAAGCAACTGCCATGTGATTGGTTGATTAGATAATTGCATTAATGAGAAATTGAACAGGTGTTCCTAATAATCCTTTAGGTGAGTGTAGTTTGTGGTCACGTTCTGATTGTTTAAAGCTAACAAACAATCAAACAAAACAAAAAAGGGAATTTCTCAGAATATGGTATCTGTATGTTATGAGTAAAAGAGGAAGTAGCTCAAAGTTCAGTGGGGTTGGGGAAAAAGGGTCAGGTTAGGATGGTTTTAAACCTTTGGGTAGTACTGTGTTCTAAAGTAAAGCTTTTCTGGATTAATTTTACACCCACACAGGGGGGGAAAAAGCAGAGCAAATGGTTATGCTAAATACTTCCTTAGCCAGCAATAAAAAATGATTGAGGTAATCCTTTGGAATTATTACATATAATTTAAAGTGCTGATGCTGGTGGACTGTGATGTGTAAGCTTGTGTCTTATTTGCTGTGTATTATGTGGGTGCCCTGCTAAATCAATCTGGTTTCCATGTCTGGAGGTGGGTTGTGTTTGTAGTTATCTTTTCAAAACTTTTTTTACTTCTCATTGTTTTAATATTTTTAGTTTATTTTAACTAATTATTTCCTTAACTGTACTAATGATCATGTGTCTTATAATTTTATAGCAGGAAGTTAATATGTCTTTACTAAACTGATCTTGAAGGTTTGTTTTATTTGTATATCTGAATCTTCACCAGACAAATATCAAGAGAAAAACATTTTTTACATGTTATCTTGTTAAGCAGTGTACTTGCAAGCATTGCTGCCTCATTGCTTCAGAGATGTGTTTGAGATCCAGTTTATAGAATAGTCATTTTATAAATACTGCAACAAACCCACACTTTTTATGTTAATTTTACTTTGCTACTGTCTAAAACACATTCCAAAATTGAACACTTCTGGCAAAATGTTTTTTTTCTGTAACTATAACAACCTTTGGGTACTGTTTTTTGATTGCCATGTCGGATGTAAATATTTAATAGCCACTAAATAACTTTGCCTGCATAAAGTGTTCAGAACATTTCACAAAGTTTGTGGTTGTATACAGTACATTGCATTTGGGGTGAAGTTGTTAAAGCTGTTTTGACATTTTCCAAAATGGCCACTGAGGATGTCACCTGTTGCACGGCTGCACTTGGATCTCAATCCAATGCCATGTGACCTATTAAATTTTGCACAGGGTAATATGATCTGCATCGCAATGGACACACACAAACAGTGTTTCAGAGTACTGGCTAAATAGTTATGCAAAACTAAAGTTTTGAAAGTATTGGATAAATTATCCATTTAATTCCACATTGCTTAAAAAATGGGATCTACAACCAGAATCTTAAAGAAACATTCACTTCATACACATGCCAGATTAAAAGGATTTTTAGAGTCACAATTTTTATGTAAAGCTGCCTGTCTAGCTCGGATTTATGTTGACAAAGGTTAGAGGATGAATTCTTCGCTCATTTGATTGTACTCTGTTTAAAATGGTAAAAATTGTGTCTCTGTTTTTCTGTGACTCAGTAAAACCAAGCAGAACTTGCTTTTTTTAATATCAATTCAGATTAGCATAAGCAGATGCTGTGGAGAATAATTTCTGATTGACATTGCATGCTCTGATATAATAGGCACATATTGTGTCCAGTCTGAATCACAAAATGAACCTATTACATATTGCAAGTAAAAAAATCTTCTAGGAGCAAGTCAATGCAGTATGTCAGCTTTAGGCCGGGACATTACATTGAAGTAGAAATTAATTTGGTTATCAGAATTGTAAAATAACTAGTCTAAGACTATTGTTTTTAATGTTTGCAGTATAGTTCATGAGCACTTGAAATTTTTAAAGTCCTGTTGTACAGTATTTTTATTAGTTGGTCTTATGCCACGGTGGACTTTTTTTGAGTACAAAATATTTTACACGAACAACCCACCCTTTGGACAAACCACTTCTTAATATTACATTGTTAGTGCTCTTTACCTAGAATATAAACTCGATTGAAGGCATTTCTTCCCTTTTTCTTTTTAAAAACACTTCCATAGTAACAGCAGAAATAATCCTGACATAATTATTTTGATTCTGCTTTATTTGTGTATAGCGCCCTAGGCTTGTGAATGGATGTGTGCAATACAAGAATAAATTAAACTGAATTTATAATCAGTGTTATAATAATTATTAATATCATTTTACACTGTGTGGCTAAGGACCTACACTGGTATCAGGAAGGTTACTCTCATTACTGTCAGAAGAGATCTTACTCCTTTGTGTCCTTAACCCGAAAATTGCTCCAAGGACACTGTACAATGGCTGATCCTGCGCTCTGACTGCCAAAGGTCATAGAAAAAGGCAGTTTTTGCTTGGAGATTAACAAAATATATCAAAATAAATATTGGTTAAAAATTGAGAAATCATGGCATCTGTCAAGCTTCTTTTCAGTTCTTTACATCCTCGTAATTAAATCTTGTCAATGGTAATAAGAAAGTAAGTGTATGCAATGAAATGTATCTTTTTTCACATGGCAATCTGGTCCTGTTCTTGGTGCATTCAACAGACTAAGGTGACTTAAATACAACAAATAACACTGAATGGTCGATTGTACTTTGCACTTATTCAATCTACAAAAATGAAAAGAAATTTTATTTCCATTGGTGTTAGAAGTTGATCTCCTAGCTTAATCATCCATCAGTTGATTTCACATAAATCTGAGAAACATTTTAACCAATAAAATGATGATGTAATGCAACAGAGCATCAAGAGCCCCTTAGAGGAAAAAATTTGGATAATTTTTCAATGGTCAGAGTTGTCCTTCTGCACTATGTGGTATTTTTAATATTTTTCATCCATCCCACCATATATTCTGCACTGGCAATCGGAAGGTTGCCGGTTTAAATGCCGTAAACGCCAAAAGTGACTCTACTTCGTTGGGCCCTTGAGCAAGGCCCTTAACCTGCAATTGCTCTCTCCTGGTTATGACGTTAATCTGCATCCAGCCCTCCATCTAGGCTCTCCAACCTGCAGGGAAAACCTGTGGTTTGGTGGCAGACTTGGCACTCCAGCCACCATAAAAAAAATCTCACACTGGTTCCATTCCATCTGAATTAGTGTGGTGCTGAGGTTTCACCCATTGCATGGCTGCACTCAGGCCCTAATCTGGCATCATGAGTTGGTTTGTCATGTGTTGGGTGCAGCAACGCGCGGTATCAGTGTATGTTTCTAACCTCTCTCTCTCTCTCTCTCCACCAAATATTCACCTTAAAACCTACCATATTTAATTTGGTGTGGCAAGCTAAGAGTTTGGGGTCAGAGCAAATTTCCTGAATCACAGGGTACAAGATGTTAATAGTATTTTTTATACAGCTTATTATACTGTTCATTTTAATCAGTTATGCTCTGATGCTGTTAAGTAGAAATTGTTTTGCAGTGTTTCATCAGGGAAAAATGTTTAAGCTCTTATATCAAAGAAATTTAGGACACTGAAACTCTGCCTAGCAGATATCATTCCAACACCAAAAATGTTTTCTTATTAACTTAAAGCAGACAAGCAAATGCATTTAATCATATTATAGTATAACTTAAAAGAGTATAAGATGCATATACAGAGCTGCTTTACTTTAGAGGCAGTGGATTTGTCATCTAGCATGGAAGAGATGGGGAGGGTTGTTGATGGGTGCAGCCTGACTTGACATCAGAAAGATTAGTTGTGGCTATAATTCAAGAGCATACATGCTGCACTGTATTCATTGTGAAATTTGTAGTGCACAGCACAATTTAAAAGAAAGATTAAATTAATTGTTTGCTTTTTAACAATTCTCTACAAATGAGTATGTAAAATTTCTCCAAATGCAGATTACAATACACTACTCAAATATGCCATACAAAGAAATTAATGCAGGATATAAAATCAAAAGTCTTAAGAGTCATATTTGGCCCATCAGATCTTCTACTCTTTGTGCATCATAGTCACAGTTTATTTTTATAAATGCTATAGCTAGCTGTTGAGTCTGTCTTTGCTTATGTTCTGCCAGCCTGGTTTGGAAATCCTAATATCAGCAACAAAAACAGAATAAGTTAAATTGTAAAATGGAGCAGTAATATTTCAAGGTCTTAACATTCAAATCTTACAGACCTGTTTAATAAGCAAATATTACAGAGAGCAGAGTGCATTCGCTCAGGTAGGACCCATCCAGTACATTCTCCGTTTAAGTTGTTGCCATCAGGTCATGGGTTCAAGATTTTAGGGATAAAAAGGAACTGGTTCAAATACCCCTTCATCCCAACTGCTAATAATCATATAAATAAGTTCAACTTTATTTCCATAGACTTGAGTCATGGGATGAGCAGTAATCATTTGCATCAATCATTATTCAAGTCTTAATGCTGGTTTAATATTTATTGGTGATATTTATGATCTAATTATATACTGTTAGAATTATGCTCACTGTTATATTTTATTGTACTAAGTTTATCTTTTGTGGCTATGTTCTTTGTCATGTGTTTTTAATTTTACATCAATGGCTGACAAAATGAATTTCCCTCTTGGAACAATAAAATAGAATTGAATTCATAGTTGAATTTTCCAGTCTCCTATTCTACCTGGATCCATAAAGCTGTCATTTTTAATTTTGTTGCTGGTGCTGAAGTTGCCACTGCTAATTAGTGGTAGTGTTTCATTTTAGATTTGGGGAAATGCACCTTACTTGTTTAGTTGGTTTATATGTGATAGATTAGGTATTCATGTAACAGTTGTGGATTTTATCCAGATTAGTCCAGGGAGCCAATTTGTCTGTAGTGCACTGAGTTTCAGTTTCCTTGAAAATCTACCCAGCCTGCTTTCCGTACAAGAGATTTTCTTTGGTAGATTTTTCTACCTTGAAGTTTTCACTGGTTGTTTTGTAGTGGCGTCATAGCCTGTACTGTTAGAATTAGAAGCATGGTAGGAAATAGGAGCCTACCCTAGGCAGTCGTTCTGCCAGTCCTTTGGAAAGCACATGTGAGTGAGTATAAGCCATACTTGCTTATACTGGACCACTTTAGTATTTGCATATATGTGTCATAGTTTTAGTAAGAAACAAGTACTACATAATTAAAATTGTAATCTATATTTATAATTAAACTTTAAGAACTTGGAATGTCTAGCTGGTACACAGGAGGAAAAAAAACAAAACACCTGTATAAATATGGTAAATGTATATTTTAACAGTAAAAAAAGCTGTAGTGCAATAATTTATTTATTTATTTATAAAGCACTTAAACAACAATGTCAAGGATGACCAAAGTGCTGTACAATAAAAACCCAGCATGTCAGACACACAAAACCAAAGGGTAAATGAAACATAAACACATAAGAACTGAAGAGATTCTTAATAAAAAATATACAGTTAGCCAACATCCCATACTCAGTTAAAAGCCAGAGAGTAAAAATGTGTTTTTAAAAATGATTTAAATGCAGCTAGCGAAGGAGCCTACCTAACATGCAACGGCAAATCGTTCCAGCGTTTTGGGGCTGCAACTGAAAAGGCTCGTTCACCTCAGAGTTTGCATGGTGCCTTGGGAACACATAAAAGCATGTGGTCTGCTGACCTGAAAGAGCGAGACGGTACATAAGGGTGCAGCAGTTCCGACAAATAAAGAGGGGCACAACCATTAAAGGATTTAAAAACAAATACAAGGATCTTAAAATTAATTCGAAAACGAATTGGAAGCCAGTGAAGGGAAGCCAAAATCGGGGTAACATGCTCATGCTTTCTTGTGCCAGTTAAAAATCGAGCAGCAGCACTTTGTACCAGCTGTAGGTGAGCAATGGAGGCCTGGCTAATTCCAAAAAGAAGCGCATTGCAGTAATCTAGACGAGATGTTATAAAAGAATAATGAATAAAAATGATTAAAACCTTTAAGTCAAGGTCACTTTATTGTCCTCAGCAACTGTGTACAGGTACACTGTCTCATCTCACAATATATCTCCATGAGCCCCAGTACAACAAATACAACTAGGAGCAAGCTGCAGCAGAAACAATACAATAAATAGACAGTATACAGTAAAACAAAATAAATAGACAAATAGACATTACAGCTACAGAATAGTATAGTGTAAAAGGGATTTGAATCTTCCAGAATAAGGTAATATTGCACGACAGGTAAAATATTGTACAGTGGCAATTTGCAGCATTGAACCACATTGAGTGTGTGAGTAGTATAAGATTATCAAAGCACATAACAGGACAAAAATATGCCTGTTGTAACAGTAAATAGAAGATGAAGTGCAGGTGCTGCTGAAAAAATCCAACTGTAATATAAGTATGTAAAGCATAAAATGAGGTAATATACTGAAATGACACTAGCTAGATAGGAAGTAGACATTTTTGTGAGTTCAGAATTCTGATGGCCTGTTACTTAGTCTTACAGAAATAGAGTGGAAAATTTGATACTGTTTTCCAGAGTCCATGTAACAGGTGGGAATGGTCTTTCATAATGTTATACTGGCTCTGTTATAGCAGCAGGTTTGGTAAATGTCTTTCAAAGGAGGTAGAGGCGCACTGGTAACCACCTCAGCTTCTCTCACTATCCGCTGCATTGCATTCTGAAACATTACAGTTTCCGTACCAGAGAGTGTTGCAACTAGAGAGCAGGCTTTCAACGATACTCCTATAGAATGTGTTGAGAATTGATGGTGGGGGTTTGCCCTTTTCAGTCTTCGCAAAAAGTACAGGCACTGCCTAGCTCTCTTGGCTGTGGAAGCAGAGTTGAGGAAACAAGAATGGTCATCTGTGATGTGGGCTTCCAGGTACTTGGTGTTTTTGACCCTCTCAACAACAGCACCGTTGATGGTGAGAGGTGGGTGAGCATTGCTGGGTTTCCTAAAGTCTATTATAATCTCTTTTGTCTTTTCAACATTAAGAGAGAGATTGTTACACTTACTCCAGGCAGCCACTTTTGCCACCTCATCCGTGTATACTGAGACATTATTGTTCTAAATGAGACCCACCACTGTCATGTCATCTGCAAACATGATGCTTTGGTTTGAAGTGAACTATGCTGAGCAGTCATGTGTCAGCAGTGTAAAAAGCAAAAGGAATAAGGACGCAGCCCTGTGGTGCTCCTGTGCTCAGTGTGATGGCTCTGGAGATGTTGGTCCCAGATGTGAACTGACTGAGGCCTTTCCATCAGGAAGTCTAAAATGCAGTTTTTGTATATGTGTATTTACATTTAAGTAGTGTTTAACTGCCATCATCAAAAAATTCAATGTGTGAGAATTTATATTTTTTGTTAGACAAATGGTGAAAACTTTTTTTAAATTAAGCTTTGTTTCAGTTAAATACAGAAGAAATTAAACAATATAATGAGGAGCATTTTATTTTCATTAATGTCATACATATTACAGAAAAATATTTTCTCTACATATTGTATTAATTAAAACAGTATATTTTAAGTGTATTTGATATATTTTACTATTTTTATTGTCACTGAATAATAACCCTATAGAATATAATTTTTGTTAATAAAAAAATTAATAGGTAACACCTGTGGTCTATAGTTTGACTATAAAAATACCAAAGTTAACAGTTTAATATAGAATATAAGGCTTCTCTGCATCTGGTTATGCAGGAGCTTAGTGTAAAAGTTTTTTTTAATGAGATAAAAAAAACAATTGGACTCTATTGGAATCCACTGATCCAATAACATGTTATTGGTGAACTGTATTGGTCATAAAAAAAAAAACCTGATTGAAGCATCCCAAATTATAATGATGCTTTGGTCTTTTAAAAATACATCAAACGGCGACAAACTACCAATAAATTCATAAAATTTAGATCATTGTGCTGACAGAATCCTAATCTTTGGGAACACGATACGTAGAGGGAGTGGGGACTGGCTTGTTCCATTAGGTAAAATCGAGGCTCTGGATGAGCTGGTAAGTCTTTTTTTTGTTTACCATGTATCTGTGTAGATGCTTCACATTTTTTTTTCTTACATCAAGAAGAAAAAAGTTTTGTAACCAAAATAAATATTTTATTATTATTTAATGGGGTCTCATTCTGACACACAGAGATGGAGAGGGGAGGGCTCCTTAAAGCTTATTTTTAGGTAGTAGCTAGGCAAGCACATGGCTAGTTATGGGTGCAAATTATTCAGCCCATGCTATATCTGGTAGTAGTACTCATTATGTTAAGCTAATGTACACCTCAAATGAAAATACTACCATATTTTTCTTTTAACGCATGTTGATCTGGTTGTGAAATCATGCATATGTGTGAAGCAGATCCACAACGAGCTTGCAGTAGGCATGCATGTCTGATAGTTTTGCACATTGCTTGTAAACCTCTGTGATGTCATGCTGGTTGTACAAAGCATGGGGCTCTGAGGGAAAAAAATTCTTGCCTAATCTGTCTGCAAGGGGAATTTCCAGGATTGAGCGAACAAGGTCACTGACGAACACAGCATACTCGTTGCAAAAACTCCTTTACCAAATTTTCTGATCAACTTTACTAACAGCATTGCCACAACATAGTTGAGTCTAAAAATAAATACCTGTAAGAGCCATTTTCCTAGTTCTATAAAATGTATGAATATTTACTAGATGATAATGCATAAAATATGGGAGGTTCCTATAACCCCCGTGAATAGAATTGAGTTGGTATTTTCCTGTCATTTTCTAACAGTTTTGAGATAACAATGTTCTCCAGTTAGTGTCTAGCCTTGCCTTGTGTAAGGTATAGAGGCATACGGTTTTTTAACCGTGTCCTTGTTTGTGCTCGCGTTCGTGCTTGCGCATGTGACCGTGCCTGGGCACATGTCTATGTGCCAACGGCCTACGGGCCCTTTGAGTGTGAAGTAACTCGTAAAATAAAAGATTTAAGTGTTGAACCGTATGTTTAAGGCATACAGAAGAAGAAATTAAGAACCTTTAAGTATAGAAAGAAATACAGAACGTTTAAGTATAGAAATAACCAACGCTTCTCAAGAAAAGCTAAGTTTATAGAAGATACATTTTTTCCTTTTTTTTTTGCCTTTATTCTATGTGTGTATCTATCTTTCTTTTTATTCTTCTGTGGATTATTTGCTTTTAACTTTCACTAAATATTTTAAAACGAACTTTTGGACTGTGAGATTTCTTTGACACGCGTCTTACCCGTGCCTGACTTCGCCTTATACATCGGCAGCTACAATACCAGTTAAATGTGTAAGTCCATCATATTTTAACAATGTAGCAGGACAATCTGAATTAAACACTATTAAATGTTACATGCATCGCATATCATTTTCAATAACTTTTATCATTTTCGCACTGTGCTATAGTCTCAATAATGAAAGACGCACTATATACTTACTGTGTGTGTATGTGTGAATAAAATTCTTTAAAATTTTTTTTAATAGTTCTCATCTATGTATATATGATTCTGCACATACATACATTTTTGTGTCTGTAGTAGTCTGTATGTTTCACGCGATATTCATTTTCTAACATTAACCACCATACTATGTCAGTTTGACCTGCTCACTAGGTTAAGTTAGCACTTGGGTTCACTGTCCTTTGCCATCCCCAAGATGCCTAACTGTAAAAGTTTATTGTCTTAGTCTTAAGCTCAAGTGCAAACATCCATAGTGCTAAGCCAAACGGCGTGTATTTACAGTAACAACACTAAGACTATATCATCCTGTGCTGAATGCTTAATATAACTGACCGATAGTATTTTATTCAGTAACGGTAATGGCACAATATACTGTTATTGCATTGTTGGTGGAATTCTATACAAAATGTCAAAATTTAAAACCCCTTTGAAACAATTTTATATATAATGCCTCAGAGTATAAGAGGACAACGTCATTGTTAATTTTTAAGCCTTATCTGCATTTTACTGAAACCTACATTTATCAATTTAAAAGATTTGCATTATATGGGAAATCCTGCACTGTATCTGTAAAGAACTACTGTTATTTTCTTGTTTTTTAGCTGTCAAGCGGTTAATGAAGGAAGCTGCTGAGCTCAGGGACCCAACTGAACATTATCATGCTCAACCACTGGAGGTAAGAAATTTCTTTGCCATCCTTGATATAACAGGATGCAAAATAGTACATATACATTGAGTAATCTGAAGACTTATGTCACAGTACTGTGATTTGCTCCACCAGTTTTGTGAAAGACCAGTTGAGATAATAGAAAAGATATTGCTACAATGATATCTATGGTAAATATGAAGCTACAAGTGATTTTCCCATGCTTTTAGATAGATAGCTAGATCTTTACTGTCATTGTCACTTTTACAAATGAACAAGTATTTTACAAAATATACAAATTGCACTTGTTGACTTAAGGTCTATATTGCATATTGGGAGAGAATAATGTGGAGCAGTTTTATTCTGAGTTCAGGGCCATGTTTGCTTTTGGATAAAAGCTGTTTTTAAGGTGATTTGTCCTGGTTTTCATTGCTCTGTATCTCTTGCCCGATGGCAAAAGCTGGAAGAGGCAATGACCGCGATGTGATGAATCCTGTGAAATGTCTATTGCTTTTTTGCGGCATCAGGAGGTGTATATTTGTTCCAGGAGGTTAGGGTTTGTTCTCTCCGCTGTCCTGAAGACCCTGTGGAGCGCTTTCCTTTCTGAGGAAGTGCAGCTGCCGTACCACACACACAGTCCGTATGTGAGCACACTCTCGATGGAACAGTGATAAAAGGCAAGGAGCAGATACAAGTTACAACTAGAGTACTAATATATCTACTTAATTCTTATTTCATCCATGTACATACAGTATCTGGTCAAGAAGAACTATGTTAGTATATGGTATAACTAGGTCATGGTAACTATTCTGCTCTGTCTTTACAGTTGTTAAGAAATAGATCACAGGAAAAAAAAAACATCAGGAGTGTGCATTAATGAAAATATTTCTGCAAGTTAGTTTAGGATGAAATGGAACGGAGGTGGGAAAGAATGAGTAAACATCTGCATTAAGTGTCTATTCTGTCTTCTGTTCACTGATGTAGTTTTGGCATTAAATCACTTTCTCAAGCACATTAATAACATCAGGACTTTTAAAAGCCAGAACACTTTTTAAAGGATCAAAGTGTTGGAATGAGCAGAGGCAAACAAATTATTTTAAGCTGTTAAAATATTTGACAATGAACCATCAAACCTATCTCCAGTTGTAAAAATGTAATTTGCTTTTTGCTGGGTCACAATGGTGTGCCTTTGCCTTATTGCAAACTGCAAGGTTTATCCTTGGGATAAAAAACCAAAAATGTTTTTCAAACTGAAACACAAGTTCATATTTGTGACATTTTATCACATTTTCCTGTTTAGTGCTTGCATCAACAATATTTTGCACAGTTCCCTTGGCCACAATAGTAAGGAGTTAAATCTAGGTCATTCTGTCAAGATCTACAACTAAGTTACAAAGATGTGGTAACAGTTCACTACATACTGTATTGTATCTAGCTTATCAAAAGTTAACCTGGCTCATGACTTAGGCAAAGTTCTCATCGATGTTCACTTCTAGTCCATCTATATTTGTGTGTTATGTTGTTGGTTTTCTTTACTTCACCCACACGCCTATTACCCCCAACCAAAAACCGGCATGTACAAGCAGTGCTTACTTATTGAGGGTTGTGGAACTGAAGCAAGATCAATCAAATTCATTTAAGCACTTAAAAAGGAAGCCATTGGTTATGGTTGCCTGAAAAAAACCACAAGAGTCTGTCCACATACCATATAATAGTATGTTGAAAATATGTAATGTGCGTACCTGGATTGCTTAAAAACTCTCCACAGGTGATAGCCTTGTAGAATGATTGTTGTATCCATTCTTACTCGGGTTCCCTATCCTCTTTGGATGTGGCCAAAAGGTAGTATTAAATTAACTGCTGAAGAATATTTGCACAAAAGGGTTGTATGGATAAAGCAGTTCTATAATATGATAACTGACTTATACAGCAGTAGGTAGCCACCACTTGTAGTGCTCAATTATATTGTCAGTAGGATGCTGCTGTAGGTGAAATAGTGAACTAGCATCCCAATAAGATTATTTTCTGTAATGAAAAATAAATCCATTTCAGGGACCATTCATACACATAGAGGATTTTAGTTACAGTCTGAAGTTGCTAGTTAACCTACCACACATGGTTTGGCACATGGGAGGTAAACTGAAGTACCTAGACAAAAACCCAAGTTGATACAGAGGGAAGTGCTGTTATCAGACATCTATATATAAAAATATATGACTGAGACAGATTTAGTTCAAATGCCTACTATGAAGACACCGGGTGCACCTGCCACCCCAACCTGGCACAAACAGGAAGAGACACCAGTTCCATCCAACAAAAAGCCTATTATTCAGGGAAAAGAACCCACACCCAGAGCATTCTTCAAGGACTGATACCAATAGTCACAAGTTCTATAATAAACACTATCCCTTTCCTTTAGACTCTTGTAGCCTCCTTCCTTCTCCACACCTCTTAGGCGAGCTTTGTCCGTCGTCCTGACTCCGGCCACCAAATGAGGTGAGGCTGCTTCTTACATTCTGCATCTCAGGAGTACTTCTGGTGTTGCATCCTCATGACCCGGGAATTTTTTCCGGGTAAGGTGGGAACCCTACACACAGGGGCTCAACAATCCCTGCTGCACTCCCTGGCTGTCCCCACGGGACCCAACAGAGCTATAGCAAACTCCAACTCCCAGTGTGCCCTGCTGGAATCTGTGGAGCCATGGCAACCCAGGGAGGCTACCAACTAACAGTTTCGGGGAAACAGTGTTCTTCATAAGCTACCTCCCCCTATATTCCACTCGGGAAGCGTCCCGGCTGGGCAAGAATGCCAGCCCCCTCTTACGCTACGTTTTAACACATTCAGTTTTGCAGATTCTGTATCCATGTCATGTTGTATACATTTTATGCAAATAAACACATTCTCTTTCCTTAAAGCAAATTTACAAGTGCCCCAGGTACAAGAAATCTGTTTAAAGGTGAGATAATATATCTGCAAAGAAGGTATTTCCTAGTGGACAAAGTGAAGAAAGTAATAAAGTGAAGGAAGAACCTATTAATAAACTGTAAACAAAATCAAGCCTGACTAATGATAGGCAAATGTATCTGTGTTGAGGGGAAAAAGTGTCTCTCTTTGTGATTTAAGTGATACTTTTAGTGTAGCTTAGCATACTGCTGCCTCTGTTTCTTTTGACATAGCCAAAGTTATAAAAAAGTTCCAAGTTTTGTTTGCAATGTACTGTAAAAATAAGTATTTATGGAACTATTGAGCTTAATGTGATGCTACATTTACAGTCTGCCAGGTGCTGTGTGAAACAAACTTCTTTTCTGTAGATAGATAAATATATAGATAGAACTTCATTTTAATATAAATTCTTTTATCACCAGAGTGAACAGACTGCATTTATGAGTGCAGCCTTTAAGAACGTCGATTAGGCATCTTCAAAAATGTAAGGTTCTGCCTCCTGTTTCTCTGAAAAAAGCTGTAGCATTCATGCACAGTTCTTCTTGTGATGAAGCTCAATAGTTAATATGCAAGTGAGGGGTTTCCCTAATCTATTTCATACAGCTTTTCATGGCATCATCACATAATCTTGATTTGCACAATCCCAGATTAGAGAAAAATGTTCATATATTTCTACAAGCAAATTCTAATCTTTGTAAAGTTTTTACCTCCATCTCCATACAGCCTTTCAGGAATTTAGGCATATTTACTCTGTTTTTGTTTCATTGTCCAAAATAGCTACAGTCATTTTTGTTTTAAATCTACTGCTGAAAAGGGCATTCTTTCTAATAGAACATTATTAAGATGGAAATGGTAAATGACATGTCTGAGGAAAAGGTTACCAGAGGTTCTTGGACTGACTTAAAAATATAAATGACAGTGCAAGGTGTAAGATTTGTTTTTGGCAGAAATATCCACAAGTAAAGGATGCACTTTAAAAAATGTCTGTTAATGTAATAGAACAAGAAGTCTGTGTCTGTTTATTGTATGTTTATGTGTATGTTTTAAGCCATAATATTTTGGTATATATTGTTTGCAGTAGCTTTATTATATGGTGTACTTTAGATGTATGTCATTTTGTGACCTTGTGTTTCTCCGTCAAAACTATACGGCTTGTAATTACTGTGTTGCATTCTAGTCTTCTGGGTGAAACTGAGCTTTATAAGCATAAATTTAGGCAGTTTGTGGAGAGTACTTTTAAATTTCCTTTTTAAGTTGAGAGAGACATTTCTTTTTGTGTGCAGTATTATTACTGTGTCAAACAGTGGATCACCTTATTTTCCATTTGGTCATTTTTAAAATTATAAAAAAGTACCAAGCTTTGCATGTACTTACCACATTTCATCATAATTTTGTGTCTGAGTTTCATATGATGAATGAGCTCCTTGAGTTAAATTCAGCTTTTATCCTTGGCTTTGCTGAAAGACTTAAAGGAATTCAAAGTTTAAAACATTAAAACGCTGTCATGCATGAAATGCTGTGTGACTTAATTGTGTCCTGAAGAACCATCCAAAATTAAAAGTCTCTTGACTAAATTTCAAAGACTTTTAATGTTCTGATTTTAAATGTCTTCTTTTTACAGGATAATCTCTTTGAATGGCACTTTACAGTCAGAGGTCCTCCAGATTCAGATTTTGATGGTGGCATTTATCATGGGAGAATAGTCTTGCCTCCAGAGTACCCAATGAAACCTCCCAGTATTATTCTGCTCACAGTAAGACTTATAATCTTTTATTCAGTGTTTTTCTCAGAATATCTAAACCTTTTGATCGCTCATACCTACCTGTAAGCTGTATTTGTTTGTCCTGAACTAAGGGTTATTTTAATAACTCTGTCTCTGCTTGTTTAATTACCCTTTTCTGGGTTCACTAAGGTTAGACGGTTAACTAAATTGGAAAAATGTCAGTATTCTGCAGAAAAATTTCTAAAGGCTCAGTTATGATGATGGTGGGAAAAATCTCTGGAGCACTGGATTTATATTTACCTTTTGAGATCAAACTGAGCTGTGTAAATATTTACTGCACTAAAAACAGTTTTGTTAAGGTTTAAGGAAATCTGTATTTCAGGTCAGTTAAAAATATGCAGAATTGTATTATTAGAAGCTTGACAGAGCCCCTGAATAACCAATAACCATGATCACAGATGCATAGTTGCCAAATGCTTGCCAAATTAGTCTCATAATGAATTAAAATTAAAAAGGGGAAATGGTCATCCATTGCATATCTAGCTACTATGTACTGTATACAGTTGGTCTTTAGCCATTAAACACTTAAATCATAGATTTTGAAAAGGCTAATTGTTTTCAGTTTTACTCACTCTTTCCATGTTTGAGGAGTACAGCTTTACTGTAAGCCATAGAGAGAAGTCATTGACACACCAATTACTCTTTATTTAAAGAATCACCATTCATAGTGATGTAGTGATTAGCAATGCTAGCGGAAAATGAGTTTGAATTCCAAGGTAGGTCATTTTTTGCATGTCTGTTTGGGTTTTTCTCTGGGTACTCCAATTTTCTATCAACTGACATCCCATCCAGGGTTGGTTTCTGCCTTGCACCCAGCGCTAACAAGAAAGGGCTTGACCTTAAACTGGATTAAGAGGGTTTGTTACTGGATGGAAGGGTAATTTATAATTTACATCTCTATACTGCCATTACCACAGCCACTTTTTTTATTGGTGTTTTACAGAATTGTTTCAAAGAAAAAAAAAAAAAAAAAAAAAAAAATTATATATATATATATATATAT
>JANRMT010062791.1:46172857-46289075 GCA_026402145.1 Polypterus bichir lapradei | reverse complement strand
AATAAAGAGTTAACAATAAGGTAAAAAATGCCTTTATTTAATAAAATGTTTTTCTTTTGTAAAAAATCTTTGAGGGGAAGATTTTCTGTTTTGTGTTTTTACAAGCAACCGGAATAATTGAATCTTGGGCATAGAGGGGGTGGATCTTGTAAGAGACATAAAATACAAGCTGTGACAGGAAAACTAACCCTTAATAATACTTTGTCCAAATACTGAAAAAGTGAAGTTCAAGACTCCATGAAAGAATACAATGGCCTTCTATTGTCTGCCTATGGTTAGTTTGAAAAGAACACTCTTTCAAAACGTAATATGCAATTTTTTTTTTCTTCTTCAGCATGCAATAGAAATGGAAACGGAAAAAAGGAAACACTAGAACTTCATTGGAGCAAACCTATAGTTTTTTGCTCTTTTGCTTTTCATACAGAGTTATGGCTGAGTTATTCTAGATCATTTTCAGGTCCAACACTAATAGGTTCTGATTCCTGGCTGAAAATGTTGCTGTGTATTAACATACTATTTTGGTAGTATTAATTTTACTTTATTGTCTTTGCATATAGGTTTGGTGAATGCTTATAAGTATCTTAAAGCAATGTTCTTTAATGTTGGTTGTTATTCTTTTCAGCCAAATGGACGGTTTGAAGTTGGAAAAAAAATCTGCCTAAGCATCTCTGGACATCACCCTGAAACCTGGCAGCCTTCTTGGAGTAGTATGTACAGTATATGCATCTAGATATTCAGACAGTTGGTTACATAAAAATGAAAGATGATTTTCATTTGTAAGTAGACTAGAAATGTTTTAGGATCTCAATCATTTCTGGACCAGTAAATGTTGCCCAAATTTTTGTTGCCTTCATTAGACATGCAGAATGTTTCAGTACAACTATCTTTGTTGTACATAACACTTTCTTCAGCTTTATTGTTGCTTTGAACAGTGTTTCCCAACCTTGGTCCTGGGGGCACACTGTGGCTGCAGGTTTTTGATCCAACCAGCTTCTGTTTTTAATTGGACTCCTGGGCTAATTAAGTGATTTGTTATTTCCCAAGTTCTGTGTTTTGGGAACAATATAGAAATTAGAAAAGGAAGTTTGCTAAAAAAATATATATATATTCTTGATTTTCATTCTACTTTTCTAGGTGTTCTAATTGTTTAATTAATCCTTTATTTACTAATTAGTGGGTCTGATGCTAAAGTAGTTGCAGCCTTTGATTATGCAGTGTTGTTGCACAGTGTGTCTGCTCTGCTCATTTTTAATTATCATTAATAAGATACAACGAAGGGGAAAAACTACACAGAGAAAGGGCAAAATATAATGAAATCAACAAAAGAGAGTTAAGCATTTAAATCTATAGCAAAAGCAGAAATGTTTCTAAATGTCTTATAAATGTAAAAACCATGCTGACGTGTTTTTCTGAATGTAGAATAAAAGAAAAATAATACCAGCTAATTAAGTGAGATCAGTGTTATCAGGTGTTGTCACTGATTAGGAATCTGGTTGGAACAAAAACCTGCAGCCACAGTGTGCCCCCAGGACTGAGGTTGGGAAACACTGGCTTAGAACAACTAGGTAGTGGAGTAATCTACAATGCATTATTGTGATGAGACAAAAATATTTCTGTTATTGACACAGAGAACCTGGGACAAATCATTTGTTGATAGGTTTGACAAGTATGAAAATTACACCTTGCACGTTGTTTCTGGACTTAGCAAGAATCGGTGTAATGATCATGTCCACATTTGTTAGAACATGTTTTTATTGTACACTTATAATGGATTAATAAAATCCAGGTAACTTTACATTACCATATTTCTGCTATGTTCTGCTGTTTTACTAGACCGTGAATGTTGTAATAATTAATTGCATTCATTGTGGAAATGTGCTAAATTCCATGGGGCATACAAAAGTTATTGCTGTTCCAAAGCAAAAAGGAGCAAATTGTGGTCAGTCCTGCACTACAAGTATAATATAAATACAACAAGAACAAGAAGATGACTACTTTATGCACTGTAGAAGTTTATTTTGAATCTGAGTTTGATGGTGCTTGTATTTTGAAGTACAATATTTAGTCTGGTAGTGACATGACCTCCTGAATTCTTTCCTATGATGATATCTTAGAGATGATTTGAAAAGGATAAAAGGTTAATTTTATTGGTTTTTTTTTTGTTCTCTATCCTTGTAGCATAATTTGTTCTATGTATGCATTCATTTTCCTGTTTTCCCTGAACTATCATCTAAAGTCCCCTTCACAATTATTGGCACTCCTGGTAAAGATGAGCCAAAAAAGTTATAAAATTCATCTTTTGGTGAATTACCTTAATCTCTCTCTGTAAAAAAAATCCAGAAATCAAATCTTTAACTGTAAAGTAAATTTATTCTGAGAAAAAAATAATTCCTTATCAAGAAGTCATTATGTATCATGATAACTGGCATCCTAGCATTTAATAATTTGTGCAACCTCCCTTTGACATTAAAACATCATTGAGTCTTCTCCTATACAGCTTAAAAGTTTAGAGAATATGGAGCAGGGAATCTGAGACCATTTCTCTTTCCAGAATCTTTCCAGACAATTTAGGGTTCTAGGTTCTTTCTTGTGCAGTCTCCTTTTCAACTCACCCTAAAGATTTTCAGTAGGGTTTAAGTATTGTAGCTTCCACAGTGCCTGAGACAGCCATGGCATAAATTAGATTTTGTGTTTTTTTAACCGTTCTTTTGTTAATTTAGACATATATATCTTTTGCATCATTGTCCCAGTGGAAGATCTAATGACAATTCAGTTTTAGTTTCTTGGCAGTCTATGGTACCATGTTCCCTAACAAGGATCCCAGGATCTTTAAAGGAAAAATAGTCCCACAATATCACAGAATGTCCTCCATAGTTGACAGTGGTGGATGTTCAGTATACCCTTCTTTCTTTTTATGTGAAACCCTCCTTCAGTATCTGTTGCCCAAAAGCTCAATTTTTGTTTTGTCTGAATCAATGTTCCAGGATTGTTTAGCAAACTTAGCATTAAATGGCAGGAAAGGCATGCCTTCCTTATATTATTTTGGCATGGAGGTGACGGTAGCTTTGGAGACTTGGTTGACACCAAGGTGCAACTTTTTCTGTATTTCTCCAACAGTAACAGTACAACAACAACAACATTTATTTATGTAGCACATATTCATACAAACAGTAGCTCAAAGTGCTTTACATAATAAAGAATAGAAAAATAAACACAATATGAAAACAAAATAAATCAGCATTAATTAACATCGAATAAGAGTAAGGTCCAATGGCCAGGGGGGACAGAAAAAACAAAATAAAAACTCCAGACGGCTGGAGAAAAAAAAATAAAATCTGTAGGGATTCCAGACCATGAGACCGCCCAGTCCCCTCTGGGCATTCTACCTAACATAAATGAAACAGTCCTCTTTGGATTTAGGGTTCTCACGGAAAGGCTTGATGATGATGGTCACGTAGAATTCTGCCTTTTAGTCCATCCATCATTGTTGGAGCATCATGAAGCTTTGAGTAGGTGGAGGTGGCGCAGGCCACCACCACAAAGAAACCGGAAAAAGAAACAGAAAAGAGAGTAGGGGTCAGTATGGATTGTAGAGCTACCCTGAATAGTTATTATGAGGAAATTGAACATATAGTGTATCAGGATTAAGTTAAATTAAGTTAAATTGAAGTTATAGAAAGGCCATGTTAAAGTAATATGTTTTCAGCAGTGTTTTAAAGTGCTCCACTGTATTAGCCTGGCGAATTCCTATTGGTAATCCTTGGGGAATTTTTACCAATCTTACCATCTGTTCGTGGGGACAAAATAGACTTGGGTCCTCTTCCAGGCAAGTTGGTAACAGTTCCAGTTCATTCTTTTAATTATTTCCCTAACTGTAGATATGGGCATTTTCAGGTGAATACCATTTTTATAGCCATTCCCTGACTTTTGAATGTCATCACAATTTTCTGTCACTTGAAATGTGTGTTCTCTTATCTTTCCCTTGTTGATGAATGAAAAAGGTAATTTGGTCTCTGTGTCATTTCATATTTATACCCCATATAAAAATTGGGAATTAATTGTTTACTGCTTAAAAAAGTTTCAAAACACTCTGTTCAACTTATAAAACATAAGATAAAAAATGGTATTAATTTGTCAGTTGCACTTTGTTCATAAGAGTTTCTAGGGGTGGCAATAATCATGCACATGTATTTTTTTCTCAGAATAAATTTACTTCAATTAAAGGCTGGATTTCTCTCAGTCTTTTTAATGCAAGATTACGGTAGTTAACCAAATAATGATTTTATTTTTCATCCCTTTTAACTCCTTTTTACCAGGGGTGCCAATAATTGTAGAGGGGACTTTATGTATAATGGTAGATTTAATAAACAATTCAGTGTATTCAAACTGATGGATCGATAGATAGCACTTTATTTATCTCAAGAGGAAATGTAGTTTTTACAGAAACCAATAAGTAAAAATATAACAACCAGCAACAACTCCTTCAATCAGATACAAGCATTTAAAAAAAAAGTATAAAGGAGAAAAAAAAACCTTTGTCTTGGCTAATGATAACATGGCATGAAGGAGCCCAAGTAGAATTTCTTGACACACTTCCTTTGAATAATTCATTGGCTAAAATGTATATAATGATATTGAGTGAAAAAGAGGATCTGTAACATTGTTCATAATGGCAAACTGTTCTATCTTTATTCTGTCTTCCAATACTACCTCCAGCAGGTTGAGAGTGTGTCCCATAACTGAGCTTGCCTTCTTAATCAGCTTCTTGATTCAGTGGGTCTGTCTTGAAGTAATGTTGCCAGCTGAGCACACTACAGTATAGAAAATCTCACTGGCTATCACAGCTGTAGAACACATTACACACATTAAAGAAATGATGTGGCCAAGAAAAAATGAGTCTGCTCTCTCCTTTCTTATACAGTTCCTCTATGATACTGGACCAGTCAAGACTAGCCAGTGCTCCACCTTCTTATTAGCTCCCTGAATAGTGACCTGGTGTAGAGGCTGTTTGGTGCAGTGAAAATCATTAACCAATTCCTTCGTATGCTAATGTTGAGTTGCAGACAATTCTCTTTTTTCCTATACTCTGTTTCAGTTGCCCAGAGGGGACTGGGCGGTCTCTTGGTCTGGAATCCCTGCAGATTTTATTTTTTTTTCTCCAGCCATCTGGAGTTTTTTTTTTGTTTTTTCTGTCCACCCTGGCCATCTGACCTTACTTATTCTATGTTAATGAATGTTGACTTATTTTTATTTTTTATTGTGTCTTGTATTTTTCTATTTCTTCATTTTGTAAAGCACTTTGAGCTACATTTTTTTTGTATGAAAATGGGCTATATAAATAAATGTTGTTGTTGTTTCATCACCCTTATCAATACACCCTATCAGTGCAGAATCATTAGAGAATTTCTGTAAGAGACATAACCTGGTGTTATGTTTATAGTGGAAAGTGTACAAAGGTGACAGGATTGTTCCTTGTGGTGCTCCAGTGTTACTCACATTAGAGACGCAGAACTTCGCAAACTGCACTCTGCTCAACAGAAAGTCCAATACTCATTAGGCTCATCCACCTCCATATCCCTGATCTTACTCCTTTACAGGGATGGCTGGAAAAATCAAGAAACATAATCCTTCATGTTTGCAAGCTCTGTCCAAATGGGAATACGCTTTATGAAACGGACAGATAGACAAACTACATCTTCCACTCAAGTATTTTTCTAGTAGGCAAACTGCAGTGAGACTAGGCATTCTTTCACAAGACGACTCCTGTAGTCCAGGACCAGCCCCTTGAACGCCTTCATGAATAGGGCTGCAAGGGCCGCTGGTCTATAGTCATTATGAGTACACAGTAATAGTACACATAGTTATTTATTTAGCAATTAAGGTTTTGTTTTCTAATTTTTTGATCTCATTTAGCTACATAATGTAATTCATTGTGTTTTTATTAGCTCATTGGCTCAGTTTTAAGATTCATTATCTTTTATTTGTTTTCATTTTGTTGCATTTCTGATTCAGTACTAACATTCCTCGATCTGATTCATGCTTTTAGTGAGTGAACAGCAGAAAAGTCTGTTCTGCAAATTTTATAGAAAAGCTTTATGCAAAATCAGGCCTTTACAGTAACTTACATAATGGTATGGGCTGCTGTTTCATGTGTTTGGTAATATAATTTTTTTCCCTCCCTTTCAGTAAGGACAGCACTAATAGCTATAATCGGATTCATGCCAACCAGAGGAGAAGGGGCAATAGGATCTCTTGATTACACTCCAGAAGAAAGGAAGATGCTTGCCAAAAAGTAAGATCAGCCAAAAGGTCTGAAACAACAGCAGCTTTCCCATCTGCATTCACAATTAACATCTTATACATTTCCACATGATTCTGTCAAAGCATGTAGACATGCATTGTGTTTTTTGTTTGTGAATGTTTAGAAATTGTTTTACTGCCATGCATATCTCTCTGCAGATACATTTTCAAAATGTATCAGAAATATAGGAGAGAGTAATCAGGAAGAACAGCATGGTCATCAACAGGATTTATAACAAATTTACAAAGAGTCATAAACATGCATACAATTTTAATAAAGATACAAGTTTTTATATTTAAGAAAAATTTAACCTTAGCCTAAGCAAGCCTATAATTAGAGCTATAACATCTGAACAACTAATGGTTCACTACAAGAGGCACATCTTCATTCATCTGTCCATTTACCAAACCAATTTTATGGTCATGGGAGGTAAACATTTATCCTGGTGTTGTTCATCCCCCAGGACTTTAGGTTGAAGCAGCGGGGTATTATTTAGGATCGTAAAGAGTTGAATGGACCTTTTAGAATAAAAGGACCAATAAGATTTTAGGGATGCATAGGGCTTACCAGGGGGAGCTCTGGAAGCATGGAGTTTTACATAGCCAGACCCACCTCTGTAAGTGATTTACATTTACTTGCTTAGCAGTTGCTTTTATTAAAAGTGACTTGCATAATTAAGTGACTCAACATAAACTAAGTAAACATGAGTCTGGGGGACAAGGTTACAAAATTGTTCAACACAAGTGAAGAGCTAGTTAACCTTCCTTAGTTACAAAACCTAACACCCAGTATCAGTTAGACAAAAATTAACTAAATGAGTCTTCAAATGCTTCTTAAACACATTGAAGAAGTCAGAAGATTTCACATGCAGGTGGGCAGCTCGTTCCACCACTTAGGAGCTTCACATGAAAAGAGTCTGGATTGACATTTGATGCCACACAGAGGCTGCATAACCAAATGTTCATTAGCACGATTGAGTGGACAAGAATGAGCACAGGACCTCACAGGTGTCTACACACACACACGCACACACAGGTCAAATTCAAATAGAACAAACTCAGTTTTAATGACATCCTCATTTTAATAAATTTTGTTCTTTGGTCCCAGACAATTTCCTATAGAGCTAATATTAAAAAAACCTCAGTTTAGCAAATTTTGTTTTATCTTCAAAATTCATTACTACATAGTCATTTTTCATAAGAGAGCAGAAAATGTGTGTGTTTCTTCTGTACATGGATCAAAAATTGCAATTCAGTACTGCCACTGAACAGACAATTAGATTGGACATTTATGTCACATGATTTACTCGACAGTTGTCATACTGTTAAAGCGGAGTGGATCTCAAGAAAGGTTACTGCAGACTGGAAGCGTTGTGGGCATATCTAGGGGAAGGATAATTGTCAATCAAGTTTGACTTCAGCTATACTTACAGTAATAACATCCAGCTGCAGTAGTACCAGGAACATGGCGGAGACGTAGCAGCTTATTGCCCATGTTCAGTGTTTACATGTTATTGTTAAACTGATGATGTATAAATTAAAATAAAATTAATAGTTATCGAAAGAAGATGCATTATTGAATACAGCTTTTAATATCATGTACACATTTCTATTTCCATGATACAAAAAATTCTGATAGTGGTTTAAATAAAATACTACTTCCAGCTGAGTAATATTCAAATATATTCAAATGTGTTTGCCTTTTATCATTTAAAATATCTATAGAAAATGTGGGGCGACACGGTGGTGCAGTGTTAGCGCTGCTGCCTCGCAGATACACATCTGCAGCAAGATGTTGTTGCAGGTTTTTGGAGGTGATCTCTGGGTTGTCTGTAACCATTCTCACAATCTTGCACATATGCCGCTCCTGTATTTTTCTTGGCCTGCCAGACCTGGGATTAACAGCAACCATGCCTGTGGCTTTCCATTTCCTGATTACATTCCTTACAGTTGAAACTGACAGTTTAAACCTCTGAGATAGCTTTTTGTAGCCTTCCCCTAAACCATGATACTGAACAATCTTTGTTTTCAGATCTTTTGAGAGTTGCTTTGAGGATCCCATGCTGTCACTCTTCAGAGGAGAGTCAAAGGGAAGCACAACTTGCAATTGACCACCTTAAATGTCATTTCTCATGATTAGACACACCTGTCTATGAAGTTCAAGGCTTAACGAGCTAATCCAACCAATTTGGTGTTGCAAGTAATCAGTATTGAGCAGTTACATTCATTCTAATCAGCAAATTTACAGTGGTGCCCAAATTTTTGCACAGCCAGTTTTTTTATATTTGATATACTTTCATACAACTAAATACTGTTTCACTAAAATTCTTTGTTTGGAAAACACCCCAATACTCAGATGTTCCTAGGAAATGAAAGACATACTACTTTTATCTTTTTTTGTTGAAAGTAGAGTAAATTGTTATGCAGGCTGAGAGAAGTTCCCAAACGTTTTCATATGACAGTATATGTGCTGACTGACTGACTACTCTGTAGGCAAGCATCAAGGAATTGAACTGAAAAGGTGCTGCTACAGCGAGTCAATGTAGTTACCTGAAAAGAGGAGTGACATATGCCTTCCTCGTCTGGTTGAATACCAGATGTGCTAATGCATTCGGAATCATCTTGCCAATTTCCATTTTGATCCAGAAGTGCTTATGGGTTGAGGGTTATGATACCTCCCTACTGCAGTTCAAGTAATTATTGGTTAGGGAGTGGTTTCAGAGGCAAGGGCTCAATTTGTAGGAGTAAGAGAGAATAGGTCTGTTTACTCTGGTAAATTAAGCGCACTTGTCACCCCATTTTAGATCAGGGTTCAGATGCATTGTTGGCAGACCAAAAAGAGGAATAGATAGATATATAGATAATTAACTATCTAAATAAATACTTATTTTCCTTGTTTATTTAGTATAGTGTGTCACTCCTTATGATATTCCTTCTATGCGTGCTTATTTTTTGCATAACAAACACTCCTTTGTTATACTGATGTGTCATTTTTGATATTGTTAGGATTCAGAGGCAACTCAAAAGCATTCCCTATTATGCACAACTTATACTTGTCAGTTGCAGAATGGTAATACCTATTATGGTGACTAGCAAAAGCAAAACATAATAAAACATAATTTTCTAGATTCTTTAATTGACAAAAGACTCTTTCAGTGAGTAGCTAGTTGCCAACCCAGGTAACGTATCATCATTTTATGTTTTGTTTTTTTTTTTTGCTGTTACTATTCCATGGATACAGTAAGTTTTTCAGGGTATTGTTCTGGTCAAAGTGCAAACTTCTTTTCCATTTTGCACTTATTTTTTCCTCCAATGGCATTCATGTACTCAAATACTCATTCTGACTTAATTATGTAAGAGTAATATTATTACTCATATGGTATTTTTAATGGAATTAACTGTGGACTTTTTTTAAGAAATGGTTTCCGTCCTTTCAAAAATGGAACACTATTTTGTATAAAATTTATATAAATTAACTTTTGCATGTGATTATTTCATTATTTCATAATTGCCATTTTATTTCATTTTTGGCACAAACAGTATTCTGTACTTTTGGACTACTTATTTTGTTTAAGAACTGGTAGTACCTCTGATTAAGACGAGTTAAAAAAAATTGTATGAATAAATAGCATAGATAACTATAGTTTATGCCCAAAATGGGAAAACTATAGCTCTTATTTCAACATGCCATCGCTTTAATTTTAAACCAGTATTCTAATTTGGTTTTTCAAGACAAATATTTTACAGACAGTGAACTATTGCCAGTGACAAAAAGGGCAGCCATATTGCATCCTTGGGATGCATGCAGGATGAATTGTTGAAACTATTAAGAGTATAATTAGATTAAGAAAAGAATTAAGGGAGCAGCCATCTGTCAGTTTCTTTTAAGTTATCTGAAGATTTAACAGAAGTCTACAAAAATGTGTATTCATCCTTTGGACTTGTTAAGTTTCTTTTAAGAAACTTTTGTTTTTCCCACTTTTGGATAAATCACCTATGTAAAGTTTGCATTTAATGTGACTCCTTTGTCTTTTCTAGCAAGCGGTGTGCATTCTTACTGCATTTTTTCATTACACTAGTAATATATTAGTTATATGAGATTGATTCAGTACCTTTGTTCAGACACCAAAGCACTGTGCTACTGTTCATTGGAGTCTCTACTTGTACATCTATTGGTAAATGAATCTCTGGTCTTTCAGATCCCAAGACTATTGCTGTGAGTCATGTGGTATCACTATGAAGGCTGCCTTGCTTCCACTAACCTCAAACAGCCTCCCCAGTGAATATGACAGGAAGGACAAAGAGTTGGCAAAGCAGATCAGCTTCAAGGTATAAATTTAACATGTCTTTCTTTTTCATTTTGTTACACCACTTGTAGTACTGATATAAAGCATGTGCATTTAACATTTCATTACATTAGTGTCAATCAGTAGCCATTTGTATTGATGCAGAAAAGTTTATTAAAATTGAGAAAAATAAAAAAAAATGTTTTGATTTGAAAGGCAGAGTCCAGTACCTCCAGTAAATCTAACGAAATGCAGGTGTTGCCAACTGTAGCAAGTTCAGACTCCACAGGAGAAACACCACCTACAACAGAAAACCAGGCAGCAATGTCTGTTTCAGAACAGGTAAGAAAATTTTAATTGAGACAAACCTCATTTTTTTTGCTTGGAGGAGTATTTCCAAATCTTGATTTTTAATTTCCCAATACATTAAATATCTAAAATTAATGAAGCACAACATCATTGCGTATCTGTGAAAGGACTTAATTAAAGGTGTTTCCCTTGCTGAAAACAACATTAGAGACCCATCGTGATGGAATTTTTTGCCCAGCTTGGGAATAACCTGTACTTTCTATTAAGTACCTTAATTATGTTAATCAAATATATTTGAGAAATTCCACCATTTTCATCATCATCATCCTCATCATTGTCTGTTTTAATGTCAAATAGCAAAACACAGTATCTGTTTACATACTTTAGGTATAAAAATAGAATTCAGTAAAGGCATTACATGATTGAAACTATAATTTCTATAGTCAGAAAAAATACAATGTAAGCTTACCCATGTTAATCTGTTTTCTGCCCTACAGGCATCATTTACTGTATCTTTTTGCTGCTATTTAATAAAATATTTACATCAATCACTGCTTAATCTTTTTTTTATATTGAAAGCCTTTTAAAAATACTCCTTTCAGTTTAATATATAGTATTTTTTACTGAAGACAGATACAGACATCAGTAACCTTTGTTAAAGTATAAAAAGAACTTGTTCTAATGAAACACATAGCCTTTAGAAATGGGAGACGAACATAACCACATTTTAACAGCACTCCTAGGTGAAAATATACTGAGTTTCCACGGTTTATTCACATAAACAAAGTTGTAATTTAGGTGACCTATGACAGTTTGCAATCCTACAATCTATTACTGTTATATAATGATATGATGTTTTTTTTCTGATGCAGTGTCTGCCCCTGCTAATGTCAAAAGCTTTTTTGTGCATTCTTCACTTAGAGTTAGTATGTATCCCTGATGCAGTGTGTCAGGTTTTCAATAACACAGAAATTGTCTGAGTTATCATTTGCTACTGTACATTACACTTTTCTGCTAGGTGACATTACACATTGCAGCTTTGTGGTGGCCAGCACAGAGCATTAATCTAGAATATGATTCTCTGTTATTTTTTTGGTGGTAAAGTAGACCCATGGAAGTTTTGGCAAGAATTTTTTTGGGCTGAGCTTCCTTGCTGCTTGTATAATGGTAGAGAATGACATTTTTTACGTAACTCTCAAAAGATAACTAAGTACACAGTAATTAAGACAGATTTACCTCTGACTGTCACTGAAAGGATTCGTGATCAGCGTTTACTTTAAATAAGTATGTGGAGTTATTGCACCCAAAATTCAGATTCAAGTTTTAATTATGAAAAGACAATCATAGTTTGCATATTTTGTTTATATGGTATTTAATATTCATTTTGTCTGCATTCTCTCTCAGAAATCTCAAGTTATATCAGGTGGACATATTAGAATGAAATTCGAACTTGCAAAAGTACAATACAAAAAAAAGAATAAAAGTATACTTAACATAAAATGCATTATATAATACAGTTATATGCAGTATATGTGTATTTGCAAGCAAGTGAGCCTCTCCATGATATAGCTTTCTAATCTTATGGACAGCCCCCACCTGCTAAGGAAGCCAATCGAGTTCATGCTTTTTGCTTAGTGTTTATTCAAATGTGATTAATATTTGAAATATATACTTTTTTTAAAGGTCAGATTTGGCTTTTAGATCACTCTGCTTTTATTGATTAAAAGTGAATGAATTTTGTGATGAAGATCATTGCATATTTTGACCCATAGATGTATATAATCCCTATTTATATTTATAGCTATTATTGCAAATGATATGAATATTGCTTATTTAGATTATTTATCCCAAAATGGCATTTTTAAATTCCTAGTTCAGTTGATTGTGTGATGTTTAAAATAATTATAAATATTTTGTAAGCCTTGTTCTTATTAGTGCTCAAGACACTCTAGACTTAAGAACATTTTTAAGTAATGTCTTCAAGCATGCTTTTAGCCCATCTGATTATACATTTAGCTTGGATCAGGATAGGGACTTAATGAGGAATGTTCGAGTATGTTTCATTTACCAAGCCATAGCAATGAATTGAAGTCAGGTCATAAGAGTTAGATAAGGTGTAATTACATTGCAGGCTACACACAAGATGTTATGTTTCAACCAGGGATTTTGTCCTGGCTCAGATTTGTTTTTGTTTATTCTTTTTGTTGTGTTTTTAATATTATTTTTCATTTACATTGTATATTTTTTTTTTCTTTGTGTTTTTTCCCTATGTTGTATTTTTTTTCTATGTTGTCACCACATGATGCAGCTGGCGGACTGGTCCAGCTGCATAAAAGGAGTTTAAGTGTTGCATGGATTTCCTGGCTTTTAACCTTTGCTTTTGTCTGAGGTACTGTTCTCTGATTAAGTGTTTGGTTCATCTTTTAGGCAAAACCTATATTTGCCTTTGTTTTTGTTCAGTCTGTTTAATTTTTAATTATTAAAGAAACTTTGCTTTGTTGTCCTGTTAAAGAAGGTTTACTGTTTCCCAGTCATCCTTATTGTGAACATTTTAATTCTTATTATTTAAAACCCTAAGCCCCATTTTTGGTCCTGTGTGGGCTGGAAAACTGTCTTTCGAGTTTAGGGCTGCACTGTTTGGGGTGACGCCTGTTCCGACCTATAAAGAAGTCAGGTTTGACTTTTTTGTGTTTTTTTGAGGCCAGCTCACTTTTCTGGGCTTTGTGGTGGCAGAAATCCAAAAGAGAGACCCACATTATTGTTGCCAATACAGTACACCTAGAACTATTTTCATTACAACAGTTGCTAAATCTCACTCATATAATGGGATATATGTCATGGCCCTTTTTTGTTTTCTAAATTACCTTTTCTTCAGATATTAGGATGGGAACACTCCTCCAGTTCTTATACTTTTTCATTTTTTCGTAATTAATTTCTAACTGGTCACTTTACGGCATCACCAGTAAAGATTAATCTAAATAAGCAGCCTTTTTGTCATGGATTGCAGTTCATCTATAATTAAATTTAAGTCCTACTTTAGTACTCTGTAAAAGTGAGCATCTTCATGGGCCATGTTTTGTTTAGATTCTGTATTGATAAATATTTTTTTAGAAAGTCTTTTTCTAGTATAACAGCAAAGTTGTAATTTTAGTACTTAACTACATTAAAAATATAATTGCAATTTTAGTACTTAATTAAATTTTAAAAATATTATTTATTTATTTATTTTGCAGCTAATTTCTAACATATCACACTTTGAAAAGGTAATCCAAAGCAGCATTAATTTATTTGAAGGTGTAAACACTACTCTGAACACTCATATAAAGAAAAAATGACTCAATACTAGTTCTTAAGGCATATAGTAGTTTAATGATACAGTACATATTTTTTTCCAGTTATTCCAATGTCTGGATTCAGAGTGAATGGACTTACACTTAAACATTGTGCTGGGTCCTGTTGTGTGTTATATTTCCCATTGCGATTAATAATCTCTACCTAATCTAATATAGCATGCCATGATATTGTACCTAGCAAGTTTTTCTTTACTAATTGGCCAAAGTGATAATTTCTAAGTACTTTAGTTAAAAGTAAATCAAAATCCTTCATTGCATCTTTTTTTTCTTTAGCCAGCAGCCAAACAATGATGATGTGGAAAACGTGCCAGTAGGTGACCATCTAACTCAGGAGTCTCAGACTCAGTTCTTGGAGGGCTACTACCATTTTAATTACAAACAATTTCTTAATTAAAATCCAATTTTTGATGTTAATGAAGTATGTCATTTAGTTCTATATATTATTCCAATACAGTTGATTTTTGTTTACTGAGTGCACCATCCAAATTATCCCAGGGAGATTTTTTTATACCTGTTTTTCTTTTCTTTTTTTCTCTTTTGGTATTTTAGTAAATCAGATATTATATGATAGGCACACAGGTGCAAATCATATCAAGTAGTCATCTCCTCGGGTTGCTTTGCATGTTATTCTTTGGCTACTAGTTAAGGTGTAAAAGAAATGATTACAGGTTTCTAAAAAGAAAGTCAGTTAAAGTCAAGTCAACTAAATATGTTTCATTAGCATTAGAAACTTGATAATAATTAAGAAAGAGGCTGGAACAAAAAACCTGCAGGCACTGCAACTCTCCAGAATCAGTGTTTGACAACCCTGGTATACACTGTTATATATATAACAAAAAAAGTCCTGAAAAACAAAAGACTGGACTAGATAAGCGGGACACTTCATTCAATATGTGTATGCTTGTTGAAGGACAGTTATAGGATTCTTGAGTGAAGTATTCCTTTAATTTTCTATTTTTTATATAGGTTACTTACCCAATGCAATTTGTTGTGATGGCTGAGAAAAAAAGTTAAGATAATGTTTTTACTCAGAATAGAGAGACAAAAGTTTTATATAATAGAAGCCAAAAGGGACCAATGCTGTAGAAAGGCAAACATTGTGAAAAACTTCCCGGGTTGGGGATCTCACGTTACTCGTGTTGCACAATCCACATGTCAGTCATCCATTTGCATGCTCAAAACGTGCAGACAAAAGTCATGGTTTTTTTGCTAGAAAATTATTACACAGTAAGTATATACTGCTGGAATTATCAGCGCAAATAATAAAAAAGAAGCCTGGAGCCGCATGGAAATGATGTTTTGAATTGAAGACCTATCTCTCTTCCTCATTTGTGGTCTTCAATTCAAAAAGTGTCTGGAACTCTTAGATAATTTGAAAATATTAAAAGGTCCTTAGTCAACTGATTAGATAACTTGAAACCAGCAAAATTGTGAGTGCATTTCTACTATAAAACCTGTTCAGAGACATTGAAGCATTGTTCGATTAGTGTTTTTGTAGATTAACAGTTTTATGTTCTGGTTTTGTAATTTGTAAAGTTTCCTCAGTCCAGCAACCTGTTCTCTGACCAAACCCTTCTTTCTGTTGTCTTATCCATGACAGCTTGTACCATAGGTTTTTATATTGACTTTTGAGGCGCACAACTACTTTAGTCTAGGTATTTCATATTTTTCCTCATCCATTGTTGCATCTTTTATTTTAAGTGCCATTATATATCGCAAACACAATGAGCAGCATGCTTTGAGTATCTGGATTTTCTTTTGCAAACAATGTTCCACTTTAGTTATAGCATTGTTGCATCTTGGCTTTTTATTGTCAATCATTCTATAAATGTTGTTTGCTTGAACATTCATAATAATTAAAAATTAATTTGAACAAAAGTTGTACTAATCTTACAGTATGTATGAAAAAGCAATTCAGGCTGGCACACTCTGATATTATTATTAGGGATGCACCGAAATTTCGGCCGCCGAAAATTTTCGGCCGAAATAGCATTATCGGTTTCGGCCGAAACATAAGAAAGCGCCGAAAATAAAAGCCGAAATTGTCGCCACGCCTCTCCCATCCTCCCGTCTCGTTCGCGCTGTCATTACGCATCAAACACGGAGTATGTCGGCGGTTTGGAAGCACTTCAAAGTTTCAGATGAGGACAGCAAAGTTGCAATATGCAACATTTGCTCTGCAAAAGTTTCAAGAGGGGGTTCAACAGCAAAGACATTTTCGACTACAGGTTTAATACACCACCTTAAGTCAAGACACGCAATTGAATTTGAGGAATACCGTCAAACAACGTTGGTTAAAACTAAGCCAACTAGCACATCAACACCCTCGGTTGCCACATTTTTCGAAAAAATTAAGAAATTTGCAAATGACAGTGCTAAAGCACGTTACATAACAGAGAAAGTAATGGAATTCATTGCTTTAGATGACCAGCCGTTTTCAGTCGTGGAGGACATCGGATTTCGTAGGCTAATACACCACATTGAGCCGCGTTACACACTGCCAAGCAGACGGTATTTTGCAGAGACCTCTCTACCTGAAATGTATGACCGTGTTGCAAAACATGTTCATGAGCTCATGACCACAGATATCTCTGCTCTAAGTTTTACCACAGACATATGGAGCTCTGACGTTAGTCCAACTAGCATGCTCAGTTTGACAGCGCAGTGGATAAACGCGGAGTTTAAATTGCAAAACATTCTGCTTCATGCACAGGAGTTTGTCGGCTCACACACTGCAGCAGCAATATCCGATGCTTTGGCTAACATGTTTGAAACTTGGAACATAGACAAGTCTAAAGTGCATGTGATTGTGAGAGATAATGCACGGAACATGATGAAGGCTATGGATGACAGTGGATTAAAGAGCATACCTTGCATGGCACACACGCTGCAGTTGGCTGTGAATGAGGGAGTGCTTAGTCAGCGGAGCATATCAGAAATCACAGCAACTGGGAGAAAAATTGTGGGACATTTTAAGCATTCTCCGCTTGCTTATTCCAGACTACAAGATTTGCAAAAACAGTTTGGGATGCCAACAAAACGACTACAGCAAGATGTGGCCACTCGCTGGAACAGTACATACTATATGTTGCAAGGATTACTTGAACAGAAGCGGGTTTTAGCTGCATACATGACAGATCACGACCTGCCAGCAACTTTGAGTGCACATCAGTGGATGT
Organism: Polypterus bichir lapradei; assembly: GCA_026402145.1. Classification (NCBI taxonomy): domain Eukaryota; kingdom Metazoa; phylum Chordata; class Cladistia; order Polypteriformes; family Polypteridae; genus Polypterus; species Polypterus bichir. The sequence continues at coordinate 46,271,648 of JANRMT010062791.1, read as the reverse complement.
TGGTGGAAAACATTGTCTCTCTTCTCGCCCCGTTCGAACAGTTAACCAAGGAAATAAGCTCAGCTCAAGCGTCTGTTGCTGAAGTTATTCCACTGATCGCAGCACTGAAGCGCCTGCTTGGAAAAGAGGCGGAAACAGATCATGGCGTAAAAACAGCTAAAAAAACTCTACTGGAAGCTGTTAACAAACGCTTCCAAGACATTGAGTCCAACCCTCTTTACGGCATTGCAACAATATTAGATCCACGCTTTAAAGACCATTACTTTGACGATGAGAAAAGGCAGGATGTACGCGAAATGGTGCAAGCAGAGCTTACGGCTCTTGAAACCTCTGGTGAAGCACAAGCCGCGACGGGGAGAACAGAGCAAACTGTGCCTGAGAAACGGTCACGTACAAGTGATGAGGCGCATATTCCTTCGCTTTCCGATATGTTTGACGAAATTTTACAGGAAAGCGTCCCAACCCACAGCGGTGTAAGAGCAAGCGCAGCCTCACAAGAAGTAGCAACCTATCTAGCTGAACTACCCATTGGCAGAAGTGACAATCCACTTGACTACTGGCGCGCGAACAAAGATCGCTTTCCTTTGCTTGCATGGACTGCGCGCAAGTACTTATCTGCCCCAAGCACCAGCACAGACAGTGAGAGATTATTCAGTGCAGCATCTCATGTTCTTGATGAGAACAGAAATCGTCTCTCCAGCCAGAAAGCTGAACAACTTTTGTTCATAAAGAGAAATCTGCCACTTTTGCTAAAATAAAAGCAGCCTAATTTGATGTTGTTTACAGTTAAAGGTTTGATTTATTTATTCTGTTATTGCAATGTTGTTTTGCACAGTAATTTAAAATTGAAGTAAAACGTTTAATGCAGGTAATATTTTGCACAATTCGTAAAGGCACTAAAAGCTAGCACAGACTGAGTGATTTTATTCAGTGCAGTATGTTCTTCATGAGAAGAGGAACTGTGTCTTCAGCCAGAAAACTGAAAAACTTTTGTTCATAAAGATAAACCTGCTTCTTTTGCTTAAATTAAAAGCAGACCAATTTAGTGTGTATAGTTATGTTGTTTACAGTAAGAGGTTGGATTTATTTATTTTTCTTCTGTTTGTGCACTGTTGTTTGGTACAGTAATTTAAAATTGAAGTAAAAAAGCAGCTAGCATTTTTTTTGCACAATTGTGTTACAGAAAGAAATTTTATTTAGTTTTGTTATTGTTAAACAGCCTTATTACTGTTATTTATTATCAATAAAAGTTTGATTGCTTAATTAATTTGTAGTTTTTTTAATACAAACAAAAAGAAAATATTTTAAACATGTTTTTTAATGAAGCCATTTTCGGTTTCGGTATCGGTTTTCGGCCAAGTGCATCCAAAAATTTCGGTTTCGTTTTCGGCCCAGAATTTACATTTCGGTGCATCCCTAATTATTATTATGTCATACTGCATAAGAAGTGTAAATGAACAAAAACTGATGAAATCATATATAATCATTCACCAGGGTCATGTTTAGTTAGGACAATACAACCAATCTTCAGTCGAATTTTAGGTTTATTTTTTTAATGAGTTGAGTCTAATTAACCTCCTTAGCATATGATTTTTTTTGTTTGAAAAATTACATTTTTATTAAATCTCATCTTTCTATTGTAAAACTTGCAAAACACTAATAGTCCACAATCATAAGTGTAAAAAGTATAATAATGATACAAATAATAATAATGATGAATAATAATATGAACAGCAGACTGCACATGTGTGAGTGATGTAATCGTCACTTTCGGTTTCATTGACAGTTTCAATTTCATTGTCTGAAGACAAATTAACTTTGTCATCACTGCTGATGAGAGGCATTTCTTATGTGACACCATTATGAGGCTATGAGTAGATGTGTCTACACCCTTGCCCAGGTAAAGCTCAGGCCTGAAATTTATCCAAGACATGCTTGTGCCATTGCCCAAGTGACGTTTGAGTCTAACACTAAGGAGGTTAAAAAGGAACAAAACTGGTAAATGACAAAAAGACTATAAATGCAGAATACAGTATCTTTAAAAATGGGACAATTATTAGCATCCTCAGTTTTTAAAGGTCATCTTTAAGTTTGTATTTTCTAAATCTGAAACGCACTTCACTGATGATCAGTTCACATTTTTTTCTTGGTTCAGTATCAGTCTGAAAGGTTTTTACCTTAATCAAGGCACCATTTCATTGGAGTGTGAGTGGCATTAAAGTTTAAATAATTTGTAATAAATGTAGTTTCTTTTTCAAATGCTAGTGTTACAATATGGATCTTGATGCAATTGAAAAATGGAGAGATTGTAATTATGATTGCTTTTATTGAATGCACATGAAAATATAGTCTCTCATTTTGTGTCATCTTCCTGAAATGTACAGATCTGACTTTTTTCTTTTAAAAATAACTACTGTTCTTAAAAATAGCCATGAAATTCGAATATACCTAAAGAGACAACATGTATTTTATCCTATAATGTTGAAAACCCAGCCTAGGTTTTACATAACTGATCCTTTAAAGATGCTGGTATTGCTTCAGAGCTGCTACCAACCTAAAGTACATGCAGCCTTGTACTCCGTGTTAAATTGCAGTCAAATCCTGGATAAGCTGTGTTTCAGCAGTGACAGAGCTGGAGATATTGGTGGGGGGAGGACCTCAAAAGGCGTCGAGCCATCTGCTTCACCATGTGATACACTTTCACATAGTAACAATGTCACATCAGGAGAGGGAGAAAACTGTTTTGAATTTACATTAATGACTATCATAGTTTAAGAAAGTATTTTTGGATATAATTTTGGCCATTTAAGTATACAGAACAACAAATAAAGTGTCAAGCTAAAGTTTAATGAAGAAAAACTGAAACGATGATCAGTTATTATGTTGTTGGTTTGTATTTTTTAGACTTCGCTTTGTATGTGTAAGCTTTTGTTACTCTAAAGTTAAGTTTCAGACATCATATCCTTTCCTAACATCTCTAAACAAGTTTTCATTTTGTGGTGGTTTGTAATTCTAGATTATTTTCTATTAGTTATTGTCTATCAATGTACGTAGCTTGGCTTTATTAAAGTAAATTTTAAAAAGTAATGGCCTTTATCTGACTGCTATGCCAACAACCAGTTGTTATCTGTACTTAGTCTGTTTTTCTATGGAATTGATGTCTGTTCTTATTTCCATAACCTTTTCAGCTTCTGTTAGTTTGTTGCCAGTCTTGCACAAACTGGCATACTGCAGGTCTTGTAAGGGAATTATGATTGGGTTTTGACCAGGTCTTTGATATTGTCCACTGCACAGTACAAACCTTCCTCCCCTTAGCCCATTTGCTTATTGATTTACTGCAATTTTATGCTGTCAGACTCAATATCAGTTCAAATCCAGCACATAGGCAGAATGATCAAGTACTTATTCATGTTTGTGTCACTCTGAATTCATAGTTGCACTAGACATGGGAGGTTGCTCAGATTCCTGATCAGCTGTAGGCCAAATTCTTGACAGTAGGGATAAGAGTATTTTTGTGGCAGTTAATGTTAGGTTTTTCTCAAACATAACCATTTTTATTATTGTCAAAATGTCATTTTTAGACTCACCCACCCAAAGAACATTTAAAAAACATGTAATTTATTGTCAAGATGCCCTTTTGCAAACTTAATATGAGCAGCAAATTTCTTTTTTCTTCTGGGGACTCCCCCATGAATGTTGTTTCTTTTCACCAGAAGATCCAGGTTTTGTCATTGACATATGACTTTAGACATTACCTGCTATAAGAGACTTCTAAAGTTCAGTGGATATGGTACTGGTGCTCTTAACCTTGCTGCCATGTGCTGTGAATTCTAGACACTCACTGTGGTTGTATTTTTTTTCTTTCTCTTGTAAAGTGTTTTACATTTAAGTTAAAAAAAATTTTTTTTTGGGATGCAAATTTGGTTCCTAACCCAATTCGATGTACAGAAAGCCTTAGCCAGTTGAGCCAAAAAAGATCTTCTTCAGCTCAAGTGACTAAGTAGGCTTCTCACTGCAAGGGTGTTTATTATATGTACATTTACTCACTTAGCAGACACTTTTATCTAAAGGTCATCGTAACAGAATAAACATCAGTTTGGGGGATTGTTTTGAAACAAGTGTCACAAAGCAAGGTTACAAACAAGAGTTCCAAACTAAGCAGAATGACAAAAGACTAGTTAATCATTCTTAAATTATAAGAACCTATCAAAGCCATTATCAGTTTGACATATTCACAGAAAAAGAGTCTTCAGTTCCTTGTGAAACAAATTATGGGAGTCAATAGTTTGGACAGAGCTGGGCTGCTTGTTACATTAGCTAGGAGCTACACGTGAACAGAGTCTGTAATGGGATTTGATGCCACATAGAGGTGGTATCACCAGGTGCCATCCACTAGCACACTTGAGTAGGCGAGGAGCATGGGAACTCACAAGCCAGATCAAGGAATCAGTACACTATCTCATAGTGTACCTGGGTTAAGGGTGAGCATAGCGGATATGATGCTGGCAATCTGCAAAGCGTAAGACATCTGTTCATTATGAAGTCCAAAATCCAGTTCCGTTGGCACAACAGTGTTGAATGCTAAGCTATTGTCTATAAACATACCTCTGTAAGAGCAGTTTTTACATTATCCAGATGTGCCAAGATGAAATGGAGTATAAGACTTAACTGCTGTAGGGAGAGAAGTTATGTACCAAGTTAAACGTTAGCAAGAAGTCTGACTGAGCGCAGTTGGTTATAAAATTAGATATTACATACGTCACACAGACTGATATGCACATGAAAAAGCATGAATAAACAGATAGGCACATTTTAAACATTACAAAAGATGTAAATCATGAAACACACATATATTCCCTCTACCCCCCCCCCCCCATATATATATATATATATATATATATATATATATATATATATATATAAAATATACACACACACACCCACAGTATATATTAATAATCCTGATTTGGAGTGTACTATAACATGGCATTGTTTGATACAGTGGGTCTCATATTCAGTCCCAGGAGCTGCAGATTTTTGTCCCAACTAATTTTTGCTTTTAACTAGACTTTCATCTTGAACTTGCAAGCCTACAGTCTAGGTTGTGAAAGGTAAAGTAATGTATCAAAATGCAAAGATCATTGTTATAACTACCACATAGGGGAGTGTAACCTGTGGGGGGGCATTTTAGAACCCAGACCCTTCACACAACCACACATACAAGTTCCAGGTTCAAATATGAATATGTTTTAAAAAATAAAGCACACAATCTAATTCAGGACATCCATCCATGTCCTTTGAATAGACAAGGAACTATTGAACCAAGTCAGAAAGCCAGTCTGTTTCCACCTTTCTTTACAGTGAGTCACTGAACAAATCCATTGAACAAAATTGCATCACTGTAGGCCTTCTTCCACATGTAGTTCTTTGGAAATTTTGAAGGTCAACAAAAATCAAAACAAAACAACCTATTTGGAAGAACAGCAGCAACTGATGGGAATTTCTTACCCTGTATCTCAACAAGAAATAAGTCCATATCCTTCATGCAATCAAAAGTAAATAACAAGGAGGACATGACTTCTTCAATATCTTCATTGTCTCCTCTTTGGTCTAATTTTCCAGTGTTGTGTGTGTTGCTTCATCCTCGTCCATATCCAGAATTCTTGGCCTGAGTACTGTCACAGCAAGTTGGTCTTTGTTGGCATCGAGCCAGTCACAGGAAGTCAAGATTTTTTAGATCATTGATGACTTTTTTGTGAAAAAGAAAAAATACAGAGAGACAAGTATTTTATTAGGAATATCAAGCAAAATGACACCTTTTATCAGCTAGCTAAAAGGATTACAATATGCAAGATTTTGAGGCTTGCCTGAAGAAGGGGCCTGAGTTGCCTCAAAAGCTTGCATATTGCAATCCTTTTAGTTAGCCAATAAAAGGTGTCATTTTGCTTGGCTTTTCTCTACATTCATAATGGCTAACACGGTACAACACCCTAGTACTATAGGAATATCAAGATACTTAATTCTGCTTTTACTCAACAGTCAAATTGGCTTATTAAATAAACACACCAATATGACCAAAGTGCATCAAGGGAATGCTTAGCTCTATTAATTTCTCTTGCTTTTTGTCTCTACTCCCTGTATTCATGAGGTAGAGCAAAAAATGAAAAAACTCCAATGTACAACTATAGCAATTCGTCTTTGAGGGAATGTCACATCTAGTTAAAATCCATTCAGAAAGCGCACAAATAATCAAAAATGACTAAACGCTCTGATATGAAAAAGACAAGTCAGCATAAATCTTTATTTACAAATACATTACTGTAAGACCCATTTCAATTCAATCAGTAAGTCTACAGGAATTGTAATTAACTACCTGAAAGACAGTCAAATTACCACAACATAGTCTCTTGTGAAGGCCAAATTCATCATTTCAAATAATATGTAATTTAATTGTTCCCAATTTAGTAAGCATGCTTTAAAAACTGCTAAAACATTCATGTAAACATATTACAACAGAAATGCTACATGTAAAATGTTATACATATTTTAAAGTGTTTACCTGAATCAATCACTCCATTCTAGACTGATTGATTGCTGAATGAAATCTCTCTATTATAAAAAAAAAAAAAATCCTGGAGAGAAACAGTAGGGCGACGATACGTGATCTTCACGTTAAGATTACGGAAGACACTTAAAAGACCCGTGAGACTAGAGAGATTGGCCACAGAGCATCTTGCGGGAACCTTAAACATGAGACTTTGTGCCAAGAGATTGACCCAGGACCGTCTCGCGATGACATAGAACATGAGATTCTTGTAAGACATGCCCTACTTACAAATAAATGAGATCAAGGGCAGCCAGCAAACACACTCAGTCGTATTTTGGCTTTGAGCACACAGAGATCCAGGGCTCTCGGCGCATATAAAGTGTATAAGGACAATACGTTATAAATGAAACTTAGACAACGAAGCAAAGAAGAAAGCAGCACGGAGAAGAGGCTCAAAAGCGTTGGAGAGACAAAAAAGAAAAAGAATAATCTAGGTGCAAATTCAGAAAATAAGGAAAGTAATTATCAGCCCAGAACAAGTGGAACTGAAAAAAAGCACGTCCAATTGGGACGTTTGCACTACACATAGGCAGAGCAGGTTAGAGATTATGAAAGCAGTGGAATTCGAAAGGCTCAAAAAAAAATAGTTGGCGCGATACACATGTGGAGAAAGTTAAAGAATATGAAAGTAGGAAAATTAAAAAGTACTGTATAAAAAAAAAAAGAAAGTAAAGATCGCAGGAGCGCAAACAAACAGAAATTATTACTCGAGAAAGGGAAAATAATCACCACGGACCAGGTGTCATTAAAAAAAAGGAGGACAAAGCGAGGTCAGAAATAAAATAAGAGTAGGAAACAAAGTAAAACGTCATAAAAAGGTTAAAAAACAAGGGGGCCAAACACATGCAGAGCAGGTTAGAGATAATGAAAACTGGAATTCAAAAGACTCAAAAAAAACTTAAGTGCGAAACACATACAGAGCAAGATACTGTCTGTGGGTACTAAATAAAAGCAAATAGAAACAGTTAAGATACCAAAACAAATGTATAATTTAATAAGTAATTTAAAGCTAAAAATAAGCCAGATAATCAGTACCCAAAATTCATTGTAGTAATGCTACATGTCTACATGCACATAAGCTAGGGACATCATGTTGCCTTATTTCTTGCTTTCGATACCAACAGCAGGGAAATTTCACAACACTCAGTACCGATTTAATACCACAGCAAAAACAGAAATCCCTTTCACCAGCTTTTTAATTAAAAATACCTGCTTTCTTCAATTGGAAAAATATTGTGCTTTTTCCTGTAATAAAATATAAAATGTAAAAATACTAATATTATTTAAATAGTTAATACTACAGTATTAAAATAGTGGTACATCAATCAAGTAGTTGCCCTGCTATGATTTATAAACTAGTATTTGGAATTTATAAATATCAAATTTCAATGCTGCAGTGGGCTGGCACCCTGCCCGGAGTTTGTTTTGCGCCCTGTGTTGGCTGGGATTGGCTCCAGCAGACCCCCGTGACCCTGTAGTTCAGATATAGAGGGTTAGATAATGGATGGATGGAAATTTCAATGCAATAAAATACGAAAGCAGAAAAAAACAACAGTGTCAAAAAAAAGAAAGTAAACATCGCATTAATGCAAAGAAAGAGAAATTATTACTCAGAGAAATAATGAAAAGGCGAATAGAGATTGAATATATGGACAAAGGTGATATGTCAGAAGTATGTAAATATTGTAAGGCTTTGAAGTTTGTCAAGAGAATTTCAAAAACGGAGTTTACCTCACATGCATTTATTGGTTACTTTGCAAAAACAGTTATTAACTGCTGCTGATGTAGATCGTTTTGTCAGTGCTGAAATTCCAAACAGAGAAGGCTATCCTGAATTATGGTACAAAGTCATTAAACACATGTCTCACTGACCTCATTAAAAAGATTCATCACGTTGGGACTTGAAAGATTCAAAATATTGTTTTTACAGAAAAAAAAATCTTAAAAGTGTTTATCCGGAAAAACAAAAACGGGGGTTGGCGAGCGAAGCCCCCTAGCTGAAAAGAAAAAAAGAAAATCATTACCTTTAAAGCATTTCCTGTGTTTGAGCTGGTAATAATCATTTCACAACATACCTGATATGGATGTACATTTGTGACAACCACACTTTCCATACTACTAGGCACTGCAATACAGATTATTAAATATTATACATTTCTGCAAATCAATCATGTAGCATTTCAGGAATTTGAATACATTACAACTTGCTAACAACTACACATAACCATAAATATGCTGACCTGCAAATTCAGTTAATGTTACCTAATGTCATAGATTAAACTGATCTTTGAAGAACAAGGAAAACAATCAAAAAGCAACTCTATGAAGCTGTTCACTGCCTAAATTGTGGCAACAGTAAACTAAATTTTTCACTGTTCATTGTACTGGCATAAATAATTCAATCAACATTTTTAAAAAATGCATTTTATATAAAAGTTTGGGTATTTATAGGTGAAAACACTTGACTTTCTACTGTATTGCAGTTCAGCAGTCTCATACCATAGTGTTCTTTTGCAAAATATATTTTTCATTATCACATACTGTATGCAGTAAGCATAAACAATATCAAGCCCTTGAGAAATGTGTGAGTAAGAAAAGGAGACATATATAGCATATGCTTCAATAATGGAAATGAAGGGGAGATAGAAAGGTCCTTGCTGTTCCCTATCTTGTCTGAAATTATGGAAGCAGAAATAATTGCCATTTAATAAGTCAATTAGGGCACACCAAACCGTACTGCCATTGACACAACACAGGGCTGAAGAAAGACGCAAGTCAGTGAATGCCTCACTGGAGACCTGATTTGTGATCTTTTGTGACCTGTTGGTCAAAGTCTTTTTTGTGAAGTTCTAATATATAAAATTAGTGTCAGAGAACTTTTAAACTGATAATTAGGAAGCACTACCTGTAGTACACAGAATGTCCTTCTTCCTTTGTGGAAACTAAAAATAGCTGTCTTAGCTGGAAGAAAAAAAATTAGAAATACTGTAAGTTGACAAATTCTAATAACTGTTCTTCCTTTTTAAAAAAAAAAAAAAAAAAAAAAAGCTTGAAAAGTTACACACCTTTTAATGCTGGTTTTCCAAAGTAAAAGAAGACACTATCATCTTCTAATCTGTGGCATGTCTTCCTAAAAATTGTAAATCAGGAAATTACAATAAATTCTATGAATAAAAATTAGCATGCAATTTCTTTTAATCAGAAGAAACTAATAAAAGATACAGCCAATGATGCTTTTAAACATTTTTGAAAATATACTATATGTTGCCTGTCAATTGTAGGTAATGTAACTCCACGCTTGCATTCTTAAAAATTGCAGTATTTATACTATGATCTTTGTCGTATCCTACTAAATATTTTAAAAGAGAAAATTTTGTTAATACACAGTCATGAATTAATTAATCTAAAATTAAAGCGAGCTTTTCAAAAGGTGAAAAAGTACACAGTATACTATTTTGTCAAATAAAATCTTGTTGTTAAAGTGGAGATCTACAGTAGCTGCATTCAATTGTATTTAAAGTGTCAATTGATCAAAGTTAGATGTATTCTAGAGAGCTTCACGTACCTCCATAAACCACCACTGTCCTTTTGTGTTTTTGTAAGTGGCTGAAGATACCTGCATAATCATTTCTTTTATAGAAAAATAGACAAGCATACTCCTGAGCACCAAAGAGAACTGTAGGTACCTCTGTGGACTTAAATATACTTATGTGTCTCTGGGGAATATAAAATGGATATAAAGTTCTTAAAACTGACAAATATGCACAAGAACAAACATTTCACTTTATTTCAATTGAAAAAAACTTCAAAAGCAGTATTTTTGAAGAATGCAGAGGTAAACATGAAATGTTTATTGTTTTAAGAGTTTAAATAAACTGTACTATCATTGAAAGAACTTTACAAAATAATAATAATAATATTAACAACATAATATTATCCTAGCTGTTCTTTTCCCCATTATTGTCTTGTCTAATTTGAACTTTCTTGAACAGAAGGTAATTGAAAATTACTTTAACACTTAATCTTTGTTTGTAGCTACTTGTTAAAGTTTTCCGTTATGTTCTGTAAATACTGTATATATACAGAACTATGAAAAAAATCATCTAAAGTTACTGAAGTGTATTCAAACTTTTGACTAGTAAGATTACAATACTTGGAAAAAATACAGTATCCACTATTAACTGTATTTGTCTTAGAAATGTATGCAAACAAAGCTTTCTGTGGAACATCACCATATATTGGGTCAATCTCTCTTAATTGTCTTTCTGAAATATGTTTTGGTATTTAAAATACCAGGTTACTGATAGGTTTTGCTTCTGATTAACAAGCATATACATGATATACAATTATAAGTTCTTACTCGTGGTCACTAATCTTTGATTATTATCTGTTATACTTACCTATTGTCAATTATACTCAACAATGGTCAATTACAAGGGACGTTCAAAAAGTTTCCGCTTTATTGCAAACCATGAAGGCGGGAGGAGTAGTAATCGGGCATTAAAAAGTTGGTCCGATGCTGAGAAAATTGCATCACAAATGAAGGTGACTATGTAGAAAAATTATGTGATTTTGTTTTTGAAATTCTTAATAGAGTTAAAAAAAAAAAAAAAAAAAGTGTGGAAACTTTCTGAACATCCCTCGTACATATAATAACAGTTATAAAAAATAATTGAGTACTGAATCCGTCAATTTACTACTCAGAATCGAGTATTCCGAACAACCCTGTAACAATACATTAAACCAACTGACCTGTTTGTTGTTAACTGTTAATATTTTCTTAGAGTGCTTAGTATTTATTACACGGCACCTTAAAGTCGATTCAACTAACATCTTTATTACACTCTGGCATAATTCGTACCCTAGCAGTAAAGTATGATATTATCTAATATTAATAAAACTTTCAACAAACTCTGCCTTTTTTTCTTTCCTCAAAAAGGTTTCACAAAAATTGATTATTCAGAGTCCACCATTCCTTCAAGCTCAGACAAAAGCAATGATGGGCGTATCGAAATTGACATCAGAGGGCGTTCAGTGTCTGACGTCATAGGTATTGTGGGCTGCAGTAAGACCGTTCTCAGGTGCTTTGGCATTTCCATTAATCTGTTTACACACCATGATATAAGGAGATGTTTGTGCTTTAGGTGCTACAAAGCTGAATGGACCTCAGCATATGTCTTACTACTGTTTGTATGCCGATCGTTCCGAGTCCTCCTTTAATTTATTACATCCAGCTTTTCTGTACAGCCACCTAGGCATGACTGGCAGTAATGCCTGTCCAGAGTGGAAGAGCTGTTAGACTCTGCCACGTGTAATTTCACAATTTCTCTTATTACTGTTTACTGCTTAAGATTGAATCGACAATATCACATGAACAGTCCATATTACTGCTGTTGTGGTTTGACTGTTAAAGGTACTCTGTAGTTTAGATCAGTGCATAGTGTTTGTTGCCATTCTTTGAAGAAAGTTTCAGTGGTTTAGAAGGAAAGGGGACCCTTATTAGCAACTCTATATGTTAATCAGCACATTTTAAACTCCCCACTGTAAAACAAAGCATAACAGTCAAATTTGGTTAAAACACACTTTAAAGTTTAACAGAAGCAGACCAGAAACATTTAGAAACAATTTCTTTACTACTTTTTTATCATAAACAACAGATGATCTTGGTGGTTATTTCTTGTTATGTGTTCGATTCTTTTATACATACATTAAGTGTTTCTGTTAACAAAAATATTTTTTTCTCTCTCTCTCTTTTTCCCCAGGCTGATTTTCCTAGCAGTGCACAAACTAATCCAAGTGAAGACACATCCCAGCAAACTCCCCCAACAAACAGACCGTTAAGCCCCCGACAGCGCCGTGCTCAGCAGCCTAGGAGACCAGCTTCCCCTGTATACCCACAAGGCCAGCTCCAAGCTGACCGGACCAATCACCTTGGATCTGCCATTCTCATTGTCCTGCTCACTTTAGCCCTGGCAGCACTTATCTTCAGAAGGGTCTATCTAGCAAATGAATACAAATTTGATTATGAACTGTGACCTTTGCTTACTTTGCCACATACTGGACATACCTTGAACTACCAATGTGTAAATATGCATATCTGAAATTGTAGGCAGTTAGATTGTTTTTTTTGGCTATTGATAAAAATAAATGTCATGTATTCAGGGAGTGCCTGCCATTTAAAGGTATGTCACTGGTGGTCAAAGTCTTGTCAAGAACCCTGACATTTCTGCATTTTATAGACCCATTTTAAACCTCTCCAGTGAACACAGAATGTATTCAGTTTTGTCTCAGTGCTTCCCAAAATATTATGTTATGGTATATATAAAAAGAATACAAATATAACTGCATTTTATATATATGTTTACCCTCTAAAATATGCAGAGGTGCATCCATCATCTATTGTTAAGTTTTCACATTCTGAATTTTTATTTCAAGTAAACAATTTTAACTAGAAAATGGAGACATCCTCAGTGAAGGGGTTAAACTGGAGCAGTGACGCTGCAGTTATTTTGTTATCTGTGATAAAATTTTATTGTTCTCCACATTTCTATCATTTTTGGTGTTACGGATTTGATCACCTGTAATGCATAATTATTCCAATTCATTTTATTAAATGGAGCAAATGGCACTGCAGATATTTTTGTTCTAGAAGAAAATGGTTGTTTTGTGACATTCCAGAAACTCCATGACATGAAGGGGCTATTTTGGGAAATTTCAGGTATTTATTTCCTGCACTAAACAAAAAAAATTCCATTTGAGAACTGAATCCTGAAAGTGGCTATTTTAAATACAGCTATTTAATGCAGTTGAAATATTAGCGACATATTGGTGGTACACTTTATATTTTGCTTTTCTTAGAACAAAGTAAATAATTGCAACAGCTTAGATTAAAAAGATATTTACCTCATTTGAATTTAATGCATTTTAAAAGCCATGTCTTTAAATAGTGCCTGAAAGCATTATAGTTAACAAATCTTACCATTCCAAACTGACAGTTGTTGATTACTTCAATAGCATACACCCAGATTTTTATGTCAGTACTTTTACTTGAATGTTACATGAAATATTATACAGTAGCTTGGTTCAGTAATGTGGGATTATTACATATGTAATACATTCATTTCTGCATCTTGCTTGTTAATGAGGTGGGGTGCCAGTTGGATGCTGACCCTAAATTTGTTAAAGCTAGTGAAGGATCATGTGTGGTTACTTGGTTTCATCTTGTTTTGACTGAAGTTATAGCAGTTGCATGGAACGACGTTTATAATTAGGTACAATATAATAATCTGTCCGCATGTATTCTTCATTCAGCTTCTAATGAAAATGGCATGAGCAGTGAACAAACTTCAGCTTCATTAGGTAAGAATGAAAATGAACAACGATGCACAGTGCAAATATGGAATGGATAAGTCCGATTTTAATATGTTACATTTGTTTTCAGATAAAATAAACCATGATACAGTTAAACCGTGTTATTTGGTTATTATTACAAATGAGCAACACATTCTAGTACATGCAGACCAGCTGTGCAGGTGGTGGGCCAACAACCCCTTTTTAAGAATGTATGAAATCAAAGGCCCACTAGAGACTTGTTTAAAATGTTCCTTTGATTGGAGTGAAATGCAGCCCTAGCTCTATCAAAACTAAGGCTTGGAGAATTGAAGCCATCTACTGTGTGTTATAGAGCCATACTAAGTGGAGGGGCAACAGTGGCTCAGTGTGCTCAGATTCCTTGAAGTTTAGGGTTAGCACTAAAAATCTTTATGATCCAGGGGTGGTTCCTTTTCACAATGGACGCAACCAGCCTTTTGGTCAGAGTATCAACGGAGAAAAGAAAGTTGATGGTACAGCATGAGGAAAATTTGACAGGTGAATTGTGATGTCTGTGATATTGTAACAAGCAGCTATGATTTTCAGTACTGTAATACCCATCATATCTGACCTGTCACAAGGCAGGAGCCAACACCAAAAAGGGCAGTAGATCGTTCCACTCACAGGAGGCCACCCACTGAATTGATGCTAAATTTGTAGAAGTCACATTTAATGTTTTACCAGGGCCTGTTCAAACCCTGAATTGGATTAAGCAGGACAGAAAATTTTGTTTTATTATCCACTTTATCTGTGTACGTTTGTACATTTAAAACATTTTTTCACAAGAATTCTATTTTATTGGTTCATTTTTATTTTAAATTCATTTGTCATATTTGTTTATTTTTGTTTATGCAACACCATTAATAGACATTAATGACTGCATTCATTGTATTGATGATGTCATGAAAGTGACAATATATGAACATGTTGGTTCACTGTCCCTTGGTGGATGAATATATTGACAAAGTCTTCTGCATTGCATTTAGTTTCTAAATCAAGTCTGTCCTAGTGATAGGTTTGTGCTTCAGGTTTTGACTTCTTTGTGACTCTGATTAACATTTTGTCCCTTTTGTTTTGGTTTGTGTTCATTTCTGACATTGTGGTTTTGAGTCCTTGCTTTGTCTGAGCTGGTCTCCGCCTTGATTAACCATCTCCTGGTTAACCATTGCCTCACACTGAACCTTGGGCATGTCTTTAGTTTCTATATTTATGTGATGTGCGGTGGGATTTTGGTTACTGATTATGTTTGTGTTGCCAGCCGGTGACTGTCTGTGTGGCATCTGGCCATTCTTTCTGTATTCCTGTTTTCTCCAGGTAGTTCAGGTTTACCTTCACATCCCGATGTGAATGTCCAAGGAATTAAAAATGAACAAATCAATTTTGGAGTAATCCTGCCTTGTCCCTGATCCTCTGGCACTCTGCCTGAATTTTGGATTTTTTATATCTTATATGATGGTGTACTCTTCTGTTGTCTTATATTTGTGAAACCATTGTAAACGCTGGAGACCAACTGCCCCAGAATGGACTTGGACACAACATGGGCCAAAAAGATAGATGGAACCCCATGTTGACAAGTGCAAAGCACCTCCAAATACCATTGTGGTCGATAGAACCTGTTAACTTAGTGGTGTCGTCCTGTCTCTGCAGATGTCCAGGAAGCTCTAAAGTCACCAGAGTGATAGGAGGCCAGCAGCATCTGTTGCACAATATGCAGAACAGGTGGCCTTGAAACCATCACGTGGATGTGGCACCTTAAAAGAGAATGTGGAGGTGCAGCTTCTCCAAAGGCCCATGAGATGAATGGTTAGGTAGAGGCCGTAGAGGGGTGTATAGGACACCCCAAGGATTTAAGAGCTGCCCCCTGCTGGCGGTCTGAATCTAGAGAGGATGGTAGGAGACGAGAGGGAGAAAAATGTTTTGTTTCAATGTGGGAAATATTGTTAGCCAGCTCAACTAAGAGACAGTACTTGTCTTTAGTTACAAATTGTAGTCTTTCATTGTTTTTCTGAAAACCATACTTTGTAAAGTCACCAGTAAGATGGTGTGACCATTAAGGAAGTCTGAATTAAGTGTATTGGTGGGTGAAGACATCAAGGCCGTCTGGTATGGCTGGACTTGGTTGGATTTTGAATTTGAATATAGTTGAATCAAGTTAAGATTTTTATTAATATTTCTTGTACTATTAAATCAGCCATTCAGAACAGTCCTGTTTGTTGCTGCTAGGATAAAGAAAGCCAGCTATTGCGTTCTTCTCCAGAACAGCCTCAGTTCATGTAATAAGTCACAATGTCCTTGTGCCCATTACAGCACACACTCATGCGTAACGGGACGATTTTAAAGTAGCCTGTCAAAATAACTGCTTTGCTGTGGCCTTTGGAGCTTGAATGGAGGGTGGCAAGCATGAAATCAGTTTGTGTCTCCTAATGTTTGTCAGCCTCAGTCACCGCCCTGACAAGTTTCCCTGCTTTCTTAAGTTTCCCTTTTCCCTGATACGGCTGCATATTATTTATTTGTTATGTTGGTAAATGTAGTCGAATGATGGACACAACAAAGACTGCAAATTTAAAACCAGGTCCTCGGATACAGAAGATACACAGCTGAAGCTGTCAGATGGGCCGGGTCAAACAAAACTAACAAACAGAGAATTTAAAATTGGGGTTTAAGAAAATGCATTGCTGTTGTGTTTGTTGTCAAAAGTCCAAGAAGAACCAAAATAGGAAGACATGAAATGCTGTATGCTGATTAATATTAAAATATAAAAATGTAATTAAGTTTGAGAGTAATGTTTAATAAAATATTTAGAATGCCTATGGCACAATATCTTTTAATCCAGCAGCTAGTGGTTTTCGTGCACGTAGCTTGAGACCTCCACACCCATGCAATTCTGCAGCTGCTTAATCCAGTTTAGAGTAACAGGGATCTCGAGTCTGTCCAAGCCTCAAGTGGGCACCACGCAATCCCATAACGTGGGGGACAGTTCAGAGCCGCTGATTAACCTGCCTGCACATGTTTGGGGTGTGAGTTCATGCTGCAAGGAAACCACTTCTGAGCCAGATGGTGCAGGTTCATAACTGGTTGTTCACCCCAGTGCCAGTCTTCAAACTGAGATGCTCTGTGACGAGAGTTTACAACAATTCAGCCATAACAAGATTTTGACAAAGGCAAAAAAGAGTCGGAACTAAGTGTGAATAAGCAGAAATGTCTGCTGCTGCTTAGTAAATGCTTCTACATCTACTTCTATTAACAATTTAAAACATGCAAATGAACTCCCAGGTTTTTCAGTGTTTATTGAAACTTCAACTTTAAACTTAAGTTCTTAACGCAGCCCTTTGGTGTTTCTAATTAACATTCATGGAGTCAACATATTTTTCCTAATGAAGTCTGATTTGATTAAAATAGTTTACAAGAAATCGTGCCTACAAGCCCTCAGAACCTAGAAAACATCTTTTAAATTAAAGGCATTTTAATTTTAACCAATTTAAATATATTAATAGATGTAAAAACAGAGGAGGTTTCAAAATAGTCTTGATATGTGTGTCTATAAATATAATGGCATCAGTAAAGATGATTCAATATCGGTGTGTCTCCTGGCTCTCTTTATTTAATAAGCTTTGATCTTAAATCTTTACTTCCATTTGGGAGTTGGGTGTCTTCTCCACTGACTGGAAAACAGGACTTGTCGTCGCTGTCTTGGAGATAACACTGCTCTCGGTGCCAGGTAAGGTCCTTGCTAGGGTCATCCTCAATAGGATCTGTGCTCGCTTACCAGTGACTGGAGCACTCTGGTTTTATCGTAAGAAGTCTACCATTAACTGCATCCTAACATTGAGGGTTCTAATTGAGTGCAAACACATATATCGGCAGAGTTTCATTCCAGCCTTTGTCGATTTTCATAAAGCCTCCAACTCAGTTGATCAAACTGCCCTATGGGACATCCTGCGACTTCACAGGACCCTCCTAAAAGTGCTGGATGTCATTGCTGGCCTTTACACTGGTACTGTGAGTGCTGTGCCGAGTGGAGGCACGACCTCTGCGTTTTTCTCAGTTGAATCTGGGGTTTGTCAGGGGTGTGTTCTTGCTCCTACTGTGTTCAATGCTTGTATGGACTGGGTGTTGGGCAAGGTCGTGGGGCATCTGTTGGTGAAGAGAGATTCACTGATCTTGTCTTTGCTGACGATGCTGTGATCTTCACAGAGTCAATGGAGCCTCTGATCAGGGCGCTCGAGAGACTGAGCAAGAAGTCTGAGTGTCTGGGCTTGGGAGTGTCCTGGATAAAAACCAAAATCCAGACCTTTAGTGACCTCTTGGGCACAGCCAGCAGCAGTGTGTCTGTTTGTGGAGAGAGTGCCAACCTTGTCAAGAAGTTTACCTTGGCAGTGACATTCATGTCTCTGGTGATTCTTCCTATGAAGTCAGTGGACAGATTGGGAGAGCATGGGGTGTCATGAGGTCGCAGGAAAGGTGGGGTGTGACGCTCCTTTTTATTATATAGTCTTACTTTTTATTATTTAGTCTTACTTTTATTACAATTATTAATGCTAATAAAGCTTTTAATGTTATTAAAAATTAGTGTTAAGATTTGGCCTCTGGCTTGTAACAATTGTGGCCACCAAAGGACGCACTGGCTCCACAAACCCAACACTAGCGGACACCAGTCCAGCCACAGACACGTTTTATTTTCTGGTGTGGAAACCTTTGACTTTGTTACCCAGTGCACGGCACAGAACAAGTCACCAATAAACAACATAGTATAGCACTTTCTCTTCTGCTTTATCTCTCTCTCTCTCTGTCTTCCACCTCCACCCCCTGCTGGCTCTGGCCCCTTGAATGAAGTGTGTCGGCCCCTTTTATGCTACACCTGGGAGAACCTCAGGTGGCCCATCACCATTATGTGGAAGTACTCCGAGTTGTGGTGGAAGCCCAAAGTAGGGCTCTGCAGCTCCCCCTGATAGTCCCCATGGAACCCATCAGGGCTGTGCCAAACTCCAACTCCCATGGAGCCCTATGGGAATCTGAGGCACCACTGCAACCCAGGGGGTCTGCCATCTAGCACTCCAGGGGAGGCAGTGCCCTGTGCATATTTGCTCCCCCGGTCCTTCCTTTACAATGGCCTCCTGACTGGGAATCACACTGTTGCTGTCATTACAGACCTGTGTCCCGACACATCTTTTGGACAAGCTGCAAACTTGAGAAATGTCACACACGGAACATAAGGAAGCAAGCAGCTTATCCAAGAATGGAAAGGGCAAAGATCTGGAGTGAGGGTATAAGTAAGGTATAAAGAACTCAGACCTGGCCTGACTCCATATAATGAGAAATGCTTAATTGCTTTTATGAGTTTTATGAACTGTCACATCTAATGGAGAGTCACAGCAAGTTCAGGTGCTGTGGCCTTCTGGGTACAGCAAACAATCGGCTTACACTTCTTACTTCTGACACTATTTTAATGCTGGGAAATGCAGGAGGGAGACTGGAGATTTATGTGAATGAGCGAAGGTACAAAAGTGAACACAGTACAATTAAAAATAATTGGGTGATCCAGACATTGAAATGTGGACTGAATCCATCCACACTACTGCCCTGGAAGACAGGTTACATCATCCTGGTGAACACAGCAACAGAAATGATTCACTCTGTACTAATATCTTAATGATGAATTATTCTGAATGTTGGTGACTTCAAACAAGGTAACAGACATCTATCCACTTATGGACACCACAAGAGCTGAACCTGCTCTGTTCACATGTTAATGACTTTAAGTTTAAACCTTACCTTATCTTACTGCTGCCTACAACCCTGTATTTGAAAGAAGCAGCTCTTAATTATCCAGTCTAGAAGTTCTTATGGGTACTATACTGTATATGTGTATGCATATATATATATATATATATATACATATATATATATATATATATATATTGTAAAAATAAACAGAACACAACGTGAAGGTTTGGGGGTTTTAGCCCCGTATACTGTAAACAAAACAAAAAGATTATCCAGAATCACAGTCAACATAAAGGTATAACAATACGCGACGCCTTTACAGGGTCGGCGGCCATTTTTATACTGGTGCAGGAATGCTGGGAAGGAGGCGTGAGGGATGACGGGACTGCTGACGTCAGGGAAGATGGCGGAGGAAGGGCGGAAGTGGACGTAGTGCGGTCGGGTTATGATGGTGGAGGATCCTTTTTCCTGGAAGAAAGAGCAGAAAGGTTAGTACTCCGCCATTCCCTACCGGCAAACGTCCTGCGCAATGGTTTCGGATCCGTCCGCGGTCTCCCACTCGCGCATGCGTGACAATATATATATATATATATATACATTTTTCAGCTTCTGTACAATTTTAATTCTCCTTTGGAATAAATAATCTATGCTGTATCCGTTTGTGAAAAAGTATTTATTGGCATCTTCCAGAAGAAATCACTGAGAAGTTCTTACATTCCAGAAATCTTTAACAAAAATGACTAAAGTTCCTAGTTAAGCACTGCTTGGTTTGTTGTACCAATATAATACCTTTTTGTAAGTTTAACATTGTATTATCACATGCTGACATTTGAGAACCACACTATGGCTGAACTGTGGACATGCTGGAGCACCATGACCACTGGCCTCTTGAACTCTGGTCGCAGCCCTCTATAACCATCCAGCCTCCAAACTTCTGCATGTTCAACAGCACCTGGACAAGACAACTGCCAGCCCACCAAGATGAGACAGAGAATGAGTCCTCACCACTACTTCAATATTCACCATGCTGTTATTCAATGGGGGTCTCCTGGCAGAGCTTGTTATGGATTGCATGCTGAAGAATTCTTAAATACCAGATAAGTATAAAATTGACTGTATTTTAATTGGTTCTTTTTATTGCTGTTTTTCCACCATTGTTACTTTGAGGCAGTACTTTAAGATAAAAGTAAAAGATGATTGTTGCATTAGCAGCTATGTATTTTGTTACATGCTTGTTTCCCATCCTGGCAGAGACTAGCGTCACGTTGGTTAGACATACAAAAAAAAACATTTCCTGTATTATGAGGCTCCTCCTACCACTACTACTATAAATGGAAAGTGCATTTCCCATAACTCAGACAGGTGCATTTGCGCCGGACCCAGTCAGTGAAAGGCATCTCTAGACACGGTGTCTCTACACATATCTGATATTAGTCAGCATGCTATGCAATTACTGATGTCCCATCCTGGGCTGGTTCCTCTTCTGCCAGGAATGGCTCTTTTTTTGGTTTAAAAAAATGGGTCAATAAAAATAAACATACACAGTAAAAACTCCCAAACAAAAGAAAAAATGTATACAGAAAACTTATCATAAAAATAATAAAAGTCAAATATTTTTTTTAAATTTTGACTGTGGTTTATTATGTCTACTGAATGACCTTATTATCAGCAATACACTGAACCAAGTGCCTAATTTAATTTATGAGAGTGTCTAAATGCACACAGCGATAAGGCAACAAATTTAGCATTAATTAATAACAAGCTTGAGAAGAGTAATATATTCATACTGCTAATCGTATTTTACAGTACAGCATGTAAAATCCATGCAGATGTGCCCAGGATGGGAATCAAACCAACCTGCATGAAACTATGGGGCAAGAGCAGAAAACCTGCACCAATGTGCCCCCCACATTATCAGTGTAAAAGCAGTTCAAGTAATCACCTTTAAAGATGCCAAAGCCAGGTGATGCTGAATGTGGGAAGAAAATCCAATGTTATGTTGATAGTGGAAAATACAAACATTTAAAGTGCAATTGACATCTGGCACCATTTTGCCAGGACATTGACGGTTTATGGTGTTTTCTTCCCAACTGCTAATTTAATGACCATTCATTAATTCATTCTCTTGCTCTAATTGTGCTTGTATCATTGGCACCTTATCAGTTAGTAGAGGACCACTGCCTGGAGGCATTACCAAGAGCTGAATGAGCAGAGCAGTTGTTCAGATTCCTTTTGAATTGTCTAAATGGCTTTTCCCAGAGGCCAAAGGACAATTTTTGCTAACCTGTACCAAACTGACAACCCAACGTGGGGAGAAGAGTACAGGAGTGCACTACTCACCAAAACGGTGGTAGCAGGCAACAATACCATGTGATCTATCTTAACAAAATCAAGCCCGCTTTTCAAATCAGGGTCCCCGGTGGCTGCAATGGATGGTGGGTACAAAGTAGGAATCGGGACTGGATAGGATGCTAGTCCATCACAGGACCCCCTCACCTAATACGCCTAACAAACATGTCTTTAGAGATGTGGGCATGAGAAGAACGCACTGTGTATATGGTTTCCTAAATTCAAAGTCTATTTCTACTTCTTACACATGAATACTTACAGATATAAAAAGGAAGTCATTATCAAAATATACTCAGCAGCTCAATCTCAAGAAAAGCTCATGAAAATTTTTATGAAGGAGGTGTCATTTAAATATCCTATAAGGAACACAGCTGTGTGTACAACATAAGTCTAGAAATGCAATTTTGTAATATATATATATATATATAATTCTTTATGAACTTTACTTTTATCATACGGGCGCAGTGGTAGCACTGCTGCCTCGTAGTTAGGAGACCCGGGTTTGCTTCCCGGGTTCTCCCTGCGTGGAGTTTGCATGTTCTCCCCGTGTCTGCGTGGGTTTCCTCCGGGTGCTCCAATTTCCTACCACAGTCCAAAGACATGCAGGTTAGGTGCATTGGTGATCCTAAAAAATTGTCCCTAGTGTGTGCTTGGAGTGTGGGTGTGTGTGTGCGCCCTGCGGTGGGCTGGCACCCTGCCCGGGGTTTGTTACTGCCTTGCACCCTGTGCTGGCTGGGATTGGCTCCAGCAGACCTCCGTGACACTGTGTTAGGATATAGCAGGTTGGATAATGACTGACTGAGTGACTTTTATCACACCGTAACTATGTATCCAGGAGTCCTATACCAAAGTTGCTAAAGCTGGAGCTAAACACACATGTGTTACTCCTATTGGAAAGTGTTGTGCCTTATGCACCTACGCCTGTAACAGCAATACACAATCCTGTACGTCTTAAGTTATACTTAGTTATTCTTTGGCTGATTTTAAGCAGATTGCAGCTATCTGACTAATTGACTGAGTCCATCTGTTTGTGATATACACTTTTCTCAGAAGTGGATCTATGACTGATTTTTTTTCTCATCAGCAGTGACGATTTAAGCATTTAATAAACCCTCCTTTATCCTGAGCGTGGGCTGGCATGTGCTAGCTGCACACTGTTGTATGTTGAAACAGATTTTTTGAGACATTAAAATCAAAGTCAGAAAACACATTAGTAACTCAAAGTTTATCTTTGACAATAATTGTGAATAATAAAAATTTCTATAGGTAGATACATAGAGCACATTCCTATCTATCTATCTATCTATCTATCTATCTATCTATCTATCTATCTATCTATCTATCTATCTATCTGTTAATGACACCAGATAAATATAAAATGTATTTAGAACCATCAAAGGAGTATTATTTTTGCACTGCTGTGTCTTACAACAATTTTTCACTAATATCTATTTTCAAAACACTTTCAAACCTGAGAACACTGTCACATTCCAAAACATGGTGTTATTCTCCCCACAGGTAGGAGAAGAGTCCAGCCATGTCAGGGTCTTGTTCAAAACTGAAGGCTGACGTGATTGTGAGACTGACCAATAAATCACTGCAGTTCTGCAAATGTTGTACTGGAGTAGAGTGGTGAGCACTGTAACAAAATCCATAAAATACATTACATAAACGATATAGTTTCTGAGCAAATAGCTGTAATACAATGAACAGGTACAACTACGATTTTAAACAGAGAAAATTTACATTCCAGCAATGCTTTAGCTGTCAATTTCAATTCATTTTTTTAATGTGCAAGACTATTTGAAATAATAATTGTATTGTTGTAACTCATAATGGCACACAATTATAAATGTGAATAAAGTTAGTATATTTGCATAAGGAATGCCTCTTGGCAGCAATGCTGCAAATCGTTCTTGATGACCCCCACACATTTGCACAGTGGGAAACAAAAACTTAAAGATCTTTAGCAAAGTAAGTGTTCTGTGTGTGCTGAAGGATTTTTTGAGGTTATGGATGCTGATTGATTGTGGGCTGTTTTCGATTAATTGACAAAGCTATTGCCAGTTTAACCTATTCTCCACCAGACAACATGTTGTGCTTTCATGAATTATTTTATTAATTATATAAAAATTATTTCCTTATAGTAACAGTCAGTCATTTTCCAACCCGCTATATCCTAACAGAGGAGCCAATCCCAGCACTAGGCAGGAACAAATCCCAGGCAAGGCACCCACACACCAAGCACAATTTAGAATCGCCAATGCACCTAACCTGCATGTCTTTGGACTGTGGGAGGAAACCCACACTGACACGAGGAGAACATGCAAACTCCACGCAGGGAGGACCCGGGAAGCGAACCCGGGTCTTCAAACTGCGAGGCAGCAGCGCTACCCTCCTTATAGTAATACCTTTTATTTTTATGATTAAACTATGTTGTTAGTCTTATACAGGTATGCAAGCTGTGCAATTACGCAAATGTTGTAAATTAATTAGAACAGAGATAATTGTAATATCCATTAAGGACTGAATGAAACAATTCAATATAATATTAATGATGATAGAATTTTAATTGTTGACTGCATTAGTTCTACTAATGAAAACCGTTCACTGGTCTGTTCTTCTGATGTTTAAATGACTGGCAGTTTGGCGTCCAGTCATTCAACTGTTAAACTATAGATATTTTTTAAAGTGTAGCAGGAACTACAGTAAGTCCTTGAATGAAGCTTTTGATTTACTAGCCTGTATGGTGATGAGCTCTGGATAATGACTCCTACGAACTAGACTCTTAAGTAAAAGTGGCTGAATTGAGGATCCTGCACTAGGTTGCTGGGCTCACCCTCATTAGCAATACAGGAGAACCTCGAGTAAAATCTGGATCAAGAGAAACTGGCTTAATTGGACTGAGCACATACAGTATAGTTAGATTGCCTACCTGCCACCTCTCTCAGAGAGGTGGGCTCAGCCAAATAGGAGATCCAAGGGCACATCTTGGGGCTTAGAAATTCCCCAGGTAGATCTGGAAACTGGTACTGTAGCGTGGGTGACAAATGTCACTGGAGTTATTACTCCATGTCTTTTATTAGTTCATTCCAATGATCATTTTAGCTGTAACACGTTAAAATGTTACTCCCGGTAGGGCTTGATGTGGGCCGGTAGTTACCAGTAACTTCCAATTTCAAATTGATCACCGCCACCAGTTCTTCAGTTTCGCTTATTTTCACGAGGGATCAGCAGCCGCACGTCGATCGACTGTCACTGTATCGCGATGTACGTTTCACCTTCCCTGCGCCTTTTCTTAGCGTTCCCGGCACTCCTTCGTGAATCTTCAACCCCAGTTATTTGACTGAATTTCACTGTATCGCCAGTAATTTAGTTCTACTTCAAGCGCTAGTACTTGAACCCGTGGCCACCCCTTGATATTCGGTATTTAATGAGACACTGAATGGCAACTTAAGTTACCTGCCTGCGCTGTATCCAGGGTGACTGACAAGGATGAAATGATAATCTGCCCTGTCAGCCCTGAACAAGTGTGCTAAGGTTTACACATACATGAGGGCGAGTGTTGAATTACATTCTCAATGATAATTCTGATATAATCGTTAGCTTTTAATAAACACTGGATTCACTTGACCGCTCTGGCAGTTTGCTTACGTTATGTCTGCCAGACTTGGCGAGGTTGTGTGTCTCTTGCATCGTGTAACAGCTCTGCAGATTGTACGTTAATTAAGCCTGTACTTACTTACTTAAAAAAGAACTTCACAATTTTTCCTAGTTAAGCACACAGTAGCTTGTCCACACACACACACACACACTCACTGTCTCACACTCGCTCTCTACGCCCCTCCTCTCTCTCCCCTTCTCTCACCCTCCCAGCACAGGTGATTTATTTAAAGCTTTGGCTAAATTATATAAACATCTCCACACCGAAATAATAATCACCCCCAAACGGTGAAGCAGGCGGAAGCTGGGTGACAACGGGTCAGCTGTATCACTACCAGCAGCTGTAGGATGTGCAAACCAATCAAAAAACAAGCGGCATAAAGCTGCTTGGAGTCGCCCAACGTATCAGTCTCGACTATTTAATCAAGTGGCAAAGACCTCTCGGCTAACAATGACTGCTGCACTGGTCGGGGAGTTCACTGTTTAAAAAAAATAAAAGAAGAAAAGAAGAAGAAGAAGATGTGCGGATGCTCAGACTCTTGTGGACCTGGACTGGCCGGCCTTCACATACTACTTTCCGGATTGTACACACAAAACTCATAATGCGGTGCCGCGCCGAGCTCATCTGCGTGCCGCTGTGGCTGCTGCTGGTCACAGCCGACAGCAAGAAGCAACCGAGCCGGGTCCGGAGGTGGACTGGCGCCGTGGACAGCCACAAGCACGGAGCGTGAGTACCGAGCGCGTTTCTTTCTTTCTTTCTTTCTTTCTTTCTTTCTTTCTTTCTTTCTTAACACTTCATCTTAAGTGGCGTCCTCTTCATCCTCTGTTTGTTCAGTCGTCGGTCCACTTATGAATACAGTAAATGCCAAAACGTCGATTTCAAGTCTAGAAGTTTCTGTACATTACGCGGGTATACATAGTAACTTTCTGTAGATAATCTCCTGAACGTCCAGTTTTTAACGCGTAGGACACTCGATGTGTAGTGGTCGTTGGATAAATACCAGGACAAGTACATCACGAAAATGTGATGAGGGGATTGCAATGGAACCGAAACATTTTACTGCATTACATTTAGACAAGTCATTGACATTAATAATAATAATCCATTTTATCTATATAGCGCCTTTCCCATGCTCTTAACAACTGTGCAATGTGTTTACCTACCATTTATTATGTACTCTGTGCTTAATCGTGATGGCTGTAGCGTCGGGTGCAATTGCGGCACCAACCCCAGACGGGACGCCAGCGCATCCCAAAGCGCCCGCAGAGCCGCAAGCTGACCGAATAAAAGTGGCCGTGCGCGGGATTCGACCGTAGTGCTCTGGCGCTGCAGAGACTTACGGCGTACCTGCACTTTAATTCTTTATTGGAAATTGGAGTGCTACTATTAGTAAATAACCTTTTAAAAATAATGTATATGTTTGATCTCTCAGTTCTTGCATTTGTTTTTTCTCGTGACGGTCAGTTTTTTTCGTGGTTGATGCTCTCCGGATGGAGTGGTGCCATCATGACGACACTGTTGCGTCCACCTGTCCCTGCACCCTCCAGTATTACCGATCGCTTTTCAGTTATAATGGTATTGCGTCCTGTATTTATCAGTGACGGCTTTGTACGTTTTAGGTTAGATTACAAATTAAGATTGTCTTCTGTTTCCATCAATAATCAACACAAGCCAGCATTACTTTGCGGAAAATAAATTTAGAAAATGTTTGGAGTTCTTGTCTTTGGATAATTGTAAAATGTACAGTGAAATAAAACTGGAACTAATTAATTTCTTCCAGCTCCTATCTTCCAGCAATTGAGACATTGCTCTAATGCTTTTCACAAAAGGGATGGCTGTAGTATACACTATTAAAAATAATGGCATTTTACCTGGTTGTGTGGTTCCTCATAAATACATTGCATGACAAAAAACCATTTCATTATTGTGAAGGGTTCTTTGCATATAAAAATTATTTTTGGCTTTGAGAAGGTTTCTAACATGTGGACAAAGCAGAAATCTTTAATGTATAGTAGGCAATCTAACAGGCTGCAACAGATTAAGCAAACCTGAATTTAGCCTGTCATTGAATGCAGTACAAGTCCCTTTAAAATCAAAAACCCAACGGCATTTCGCAAATTTGCTGTCATCTGATTATGGAACCTGTTACAGATCTAAATATATAAAGGCTTTATCTGGAACTTCCACGTGGGTGTATTTTTTGGGAACCAAAAATGATTTCCCTAAGGCATTGCTCTTAAGAACCACTTTGGTGTCTTTACTTTTAAAAGTGTAGAAAGCCTTAAAACATAATAAGCAAAACAAGTAACTGCTAGTGTTTATGATACCATGAATAATGGTTGCTACCTTCTGTAAACAGAACATGCCGGTTCCGGGTGTGCATGGGGTCCACAAGTACATCTCGTACTGCAGCCAGACTTATTCTTGTTTCCAGTTAAAGAAAGAATTTATGCTTTTTTTGCTTTGTTTTGACAAATATTTTTTTTTTAGGAAATTAATTTTTTTCTTTTGTTTGTTTTGTTTCAGTCCTCTGTCAAAGAAGACACAGGATTTAACCAAAACCCGAAAATTAAAAACTGAACAACTGCTCAGGGTTGATGATCATGATTTCACCATGCGGCCCGCATTTGCAGGTAATGTTATGTTTGTTGTTTTTAGTTTCTTTTCTTTAAACAAATTTGTTCTCAACCTTTGTACACAATGTATGTGGAGATTCAGTATTTAAATAATGTACATAGTGTCTGTTAGATATTTTTTACTTTTTAAGCTATTAATCAGAAGATTCAAACATTTAAAGTAGAAATCACCAATGAGCAAGATAATAGCTGGACACTGAAGTGTCCTGCACCAAGCACAGACGTACTGTATGCTGCTGGTGTGTTCATTTGAGTGTCAGAGTGAGATTAGTGCTTTGGCTGTTTAGAGCCCAGCTCTGATGAAGGAGGTCTGTTTTAAGAGGACGTCATCCATTTGATGTTCTGAGGTAGCTGGCCTAGGGCTCGAGTGACTTATTCACATTCAGTTGGGCACTGCATACAAGTACAGTTGCAGCTTTATTGAATTGTTTTGTCCTGTATTTTCAGGCTGAAGTCATTGAAGCACATATTAAATCATTCATTGTAGACTAGTCGTCATGTTTCATTTTTCCAACTATTTGTCAACAATATCAAATTTGCTTCCAATATGAGTCCTTGTGCAGAATGTAACTTTAACCAAGTAGTGAGAAGATGCAATCTCACAGTTATCAGTTTTAATTATATTAAATATGAGCTGTGTTATTTTTTAAATTTTATTCATTTTTTTCATTCTTATCTTTTACTACGAGGTAAATTAATGGCTTCATCATATTAGTCCTTCCAAATTCATATATTACTTACCCAAATTTGAGATTGAGTGGGCGCCCATCCAAACTCTTAGCACACTTATTCAGGCACCGAGTTGGGGGATGGTGGGAGTGTGTAGTGGCAGCACTGGGCAAAAGACAGGCTGAACTCTGAATTGTATGCCATTACAGGGCACACTCACATATACCAGTTTAATGAAGAGCTTTAAGTCTTCCTTTAGGATGCTGGAAAACAGCAGAGTATCTTGAACAATGCAACACAGACTTCGTGAGGTGTACAAACTCCACAAAGATGTTAATAAGACTGGGATTTCAACTCAGACGCACTGTAACCGTGCTGTTAATTGCACACACACACACTCGCACACATATATATATATTGTGACAGATAGGGAGCGCTGTCGTCCCCTTGAACCCTCAGACCAGACTCCAGACACCAGGTAAAAGTCCAATAATTATTTTTATTACAATAATAAAGTGCAAAGTGTAGGGTGACACTCCACAATACTCATATAAATCACTAGTATCTATCTATTGTAAAAGGTGCTATATAGCGCCCGAGTCAGCACAGACCACGCAGAGGCACGTGTACAAAATCACACAGGCTTCATTTTTTCTTCAGCTGTGTGACACGTCTTCCCCGTGCCACACAGCCCAAACACAGTCCCAAAGCACAAACTCACAGTACCACAATTCTCCACCTTGCTCCACCACTCCTCCCAGACAAGCTTCGTCTCCTTCTTCCTCCCAACTCAGGCTCCCCGAGTGGTGGTGGCTGGGCCCTTTTATAGCCCACCCGGAAGCGTTCCAGGTGATTAACCACCTGGTCCTAATTGCACTTCCGGGTGGGGCTGCAGGCTCGTCCAGCCAGGCTATGGGAAGCAGGCAGCTCCCCCTACCGGCCACGCCGGGCCCCAACCAAGCTGTGGAGGACTCCATCTCCCATGGAGCCCTGCGGGTGGTTGGGAAAACACCGTCGGCCAGGGAGGCTGCCACCAAGCGTCCCGGGGGATGTACTGGACTGTCCATGGAGGCTCCCCCGGAACATAAACAGCAGGGGCGTCCCTGCCGGGCATGGGACCCGGCTGTCCTTCACACTATCTATCTATCTATCTATCTATCTATCTATCTATCTATCTATCTATCTATCTATCTATCTATCTAATAATCAATACAATAAACAATCCTCCTCTCCCAGACGCGTTGTCACCCTGCCACCCGACTCAGCTCGTCCGTCTGGGAGTCCTTTATAGTCCATGACCCAGAAGTGCTTCTGAGCCCTCAGTCCATGTGATTATCCAGCACTTCCGGGTCAGGTAAAACTCCTCTTCTTCAACCCAGAAGCACGTAATTTCCTCTGTCCATGTGACTGGGACATACTTCCGGGCTGGACATACAAGTCTCTGTGCCTCCCTGCAGCATCCTCTGGCTGCCCGAACGTTATCCATCAGGGCTGTACAGGAAAACTCCATAGTCCATGATGCCCTGCTGGAATTCAGGGCATCTCCATGTTGCAGGGAAGGCTCCCTCTGGCGGCCTGGGGGTATTGGCCGGGATGAATGGCCAGCCATAATCCACAAAATATATGAAAAAGTTTGGAAAGCCCTCTTAATTCCTTGGATTTTTGTTTATCATTGGCTGAGCTGTCAAAGTAGCAACTTCCTTTTAATATATGACATGCCTTATGGAAATAGTAGTATTTCAGCAGAGACATTACGTTTACTGGATTAACAGAAAATATGCAATATTACATAACAAAATTAGACAGGTGCATAAATTTGGGCACCCCAAAAGAGATATTACTTCAATACTTAGTTGAGCCTACTTTTGCAAATATAACAGCCTCTACACGCCTCCTATAGCCTTTGATGAGTGTCTAGATTCTGGATGGAGGTATTTTTGACCATTCTTCCATACAAAATCTCTCAAGTTCAGTTCAATTTGATGGCTGCTGAGTATGGACAGCCTGCTTCAAATGATCACATAGATTTTGGATAATATTCAAGTTAGGGGGCTGTGATGGACATTCCAGAACATTGTACTTCTCCCTCTGCATGAATGCCTTTGTAGATTTCGAACTGTGTTTTGGGCTATTGTTTTGTTGGAATGTCCAACCCCTGCTTAACTTCAACTTTGTGACTGATGCTTGAACATTATCCTGAAGAATTTGTTGATAATGGGTTGAATTCATCCGACCCTCGACTTTAACAAGGGCCCCAGTCCCTGAACTAGCCACACAGCCCCACAGCATGATGGAACCTCCACCAAATTTGACAGGAGGTAGCAGGTGTTTTTCTTGGAATGCGGTGTTCTTCTTCCGCCATGCAAAGCACTTTTTGTTATGACCAAATAACTCAATTTTTGTCTATCAGTCCAAAGCACTTTGTTCCAAAATGAATCTGACTTGTCTAAATGAGCATTTACATACAACAAGTGACTCTGTTTGTGGCATTAGTGCAGAAAGGGCTTCTTTCTCATCACCCTTCCATACAGATGTTCTTTGTGCAAATTGCGCTGAATTGTAGAACGATGTACAGATACACCATCTGCAGCAAGATGTTCTTGCAGGTCTTTGCAGATGATCTGTGAGTTGTCAGTAACCATTCTCACAATCTTGCGCATATGCCGCTCCTGTATTTTTCTTGGCTTGCCAGACATGGGTTTAACAGCAACTGTGCTTGTGGCCTTCCATTTTCTGATTACATTCCTTACAGTTGAAACTGACAGTTTTAACCTCTGAGATAGCTTTTTGTAGCCTTCCCCTAAACCATTACACTCAACAATCTTTGTTTTCAGATCTTTTGAGAGTTGCTTTGATGATCCTATGCTGTCACTCTTCAGAGGAGAGTCAAAGGGGAGCACAACTTACAATTGACCACCTTAAATGTCATTTCTCATGACTGGACACATCTGTCTATGAAGTTCAAAGCTTAACGAGCTAATCCAACCAATTTGGTGTTGCAAGTAATCAGTATTGAGCAGTTACATGTATTCAAATCAGCAAAATTACAAGGGTACCCAAATTTTTGCACAGCCAGTTTTTCACATTTGATTTAATTTCATACAACTAAATACTGCTTCACTAACAATCTTTTTTTGGAAAACATCCCAATACTCAGATGTTCCTAGGAAATGAAAGACATACCACTGTTATCTTTTTTGGATTAAAGTAGAGTAAATTATTATGCAGGCTGAGAGGGGTTCCCAAACTTTTTCATATGATTGTATGTGTATATATATAATATTTTGAATCAATTCATGTTTCTAATTATTAATAATCATATTATCTAGTGCAGGGGTGCCCAAGACGTCGATCGCTATCGACCGGTAGATTGCAAAGGTAGTTCTGGTAGATCACGTTGCAATTAAAAAAATGTTTTTAAATGTAAGTCTATCATATATCCTCCCTATGGCATTTGCCACTTGACTGACATACAGGGGGGCCAGTCTGAGATCTCTTTTCTTCTAACACACTGGTCATCCTGCACACACGATCAAACGCACGAGCTACTGCAAAACTCCGGCTGTGATCTAGTTAGCCTTCCAATTTATATCGACTAAAGAAGCGATTAAAAAAAAAAATGTTTGGGGAGGGTATGAGCTGGATGTGGAATTGGAAGAGGATTTTTTTTCTCACAATGTCACAATCAAAGTGTGTTTGTCTGATCTGTCAATCTATCATTGCTATTCCAAAGAAAGAAAATGTGGAATGGCACTTTCGAACTGTTCATAAAAACCATGAAACTGAATTCCTTCCGAAAAGTGATCTGAGAAAGAGAGGAGAGGGAACTAAAATCGCAGTTAATCGGACAGCCGTCATTTTTCACTTGGCTGAATTCAAAAGCAAAGACAGACACACCGAAGCATCGTTCCGGGTGAGTCACTCGATCATTAAGTATAAGAAATCCTTCCAAGAGCTACCTCCTTGACTGCATTATTTGGCTGTACTTATTTATGTGAGTCAGCCTTTTCCCGCATGAAGATTATTAAATCCAAATACTGTAGGGACCATAAATGTATTGAATTTTTATTGTGCCATAAAGGTTATTCAGTTATGCAAGGTGCGATATATATAGCATTTTTAATGTAGTTAGATCATTTCGACCTGGTCATTTTAAAAGTAGCTCGCAAACCGAAAAAGTGTGGGCACCCCGGATCTAGTGATTACTTAAACTATAAAGTAAAGGGTTCCAGAAGGGTAAAATACTCATTTATTGAAGAGGTGGCGGGTAGGATTGGGCCAAGGACACTGTCAAAAGCAACTTAAAGCTCAGGTGCCAAAGGTTGTATAAAGGAGCAGTGTTCCCGCTGTGGTTCTGAGACAACTGGACTACTAGCCAGGCTAACCCTTATAAAAGCTACACAGGTGGGCAGAGTCAGGCAGAGCTCAATGTTTTTCTTTCCAGTCAGAGACTTCTGGACTGTGGAAGAAATAGACAGACACATCACTTTCCCAGTGTTAGCTATTGTTGCATCACCTTTAAATACGTCCCTGCAAACGCAACAGAATGATCACATGTCTGGCAACTGTCTGGGAGAAGTCTGCATGTTCACCTTGTGTTTTTATGACATTTTCTTAGGGTATTCCAATTTTCCTTCCACTTCGTGAGTGTTGGTGTGTCACTGGTGAGGAATCGCCTAAGCCCACCATTTCATGTCCTTATATCAGTAGTCTCTGAGTCAGTAAACTGAAGTTTATCTTGTTGAGCAATAGGAAATTTTCTATCCCAGAGTAGAAGTCTGATATAATATTACACAGTCACAGGCTGTCTCTTACACACAGCCTGGTCTCCTCCTCCTTTCATTGTGTGTCAGTGTGCCTCACTATCGATTAATGTCCCATGTATGGCTGATTCTTGTCTTACACCTATTACTTTTCAGATAGTCTTCAGGTTTCTGAGACTCAGAATTTGGAACCATGAATTGGGGGCTCTGTAAAATGGCCCATTTGATCCACTGTTCAAGAACTGGCTAGGGGGTGCATGATTTCCACTATAGCTTCTGTGTCAAAGGTAAAACTGGTGGTCAAAATGTTTCCGCATGCCTTCAAATTCTGGATGTTATTTTTTACTGCTAGCACAGTGATTAGGGGTGCTGCTTCTCAACTTCAGAATCCTGGGTTCAAATTACAACCATGGTGCTGTCTTGGTGAAGGTATAATTTGTTCCCTGCATTATATTGGCACCCTGTTCAATGTTGGTTCCAGTTTTGTGCCTAGTGCTGTTGGGATGGGCTTCTGAACTGAATTGAAACTGAATGAGTTCAGAAGATGAGTTGTCTTTTGTGTGTGTTTTTTTTCTGACCTAGCCTTTTCACCAAAATACAGTAATCCCTCCTCGATCGCGGAGGTTGCGTTCCAGAACCCCCCGCGATAGATGAAAATTCGCGAAGTAGAAACCATATGTTTGTATGGTTATTTTTATATATTTTAAGCCCTTAGAAACTCTCCCACACTGCTTATAAATATTCTCCGCACAGTTATACAGTAAACTCTTGTTTATCGTGGTTAATCCACTCCAGACAGATAAATGAATTTCCACGAAGTAGGATTCTTTATTTATAAATCTAATATTTTCACAGTTAGAGCATTGAAAACCTGTTTACGACCTTCTAAATACGTTTTTTAACATTATTAGAGCCCTCTAGACATGAAATAACACCCTTTAGTCAAAAGTTTAAACTGTGCTCCATGACAAGACAGAGATGACAGTTCTTTCTTACAGTTAAAAGAATGCAAACATATGTTCCTCTTCAAAGGAGTGCGCGTCAGGATCAGAGAATGTCAGAGAGAGAGACAGAGAGAAACACAGAGAGAGAGAGAAAAGTAAACAATCAAAAATCAATAGGGCTGTTGGGCTTTTAAGCATGCGAAACACCGCAATAAAGCGGCCACAATAAAGGGATCAATGTGAAGGTAGTCTTTCAGCATTTTTTAGAGGAGCGTCAGTATCTTCTAAGCAAACAGCCACTGTGCAAACAGCCCCTCTGCTCACACCGCCTCTGTCAGGAGCAGAGAATGTCAGAGAGAGTGAGAGAGACAGAGAAAAGCAAACAATCAAAAATCAATACGGGCAGTTAGAGCTTTTAAGTGTGCGAAGCACCGCGCGGGAAGCATATCGTATATCATTGAGGAGTTTTATTTAATACGTACAGTACCGCCGCTCCCTATACGCAGAGTACGCAGTCTGCGTAGGGCACCAACTCCCAGGGGGGCACCATCCCAGCTGCTCAAAAAAATTGTTTTTATATATTATAATAATAAATTAATATTAATAATGTACATATACAAATAAACAAAAATATAAAACATATATATTGCATTTTACGGTGAACGCAGAGTAGGCTAAGCACACTCGATGACGCGCGTGCCCTCACCTCTGTTACGGCTGCCTAATTGGCCAAAAATGATAATAATTGAACAATATGCCTGGTCCTGGAAAGAGACATCAACAGACCTGCGCCGAGAAACGAAAGAAAAAAAAAGCCCAAGATGAAGCCCGTGCATCACTTTCAGGTACGTTCATAATCCTGTGAAACTTTATTTTATTCTGTCGACGTTAATAATGCGTTTTAATGTCGGTAATAATTTCACGACTAACGCATCTTTCTTAATATGAATACAAGCAGATCTAAATAAACAAAATGACTTAAAATGCATTATATTAAAACACAGAGGCAATTATGATTATTGATTAATAATGACCATATGGTGTCATTAAATAACAGTGTTAAAATACATAATCTAATACAAAATTAACAGTTTACATAACAATTTTAACAGAAATGCCTGAAAAGGGCACCAAAGGCCTGGTAAATGCAGTTGTTACACTTACATGATCTATGGCACAAGAGCGCATGAGTGGTCTGGCAATTGTCAGCATCAACTCTGAATTAGCAAAGGCTTTATCATATGAAGAGCTCATTTACGACTTTGCCTCAAGAAAAAGCAGAAGTGTGCCTTTGTAAATTTTGAACTTTGGAAAGCTCCAGCAGATGACAGTGTTGATTTTATTTCAGTTTATTATTGTTTATTTTATTTATTATAACTGTTTTATTTAAAGTGTAATTTTAGTTTGTATTTTTTACTGTAGAGCTACAATTGTAATTTATAAATGATACAATTTATTTATGTATTTACTTTTATTTGAATAAAGTTCTATTTTGGCCCCTATAGTAGGCGTTTTTTTTATTATTTTATTTTTACTTGCGTAATATTTGGGGGAGGGGGCACAAAAGTAAATTTCTGCTTAGGGCACCCATTTGGCCAGCAGCAGCCCTGAATACGTAATACATGCTCTGATTGGGTAGCTTCTCAGCCATCCGCCAATAGCGTCCCTTGTATGAAATCAACTTGGCAAACAAACTGAGGAAGCATGTACCATAAATTAAAAGACCCATTGTGCGCAGAAATCCGCGAACCAGCGAAAAATCCGTGATATACTGTATATTTAGATATGATTACATTTAAAATCCGCGATGGAGTGAAGCCACGAAAGTTGAAGCACAATATAGCGAGGGATCACTGTAGTCTGTTAGCAATGTGGCATGTAGTTTACTAGTATCTCAAATTCCTCAAGATGATACAAAGTTACCATTTCACTTACATACTGGTAAATGATGAATAGCCATTCTAGATATTTTGTAGATGACTGAATTTAAGAGTCATTGACTTGGAAGGCATGAACAAGAAGTGTCATTGTTTTCTTTATTAAAGCCTTGATCTATGCAATGATTCAGTGTTACCCTAAGACATTGATCTCTGCTGTAAAGACTGTGGCAGTATTTTAATAATAATAATGCATTTTTTTATGTAGCACCTTTCTCAAAGCTGTTCACAAATACTCAAATTAATACAATAGGAATGAAATCAAAGATGATATTAATAACACAAGATACAAACTAATTTTAAACTGTTTAAACTCCAAAATATTTGGCTACTTTTGATTTAGTCTACTGGCCAATGCTCTAGAATTTCCTGGAGGCAGAGTGAGTGCCTACAGAAAGTGTCCTCCTTCTGCAGGAAATGTACTCAGGGTCCCAGAGTTTCGTATGTATCCAGAGCAAACTGTCTAAGGTGTTCCACAGGGCTGCATAGTATCACTACTGAAATTCAGTTCTGTAATGGATGCCGTCATGTGGGGAGCATTTAAAGTCAAACAGGTAGTCCAGTTCAGTGAAAATGGCTTTATCACAGACCTAATATTTGCCAACGATAGAGCATTCCTTGCTAACACTGACACTAAGGCAAAAGACATCTTGCACAGCAATGTTAGCACTGCGTTGTCATATGACCTGAAGATCAACACTGAGAAGACCAAGCTTATGACTTCAGATAGCTTGCTGTCCTTTGTCCATCTTAATGGAGTCTAAATCAAGCAAGTGTTAGAAATCAAATATTTGGGCTCTCTGGTAAAACAGATGATAGTCACTGCTTCCTTGGAGGTACACCCCTAAATTGGTCGGGCCACTGCTGCCTGTATCTCCCAAAAATGGTGCCTATGGAAGAAGCAAAACATTTCTCTGGCCATGAAGATTCAAATTTTCCTTATTTACTCTGATCCTGCCAGTCTTACTGTATGGTTGTGAAATGAGGACCCTTTAAAAGCAGGCTTAAACAACCTCATAATGTTCAGGTCAAGAAGCAGCAGCCTGTGCAGCATAGAAGAAGGAATCCAAATGTATCACTCTTAGTAGTTTGGTTATGTCTGAAAAATAGCCGAAGACAGGATCTCACACAGACTACTCTCGTGGTGTCCAAAGCAGTATCAAACCACCCTAATGCTTGACATGTGGCTCTTGATTGAAATGTTTGAAAGACTGTCCTGATTCACATCTATGAACCACTGGTACCTACAACGACCTATTGGCCACAATGTCAGCGATGATTGATGGACCATCAAGGGATATAAAAAGAAATGATCTATCATTGTATATTGTATGTAATGTATAGTATCTGACTTTGGTATTATAATATTTTGTACTGTCTGAATCTCATTGTGCTTTGTATACATGTCAATAAACGTGATCTTGAACTTACCGTATGTCCCAAATGAGGTGGGCCATAAAGGAATTTTTTGAATAGACAAAGATTGAATTGAGAGATGTTGTACATGAGAGGCAAGTGTCCATTATTTTAATTGTATGATCTCAAGCTAAGTGGGACATTCATCCATTCATTGATTATTCAAACATAAAAGATTGTAAAGGAGCAAGAGCTTATCAAAGCAGTAGATTCAAGGTCTGGTTCCTTTAAATGGGCCAACTCACACACATACAGAGTGACTTGTTTTGTGCTAATTTAGAGATTCCAGTTTGCCTAATACAAACATTTTAGAGAGGGGAGTGTAGATTTGAGCAACTGGAGAAATCTTAGAGGTAAGAGATGTAAGCTTTGAAAACCTGAGCGGTCAGTGTTACAGTAAATAACACCTTTTTCATAAAGTAGATTACCATAAAAAATGTCTGTCATGTTGACTTAACACTATTACCAAGTTTTCAAAACTAAATGCAATAGCAAGTTATGTGGATTCAGACTTTGTGTTTTAATTTCTCAGGAGAGGACTATAGCACTCAAGAAGTACAAGAGAATTTCCAAAAAAATGTTAACATAAGATGAATATCCTTGTAGTTTGAATCATAGCTTAGTCATCAAGTGGGATGTCCAGTTATACAGAGTAGTGGTTCTCACAGCGGGTCCACTGTGGCTGCAGGTTTTCATTTCATTGTAGTTTTGTGTTTTGTTGTCATTCCAGAAATTATAAAACCATGATTGCTAAATTTGTTTTTGGAATGTACAGTAGCCAGCTTTTTTGTATCAAAATGAAGTAATGTACTGTTTTTATTTATTTTTCTTTTAAAAATTTTGTTTTGGTTTACCAGGTATTTAGTTATTTTTGCAGCTATTCAGTATTCAGTTTAGTTGGCTTCTCCACTCATTAGTTGTCAATATTAGTATACAATTAAGGGTGTAAACTACGTAGAAAAAAGTGAATTAAAAGGAAAAATGCAAAATTAAGTTAAGTATTTAAAGCTATTTCAAAATTCAAACATTTTATTTATTTAAAATTAAATATCACACTATTTCAGTTTTCTGCCTGCAGAGTAAAGAAATACAGAGTAGTTAATTAAACATTAAGATTAATTAGAAGTAAAATGACTCAGTGATTGGAAAATGGACAAATACGTGTAGCCATGGAAGAGGAGGACTGAACCTGAGAATCGCTGATCCAGTGGAGCCCAAAATGCTCAGAGAAAGCAAAATGAAACAAGTGCTTAATGTAAGATTTTTTACCAAATCAAATGCTATTCAACTCAAAAATATATACTGTGCTTGAACGACCTCTGAATTCTGGTAATTATCTTCATGTGCATTTTGTAATATTTTTCTTTTTTAATGGCTCAATCCTCCAGTGGCAGCAGTCTTTGCTTTTACTGTAGTTTTTGCTGCGTTGCTTATCGCCACTTATTTGCACAACCCCACCCCACCAATGTCACATTCTCCACTATGCTCTACTGCTTTCAAATAAGTATTGTCTTTCTACTATGCTTAAATACCCTTGTGATAAACTCTTGTGTGTTAAACAGTTTTGTCCAGAGCAAATGGTCAGACTGGAATGTCCTAAAAAACAGTGGTATTGTGAAGTGCCTGAAATATTTACATTGTGGATCAGTTTGTTACCACTGCTAGGCTATGAATGGAAGGTTCTCTGGCAGCATTTGTTCAAGAATATGCTTTTCTACTCATGGCTTTGGATATGTTTAACACAAGATCTCTTAACAGCAAAGCATTGGTGCTATTAGAATTCATTACAGACTCCAACCTTGATATGCTATGCTTAATGGAGACTTTGCAAAAAACAAACAAATTTACTTCTCTTACAGAGGCAATGTCATCTGAATATGTGTACTTCACAGAGGCTTGCAGCTCAAGACAAGGTAGAGGGGTTGCAGTAATTGTTAGATCTGAGTTAACTATCAAAAGAATCCCAATTGAAGGTCCATTGTCTATCAGGTGTCTGGCTCTTAAACTAATAACAAAATCTGGTCCTATCTTATTTATTGTTCTGTATTGTCCCCCAAAATACAATGGGTTTTTCTTATCTGCTCTGTCTGAATTATTAACCCCCTTAAGTTCACTTTCCCAGACAGTAATTCTTCTTGGTGATTTCAACATCTATATTGACATTCCTACATGTAAACTGAGAAATTAATTCCTGTCCTTACCAGACTGTTTTGACTTGGTGCAACGTGTTGATATTCCTACCCACTCTGGTGGTCTTATATTAAACCTGATCTATGAATATAGCTTATCTGTTGGCAACACTTATAGAATTGATTTGGGCCTTTCTGACCATAAAACAGTACCTTTCACTGTCTCATTAACTCTACCTCCTCTCTACCGGTAAATGTCAAATTTCTTTCAGAAACCGTAAAAAATAACTGTTCTTTTATCATTGCTGGATCCATTTCTGATCTTTTTCTGTCTTTCCCTAGTCCATCCACACTAGATAGTCTTGTTGAATACTATTAATCAGCCGTTCATTTAGCACTATATTAAACAGCTCCTTTAAAACATAAGGAGGTCTCCTTTAAGCGTTCAGCTCCATGGTACAACTCAGAATTACAGTCTATGAAAGCAGCTGGCAGATCTCTTTGTGAGAATGTCATACAAGAGTGGCCTCACTGTGCATGTCCAGGCTTTCTCTAACCATCAAAGGGCTTACTGAGATGGATTCACAACAGCCAA
The DNA here is from genome assembly GCA_026402145.1 of Polypterus bichir lapradei. Classification (NCBI taxonomy): domain Eukaryota; kingdom Metazoa; phylum Chordata; class Cladistia; order Polypteriformes; family Polypteridae; genus Polypterus; species Polypterus bichir. Next base: position 46,230,844 of record JANRMT010062791.1, on the reverse strand, counting down.
GAACACACACACATTGTGGCAGAATAATAGAAAGTGGCCATGATAACCTGAGGGTTTTGTTCTCTATAGTTAATAAATTACTTCAGCCTGCTTCTGGCCCAATTACCTCCTCTACTGAAGTCTGTGAAAAATTCCTCCACTTTTTCCATAATAAAATTAAAAATCTAAATAATTCAACTAATATAAAGCCATCATCCATTTATCTTTCCCTGTCTTCCCACTCCATCCAGCTTCTTTACTAAATTTTCACTAGTCACATCTACATTTGTTAAGGACCTGCTTTGGAAGATGATGCCGACTACTTGTGTGCTGGACCCCATCTCCACCCCACTTCTTAAATCCTGCCATCATGCCATAATTTCAACTGTTACAACAATATTAAATACATGCCTTGATGCTGGCTTTATGCCAGTCACTTTTAAAATCACTTCAATAACCCTAGTGTTTAAAAAGTCTGGTCTCAATGCTGACAGTCTTAATGATATTTGGTCTGTTTCTCACTTTTTCTATCAAAAGTTCTTGAGTGTGCTGTAGCCTCCTAACCCTCAAGTAGTTAACTTCTAATAAATCTGGTTTCCAAGTGCAGCACAGCTGTGAAACTGCTATGCTTTGAGTAACCAATGATTTGCTTATGGTAGTGGTTTAAGTCCTGTCTGACTGATAGGCAAGAGTTTGTTAGTCTTGTCAACAGCAGATCCAGCTCAAGGAGTTCCTCAGGACTCTGTCCTCTGTCCTTTGCCCTTCTGTATCTTTGGAATGGGTTATCATTTTTATGCAGGTGATTCTCGGCTCTATTTCTATGTTAAAAGTGAAACTTCATCAGAGCTTTTTCAGCTCACAGCTTGCCCCAGTGAAATTAAAACCTGGATGAATCATAACTCTTTGAAATTAAATTGCAGTAAAACTGAACTCCTGCAAATTGGCACTGAAGCTCAACTTAAGAAAGTGAACTCCTTTTCAATTACTCTTGACGAAGATCTCATCAGACCTTCTTCTAATGCAAGGAATTGTGGTGTAATCTTTGATTTGTCCCTTTCTTATTCCACCCACATAAGCCATGTTAAGAAACTTTCTTACTTCCACCTCCATAACATATCTCTTGTTCACGCATTCCTCTCCTTTTTTAATGCTGAGAAACTTGTCCATGCTTTTATCACATCCTGCATCGATTTTTGTAAATCTCTACTGGCATGTACCTCTTTAAATCTTATATCACAGCTCCACTTTATTTAAAACTCTGCTGCAAGAACCAGTAAAAGTGAGCCCATCCTGCTTTGTCTTCACTGGCTTCCTGAGTCTTACAGCATTAAATATATATATAATTATGTTAATAACTTACAAAGCTTTAAATGGCCTTGCAAGGACTACATCAGTGACCTTATCCATTACTATGCTCCTGTTCCCCCCGAGACCCTCTGATTCTGGCAATCTTGTTTTACCCCACACTAACCTGCACTCTATGGATGACAGGACCTTCAGCTGTATAGTGCCCAGACTTTGGAATTACCTCCCTAAATTAATTAGATCAGCTGACTCAATTCATTCTTTTACAAAACTAGGGGGCTTCGCCCCCTGCTCACTTCGCTTGCCAACCCCCTTTTTTTTCTTTGAATTGTTGCTATTTCATTAGTTTCACTTTTATTTCAGAACTTCTGTAAAAACAATATTTGGAATCTTTTGAGTCCCAACTTGCTGAATCTTTTTAATGAGGTCAGTGAGACATGTGTTTAATGACTTTGTACCATAATTCAGGATAGGTTTCTCTGTTTGGAATTTCAGCACAGACAAAACGATCTACATCATCAGCAGTTAATAATTTTTTTTGCAAAGTAACCAATAAATGCATTTGAGGTAAACTCCGTTTTTGAAATTCTCTTGACTTAAACTTCAGAGCCTTACAATATTTACATACTTCTGACATATCATCTATGTCCATACATTCGATATCTATTCGCCTTTTCGTTATTTCTCTGAGTAATAAATAATTTCTCTTTCTTTGCGCTAATGCGATGTTTACTTTCTTTGTTTTGACACTGTCATTGTTTGGTGCTTTCATATTCTGTATCTTGCTCTGCATGTGTTTTGTGCCTATGTTTTTTTTGAGTCTTTTGAATTCCAGTTTTCATTATCTCTAACCTGCTCTGCATGTGTTTAGCCCCCTTGTTTTTTAACTTCTTTATGACATTTTACTTGTTTTCTACTCTGTCTTTTATTTCTGACATAACTTTATCCTGCTTTTTTTTCAATGACACTTGGTCCATGGTGATTATTTTCCCTTTTTCGAGTAATAATTTCTGTTTGTTTGCAGTACTGCGATCTTTACTTTATTTTTTTTAATACTTTCTAATTTTCCTGCTTTTTTATTTTTTAACTTTCTCCACATGTGTATCGTGGCAACATTTTTTTTTTTGAGCCTTTCGAATTCCACTGCTTTCATAATCTCTAACCTGCTCTGCATGTGTATAGCGCCAACGTCCGGATTGGACATGCTTTTTTTTCAGTTCCACTTGTTCTGGGCTGATAATTACTTTCCTTATTTTCTGAATTTGCACCTAGATTATTCTTTTTCTTTTTTGTTTCTCCAACGCTTCTGAGTCTCTTTTCTCTGCGCTGCTTTCTTCTTCGCTTAGTTGTCTACGTTTCATTTATAACGTATTGTCCTTATACGCTTTATATGCACTGAGAGCCCTGGATCTGTGTGTGCTCAAAGCCAAAACACAACTGAGTGTGTTGCTGCCCTTGCTCTTATTTGGTTGTAAGTAGGACGTGTCTTGCAAGAATCTCATGTTCTACGTCATCGCGAGACAGTCCTGGGTCAATCTCTTGGCAAAAAGTCTCATGTTTAAAGTCACCGCGAGACGCTCTGTGGCCAATCTCTTTAGTCTCATGGGTCTTTTAAGGGTCTTCCGTGATCTGTTTCTGTTTCTCTCCAGGATTTTGTTTTATAATAGAGAGACAACTTAAAACTCATCTGTTCTGGAAGACATTTAACTTACCCTAGCATTCAGCCCCTTCTTTCAGTTTACCTCTCTGTCCAGATGCTCAGGATAATTTGCGTGTGTGTTGTATCACAAATTGTTATTTGTTCAGACTTTTCTTTTAGTACTGAATTTGGTGTTTTTCTGTGGTTTATTGTCTTTTACTCTATTTAATGCTTTGTATGTTCTGTATTTATCTGTTTCTACTGTTCTATGCAGAAAAGATTTGTATCCAAATACATGTATCCTGTTGTTCTTTCTGAGACACTGTGAAGCACCTTGAGCATGGGAAAGGCACTATATAAATAAAATGTATTATTATTATTTTACTTTTATTCTAAGCTGCCCACACATTTCAATGGCTTTCCTTGTGTGTCTTTTTTAACAATAAAATTCATGATCAGTTGGAAATCATCAGTTTTTCATGATTAGCTTTTATTTATTATCATGATTATTTTATTTCATTTATCATCTTGATTGTATTTAATTTTATTTTATTATCCTGTGTAAATTGCATACATTTCTTAATGCTTACAGAAATACTCATACAGTTAGAATGTGTGCAATTTATTTAGCTTACTTGTCAAATCAGGGATGAGCTCTTTTGCCACAGTCTCTTCAAGGCCCTCAAACCAATCGCTCCACAAATGCTATACACTGTGACTTCTGATAAAATGGACCTCCTTAGGCAAGTTTTCAGAGGTGCACACCTTTTACTGCTGCAGTACTTTTGTCCTGCTCTGCCTCTGTTCTTATTCCTTAGTAGAAATGACACCCTGCACATTAATATCACTTTGAATGAAATGTTATTGTTTTGTCAACATTTCAATTGTTGTTTCTCTTAAGAGTCCATACACATGAAGGACAACTCAAGGGAGCATAAGGAGGGCCACACATTCAGAATTACTAATGTTTGTGGCACGGTTTTCCTTCATGTCTGAATGTTTCATAGACACAGTCTGTTCAAGATTACGTAATAGGAGATTTGAATGTACCTCCCGAAGGTCTTAATGGAAAAACACACACATACACACACACACACAAAGCCAGCTTATGACGATGTATTGCACATACTGAAGTGCATCAGCTGGCTCTCTGTCAGACCCTTTGCATCATCTCTAGGTTTGGCAGTCATCTCACTGCTGTGGTTCTGTGATCTTCACACAGTGTTTTGATGTTATTTAATTTTATGTATCCATTGCTACATCCTACACATTGGTGTATTATCTTTTGGCTTCTCTTGCCTGCTTCAAGAAAGTATAAAAAACAAATACACTTATGCTTGTTATTACAGAACTTTGCTGTTTTCAAATGATTGTGACTGTTTATTTTGTGTTTTTGCTCATTTTTTTTCACTGAAGCTGTTTTATGTGGGGGGTTACTTTATAACCACATCTCATAATGGCACCATTATGTTGAGACTTTAAACTGGTGTCTGGAAGATTTGATCATGTGTCATCTGTTTAAAAATTGAATTTAACTGAAAGGTCAGTGGCTCTGTGGGAAGCACTGCTGCTGTGTGTGGCCTGAGCTCTAGTTCAGACACAGTAGGAGAGGCCCACAGATGAAATGCATGCTTCTAAGTGAGCCTGTGGCCATTCTAGGCTTCAAAGATTCTATACTCATTCTCCTTTCTTATTTTCCTACCTATTAGACATCAGCACTCTACCTTCCACCTCCTTTTCATGGCACCATGCAGTCCATCTGCTGTTTCCCTTCCCTTTAATCTGCACATATCAATTGCTCTTCCAGTTTAGCAGAATATTGAACCTAGCACAAATCTATTTTAAACAAACAGGTTAAGATAAATTTCCAGTTATTCTTCCTGCGTGCAATAACCATTATATAAAACTAAATATCTTCAATAACATTGCAGGTGGGGTGGTGGTAATTGTTGCATTTCAAATCAACCTGATGTCAAGTTCAGCAGAATGGAAATATGAAAGTCTGAAGATTAGGATGTGGATGCTTGATTTTCCCTCTACATGTAACCTCTGTGAATTAACTGCTAATTGAAACTAGTCTTTGGAATTAAACCAGCAGTTAATTTATCTATCCTTGTGTTATCAAACATACAGTACAGAACTCAATTTAGAGTCAAGTGTGGCAGGAGCCTGCCCATGCAACATGGGCCACTAGTCAGAAATCAACCCTGGGCAGGGTACACTCACACTCATGAATACTGGGCCAGTTTAGAATCACAAATTAACCTAACATATGCATGTTTAGGGTAGAAGAGAAAAACTGCAGAAAAGCCATATCATCTACAAAAGAGTCATCTTAAAATGTGTGGGAACTCCTGCTGGCATTACCTTCTGGTGGCTGCTATGAATCTGTATGGGACCAAAATAGAGTTAGCAGTACACTTACACATTTCTGATATTCATTATTGTTTCTGTCATACAGGACTAAACAACAAGGACCAGATCAAAAAGCGGAATGTACTAGACACACACAGTGTCTGTTCTCTGCTTCTGACATGTTTCAATTAATTAATATTTCTAAGTCTTAGTGAAATCTTCACTGATATTTAACCCTGCTATTGGTAATATGCCTTGCTGCTGTGAGTATTGTGCCATTCAGATATTTAAACAAAAATATAGCTTGTTCCTCATCAGACATACAGATTTGCAAGCCAATTCACACATTGCCTGTGTGGGAGCTTTTCTGAACTTGCTGACCTATAGTCCATAATACCTCTATGTAGGAAATATAAGAAATTCTTAGGAAAGTGTGTGTGAATGTTATATGTTCTTAGGCAATAAATCATCTTATTTAAAAATGTAAAAACAGACAAAACGGTAGTCAGCCTTGTAATTAACAGATGTTTTATGTGAATCTCTTAATCACCAAACTAATGGATTGGCAGCTCTTCTAAGAAAAATGATAAATGTATGAGATCATGCATATCCAAATTATAAGACTTATGGTGCTTATGTAATATAAATCTTGAATGACATATACTCTTGTAGGTTGAGTATTTGTATAAAGAGTGCAGACTTCAAATTGAACTATATGATGTGTAAGACAAGTAAAATAAAACTGAACCTACATAAGTCCACACACTATTTCTGGTTTAACAAATACATAAAGGATTTAATTGGTCCAAAATAGCTGTAACCAGTCATATAATTAGAAGAATGGCTTATGCTTCTGCAAAAAAATGACTTAGAACAGAAAAACCCTTATTAGTCATCCAGGAGGTGATGCATCCATAAAACCCTAATATCTGTTAAAACAACATAAGGAAACATTTTTTGGGAAAGCCTAAAATTAAGAGTGTTAATAGTATAGTATGAGTGCACTAAAATTGGTCTTTAAAAGTGTTAAGTTCATTGTATCAGACATGCAATCCTTACATCAGTTTAGCTCTCATAACCGAACAGTTCATCTCAATTCCACGGCCAGAGACTTCACTAAAAATGTTGCAGAATTCCAAAGCCATTATAGAGCAGCATTCTGGTAGCTCAAGCACAAGGCAGCCCAGTATGAGATAATTGAGAACAGGATGTGTTAATGTTGGGGAGCTTAAAGTGAACTATTTAAGTGACACTGCAAGCATTTTGCAAAAAAAAAGGTTTGAAGTCAAATTGAAAAAAAATATATTTATTTTACTGTAATGCACATTTTTACATTTGGCAACATTTGTGGGTGCAGGATTTTCTTCCAGATCGTTGATCCTGGAGACAGCAGCTCTATCCACTGCTGTTCCTCTCTGGTTATCCTTTCTGTATTTTATTTTGTAACTCATTCTTCTGAGCCTACTGTACTGGTTATCTGGACTTATTGTCAATTGACTTCTGTGTGCATTCAGTTCACTTTTATTTTCATAGGATTTTACTTCCCTTTGATTATTTCTTGTATGTTGTACCAATTCCTCTTTACTCTCATATTACATTAAACTGTGAACTTTACGTTGGTGTACTCTGAAAAGTTAATTGTAAAATAAACCCTTCCTAAATGATAAATTATATTACTTGTCAAGACCTGAATGTGTGAATTAGCTGTTTTTTACGATGAGTTTGGAAGCAAACTGCTTATTTTGTTGACATAAGCCTATATCATATACAGTACATTTGGTGATATTCTCCAAGTGAATTCCATCTGTGTATTCGATCTACTTCAGTGGTGTGTAAGAATTCCACAAATTATAAAAAAGATACAAGGTACACAAAACTTTGAGATTTAAATCAATTGATTTGGTGATAGAAAACAAATTGACCATGTAAAGCAGTGGTTCTCAAGTTCAGTCCTGGGGGCTCCCTGTGGCTGCAGGTTTTTGTCCCAACCCATTTCTTCTCTTAATTGGACTGGTACCTTATTTAAGTAAGCAATTATTTCCTAGTTTCTGTATTTATTGCATCTATTCAGAAATTGCAAACAGGTTAAGCTATATTTTCACAAAATGTAGCAAGGATATATGTGTGTTAGGTGGGTAATAATTCATTCTTTTTTCTTTTACTTTTTCTTATTTTTTTAGTGTTCTGGTTATTTCATTTTTTTCCTAATAAGCACAGCTGCTCATTTCAGAGTCATTTGTACGGTTGTCTGCTCTACTCAATATTAATTGTCTGTAATTAGATATTATTAAGAAAGCAAACTTCACAGGAAAAAGAGTAACATATAAAAATATAGAAAAAAAAAAACAAAATACATCTTAATTTCCTGTAAGTGTAAATTAGACAGTTCTACACTTTTGTAAATGCAAAAAAGCAAAAAAGAGTTAGTAAGCTAATTAAACAATGAGACAAATTAAAGGTAACAATGACTGACTGATTAAGAAAATAGGTTGAACAAAAACCTGCAGCCATGGGGAGGTTTGAGGACTGCACCTTGAGAACCACTGCTGTAAAGCATAATATATTTAAAATCTGTAGAATCCCTAGTAACAATAGACATTCTTTTCAGGTGCATCATTTTATTTTTCCCAATTAAGCTATAGTCTAGATAAATATTGCTTGCAAATTCAATACTTTGCTCCTTCATTTATCACAAACTTTTACTAAAGTACACAATTTGGGGTGAGCCTCATTTTTACATTTACTGAGTTGGAATGCATAATGTTCTGCGTTGGTTCCTGCTGTGCTATCAGTTACCCCTTAAAATGTACAAAGTGTTGTCACACAATGGCTGGATAGATAGATGTGTGGACATTACAACAAATTCATGCCTGAACCAAATCTTAAACTGAAGCAACCCACATTATGCACTTCCCCTTTTGATTATCCGTTAACTGCCTTGAGCAAATAATTAGTCTGTAAGTGTATAATAATTATTATACCCTTATTTGTGCCCTGGTGAGATGTCAAAGAAGTGCTGAACATGCTGTGCCTATAGAGACACCTTATGGAAGACTGCTGAAATGCATTTTGTCAAAACAGGAAAACTCCTCAAAGTAAAGAGATGTTATGAAAGAATACAGCTATCTGAAAGTAATTTTTCAATTTGTGCATTTAAAATCAAATATACCAAATATTATCTTCCACCTGCCTGTGACCCTGTAACAGAGAACACAGTTAATAAAGTAAATGAATATTTGGACGTCTATCTGGGTTACAGCACTTTTGTTTGAATATTTTGTGTTGGGATTGCTCTATTCATGCAAATGTAAAGTCTTGCAATTTTCTTAGTCGTTGATTTTGTTTTAGTTAAAAAGAGCCTTAATTTTACTTATCAAGAACAAAAAGGACTGTGACTGTAAGCGTAAATTAGATTGAGGTTTTGGTCATGCTGTTAATATACATGGCAACGTGTTCAGTAAGGAGGTGAGCATATCCAAATGCACAATGAGTAGTTATAGAAAGACATTTGTTTTCTTTACACTATTCTAATCATTGTAATTTGAGTTTTTTTAAATACAAGGTGGGCCATGGAAATTGATTTTCATGAAAGTTTCTTTGCTTAAGCGTCTGCCACCCTGCCAGCCAGCCCACACAGTGTGCAGCTGTATGCATGGGGCATTAGAAGCTCACAAATCGCATGTTTGGATTTTGCTTTGCTGTTAAGCTTTAAGTAGTGTTTGCTATGCTACTCGAGTTCAGCAAACCATCTGGAGCATCACTGGTGGTACAGTTGACTTCTCAGAAAAGATTAAGCCACTACCGGTTTTTGATGACTGAGTGGATTAGCAAGGCTGCCAAGCCCTATGCCTCTGCCGATGTCTGACTGGCAGCTGTCTACCTTGAGAGGACAAAATGTCTGCATCAGGGGGATTTTACTTTTTGTTTTTCTAGAACAATTAAGGCTGTTTTGTACACTGCAGAGAGGGAAGCTAAATGGTAGTTTTGCCTGCAGTTTTTATTAAGCAGTGACATTATATTTCTTATTGCTGCCTTGCATGTCTGAAGGGATGCTTGTCTCATTCCCATGTTTACACTAAATACATATTTAATCCATGATATCCAGTTATATGTATACGTGGCATAGAATGCACAGTCACTGAGTGTCTTTTGAGTAGTATTTAAGGATATCTGTACAAACACAACATTTTTGTCCATAATCACCACTAGAGTAATATAAATAGGAAATACATAAGAGGGGGTTTGAGCATGTGATGTGCATAGGAACGCAGTAATATCTAGTGGAACTGTTCTATACTTTAGCTTATTATTAATATATAAACAATTAATTACCCTTTGATACAGTATAAGTAGGTAAATATGCAGTTTAATAACACTGATATGAAAATAAAATGAGTAAATTAATTGTAATAATGTAGCTAATTTGTTGTTATAAATATTAATAGTTGAATTAATACTTGTTCTTTTGATGTCAGCATGGATTTTTTTCTATGGTTAATTTTTCCTGGTATATTGGCAGTGATGCAGGCAGTGTGGTGTAGTGGTTAAAGCTTTGGACTTCAATCCCTAAGGGTTCAAATCCTGTTTCTGACACTGTGTATTCATGAGCAAGTCACTTGACCTGCTTGGGCTCCAATTGAAAGTCTAAAGGAAATGTATCATAAATGTTGTAAATTGCCTTGGATAAAGGTGTCAACCAAATAAATAAAAGTAAGAAGATGGATTTCGCACCCTATCCAGAGTAGGTTCCTGTCTTACTGTTGCTGAGCTAGGCCCCTTCACCTGTGATCCTGAATTGGATGTGACAGGTCTGAGAATTTAAGGTTATGCCATGAACTAATACAAAAAATAATAAAGCTGATAAAATGTAAAATAGTAATGAAGACCCAGTAGGAGATTTCCAGGGTGTCGGGCCTTATCTGACTTTGAGATGACATATGTTCTTCGGCTTTCAACTATAATTGTTTTTGTGCTTTTTTTGGTATTACTGCAGTATGATTTTATTTCAGTAGCATTGCCATGTCACAACTAGAGGACTTTGTATAGCAGACAAAACCAATAGAGCAAAATAGTTTTCTTACAGCTCACTGTTATCTTTTATTTTATGTGGCTAAGTCTAAGCCAGAATTTCATTGTGTAGAAGTTTTTTTCTGGTGAGGCTATCTATATACTTTTTATCAGGAAGTGAGCAGTTTTATATTTACCGTACAAAAAGGGGATGCATATTAACACAAGTAAACACAAGTTTGTATTAAAAAGCAAAATACTTGCAGTGTAAAAGATAATCTGAACCAGCAGAGCATGATGCTGGAGAATAATCCTTACTACCCGTAATGGTGCTCAACAAAATGAGAGAGTGTCAAAAAGCATTGTCTGCATCAGTTAAATTGTTCTGTTGATGACTGGTAACAGAGTCTGTGAAATACTTGTTCAGTTGTTACTTGACATGGTATGGGTTGGCTTGTAATTACTACATAGTACCTTCAGTTTGTTTCTTTATTGTTACTCTAATTTCTTACAGGTAGCCTGTGTACTGTGTTTTGAGCACCAGAACTTGTCACTCTTTCATCCAGTTTAGGTTCACAGGGAATCAGTACCAGTCCCTGCAGCATTGTAATGCTAAAAGTAATCATAGATGGGACACCTTGTCTGTCACAGGGCATATTTATGCAAACTTGCATGTTTGTACATTTCAGTGCAGTTTAGAGTCACTAATATCCTAATATCATCAGCCTTTAATGATATTATATTAAACATATTTACCATATTGGTCAATTCATATATCGTAGTAATTGTTTGTACTGATCATGGTAAAAGTAAGCGTAGAACAGAGACCAACACTGGATGGGATACCAGTCCATCACAAGATATGCTCTCACATACACCCACCCCTGTTATGCTTACTTAAAGATGCCAGTTAACCTAACATGCACATTTTTGGAATGTGGGAATATACCTGCATACCTGGAAAAAAAGCATGCAGAAAGGGGGTCCTGGGTCTAAGGGACATGAAGTATGTTTGATTTTAGAAATTAAGCTCATAACAATATACAGATTTGCCAAATGAGAGAAGATCTTTTTGTCAATTAAACTTGTTTGTTTAGCTAACAACTAAGCTGTCCCAAAATCTCTTCTAGACACTTCTTAAAGATTGTCAAGGTTGTTGCTTCAACTACATGGCTCAAGTTCACAAAGTCACACAGTGCCCGAAATAAAAAAGAAGTTGTCAGATGTCAAAGTCGCTGTAAAAAGGCGAGTTGTAGCCCACCGTCTGAGTGTCATATGAAAGCTTATTAGAGTACAGAGAAAAGAAAAAAAAAATAGGGACACAGTGAGAAAAAAGCTCGAAAAGTCAACTTCAATCTCGAAATTTCCACTTTAATCACATAGCTTATTTTGTCATTAACGTAGAATATCATAAACTTCATCTTTAAATCGTTTCATTTACAAGTTTCTCAAATCACATCGTAACTAAAGTAGCATGTTAAATGCTTTGTTTTGTATATGTTCTTCTATGTGCTCTATGTGTGTGAATCACTATGTGCTTCTTAAACAGGCTTTCTCTTCTACCGACAGGACACAGAATCCATTACATTCGTGATATTACAGCTCTCTGAATAATTAAAATACTGAGATGTATACTTGATATCATTTTCATGATGATAGGAGTTACAGCATGTTATTAATCATGGGAACATGGTAGCACAGTGATAGTGACGAGCTGGCGCCTCGTCCAGAGATTGTTCCTGCCTCCCACAACAAGCTTACTGTGCCATGTGCGACCTTCGATGAAATAATTTATTGTAGCAGTACTGTCTCTTCCAAACACACTAACATCAAATTCCTGTCCTTCCTTTTCTTTCTCCAAGTAACCATTCACCACACAATCAGCTCTGTAATAGATGTTAAGCCATCTGTAAGCTTAGAATGGCCATTCTTCAAAAATTTTAAGGAACATTGAAATATCTTCGTAGTACATGTTTAATTATTCCATCCATCTATCCTTCCAGTGTCGTGCCAGCCCCAGCAAGAATACAACGCAAGGCAGGAACAATCCCTGAACTAGCTAGTACTGCGACACCGTGTCCTCACATGTTTAATTATTAACAATATAGAATATTTAAATAATGTTTACATTTTATCTGTATAATGTAATAAACATATTTTGCGGCATTTCATCTTAAAAATGATATTGTCATCATATGTAAATACACGCTTTATAAAGTGGTGCAGGTTGTTTAATATTATAACTGTATTGCAAGTTTACAGTGAGCTAATAAGTACAAACAGTTCTATAAGGAGCACTTGATGGACTGATTGAGTGCATTTATAGTTCTTGGGATGAAACTGTTTCTGATCCGCGAGGAAAGGCTCTGAAGCGTTTGCCATATGGCAGCAGTTCAATAGACAGTGCACATGGCTGAGGCAGCGTGTGCTTGATGCTGTATACCAATAATTCTCTTTCCGATCAGCTGCTGTGGAGCTGTGATTCCACACTCAGATACAGTGGGATAAATATTCTGAGTGGTGCATTGAGAGGAACAACACTAAAGCAGCTATGGTATTTCGAATAGTTTGGCCATTCCGTGGACCATTATATTGTTACAGGTTAGTTACAATCAGATGCCTTAAACAAATAAACAATATGCAGCTAATTTCAGTGTATTTGATAAAGCCGTGTCAGAGATGTGGATCTATAAAAGAAAGGGAAACCACACTTGAACAAAAGCACTGTTTTGACGTTGGGTGCCGCCACTTTGCAAAACCAAGCAGAGAACTTGCATACGGCAAGCATTTAGCTGGTGTGAAAATGTGCGTGGCTTTATGCCAAGTTTAGGTTTTATACATCGCGATTTGAGCGTGGAAACGGGAGTACGCAACATTTTTGTGCATATGTACCGTTTATACATGAGGCCCCAGGAGAGCAGGACCTTCCTTTTGAGTCCTGGATGTGCAGCAACGTCAAGCTAACAAGTTTTATTTTAAATCTTTCTTGAGGAAAGGATTTATGTAGTTTGGATTGAAAATCAAATTATATATCACATATGGCTGAAATAGTAATGATTTATAATTTCTGCTAGCTGTCTTTGATTTTTTTTTCTCAAGGATATTCATGGCTTCAGAATGTTAATGCTACTTGACAATTATAAAAAGTCAAATTTCTGAATTACTTCTGTGTTTTCTATACAAGCTGCATATTATCACAGTACTTTAGGTATATTATAAAATGAGGATGGCATGGTGGAGTAGTGGTAGCGCTGTTGCCTCGTTATACAGAGTCTGTTGTTTGCAGCTGGGTTCTTCCTGCATGCAATTTGCATGTTATCCTCAGGTCTGTATGGATTTGCTCCATGTGCTCTCAATTCCATTTATAGACATGAAAGTTGGGTACATTGATGTTGCTATTTGCCTGGGGGTGGTTCACCATGTGAGAGACTGGAGCCCTGTCTAGGTGTTGTTCTTGCCTTGTGACTACTGTTTTCTGGAATAGACTCTAGCTGTCCTGTTACCCTGCTCTGGATAAGTGTGTTAAGAAAATGAATGGATGGATGTATTATTTTCCTGATACTTAAAATGAGTCTAATTTAAATATATTTTGACTTGTGCTCCTGCCTTGTAGTAAAGATACCAGGATTCATGCCACAGGTCCTTCCTACGTGGAGCTTGCATTTTTTTCCTATGTCTATGTTTCCTTTCACATGTGCAATCCTCACCACTTCCTGAAAAAATTCCTTTTCCAGAGACATATACATAATGCCACTTGTTAGGGCTTTGTTTTTTTACTTAAGATAAAAGTGATGTCTTGAGAAGGACGACTGCTACTAGTTCCATAGTCAGATCCACAAATATGTAAAAGGAAAAAAATATAAACATATTTAGGTGAGAATCAAAATAGTTACTAGAGATAATTTATCACTGTTATCTAGGAGAAAACACCTAGTTGCAAGGCACAAGAAGTCCAAGGAAACTTGGAATCATAAGATTACTCATCGGGAATGTGAAAACTGCCAGCTGACTGGTAAAAGAGTTTCAGTTGTGTACACAAAAAAATGCCACAAAGGAAGAAAAAGATGCTGCTGGCTGAAAGAATTGTAGCTGTGAGCAAGAACAGGCAAAGGACACAAAAGCATTTCTATTTCTTGTCATTTGGTCAGGCTATCTCATTTACTAAAGAAGTGTTGATGATCTTGTGGAAGGTGTCATAATGTTGAATTTTTCAGACGGAGGTAAGTATATTGAACACAAACTTTATTGAATGTCGTTCCTGGAAACTTACGCAGCCAGCAGAACATGTGTTTTGTCCTACATGCTGTCCAGCCACAACACCTTTTGCTTTATGATACTACTGTCATAAATATCACTATATGACAGAAGGGATGAAAAAGGAAAGGGGCACTTGGAGGAAGATGGGTAGAATATTTTACAAATAAGGTACTTTAGTTTGCACATTTTTCCAACATTTTCAAGTCCATGAATAATTTTGAAGTACTACTGGCTACCTTATGTCAATATAAGCTACTGTTTAATTATTGTTATTTAGAGTGTTGTCTATTTCCTGTACAATTGCAGGCAGTAATCTTATTTTGGCCAAGGATATGTAAACGGCATCTAGGAAAAGAAAGATTTTTGTATTGTTAGATGTAAGATATTAATGTTTTTATTAATTAATTATTCCCATTCCAGTTAGTTCTTTGGCAAAACACCCACTTAATTTATTTACAGCTTTATTTATATTTAATTATTTATTTACACATATCTTTAATTAAAGAGATTGCTAATTGTATATATATCAATTAGATTTTTTATATTTAGAGTATTTAACACTCATTTTACTACCAGGCATAAGTCTCCTTGCTAGAATACTAACTCTCAATCATGTCTTGTGTTTTTTTTTAATTGCATATAATATATATTCATATAATTTGAATTTAATTAAAATTGTAAATATTGTCTATATTGTGTAGCCCTAAAAGGATGTAAGAATTAAAGGCCTCTGTCTCCTATATGAATTCTACAGAAATTATTGGCAATGGCTTGAATTTATTAGTGATAATCCCCTAATAAGGATTCTGTGCAACAAAACCCCAGAGGCTAAGCCTCTAAACAGGATGGCACAACACATGAAGTACTGGAGTCAGTCTGAGTTTGTCAGATTAAATGTACCGTGTTTATAATGTCTCTCATTATAATGTCCCACAATGTTTTTAAAGACAAGAAAAAAAGTAAGGTATTGCTTTTATTCCTATTAGCACGTTTTTACTAATGTTTAGTAGCATTAGAAATTTTGCATCTCACACAAAAAATTAACAGTCTCAACATGTTCTAGACTTGTTAAAACATTTTTAGCAGTTTGTAATTTTGGCTGTAGAAACATACGTCTTGCCTGTGGAAACTTGTTACTTAATGTTTGAGTAATGCATGTCTACAACTTTGTTTTTTTTGCTAGCTTTTGACTTTTTTCCAGAGTTACTTCAGTTAACGAAAACTAAAATGAAACATACCATTAATGAAAAATGATCATTTTGTTAGCTAAAACTGAAATAAAATAATGTCTGAAAACTAGAACTTAACGGAAACAAGAAAATAAAAAAGAAAGCTAAACTACTTTTTGTAATTGTAATTTTGATTTTCATCGCTAGTTTTTTGGATAATGTACATGCCAGCGTATAGTTACCAGTATATTTATTAAATATTATTAAAAGCATGAAGTCATAATATTAGTTTAGAGAAAAGCATTGATTTGTGCACATTTTCCTTAAATGACGTTTCCGTTAGTCTCATTAGTAAGCTACAATAATATCCAACTATCAAGACCAAGATAGATCAATAAAACTTTTACATACAAGTTTTCAGAGGGTGCAAAATATCCTCTGATTAAAGTTATTTTATAATTTTTTGCCAATATCGCATACCCCTACCTGCAATACTATCTATGTGGACATTTTTGGCAATACAAAACTAATAAAATGAAACAAAAACTAAAAGTTAATTGCTGAAAAGCTAAAACTAAATGAACACTAAAGAGAGAGAGAGAGGTTGGGAGCATGCACTGATACAGCGCGTTGCTGTACCCACCACACAACACTAAAGAATAAAATAAAAAAAACAAAATAAAACTAAAACTAAGAAATTTCTTAAAACTAGGAAATCACAGCTTTATTCTAGAAAACAATATCATTGGTTTGCACTACTTTGCTGTTAATTTTACATTTATGCACATTTTTTTCAGTTTCAGCCTTAATATTTTTATTTTTTTAACATTTTTAGAATTTATTAAAAACAAGTAGCATTCCATACAAGCAAGTCAAACTTGACAAAACTAAATTCAAATCAACCCCCACCCATGAGAAAGAGAGAAAGGCCAACAACCAGAGTAAAATTTTAGAGTAGAAAAAAAGAGAGAGAAAATCCTTCTCCCAAATTTAAGTGCTTATTCTAAAATATTATTGATTAGATCCTGCCAGATTTTTAAAAATATTTGTACACATCCTCTAAGTGAGAGTTAGATTTTTTCCAATTTCAAATAGTATATAACATCAGTTGCCCACTGACTTAAAAAAGGTGGGTTAGGATTCTTCCAGTTGAGCAAGATATAAGTCTATGTGTCAATAGTGAAGTAAAGGCAATTATAGTTTGTTTGTCCTTCTCCACTTTAAGCCCATCTGGGAGTACATCAAACACAGCTGTTAATGGATTAGGAGTGATTGTGGCACCAAGGCTGTCTAAAAGGCATTTAAAGGTTTTGTTCCAGAATGGTGTTAATTTAGTACATGCCCAAAACATATGGCCCGGTGAGGCTGGAGCTCGATTGCAACGTTCGCAGGTTGGATCTTGCCCTGGAAACATTTTGGACAATTTTAAACGAGACAGATGTGCTCGATAAAAAACTGAATAATTGTGTGATTTGAGTATATGGAGCTAGAGTGAATTCTGTGCATGGCTGCCCTCCACTCTTTTTCTGAAATGCTGAGTAAGTGATCCTTTTTCCACTGTACTCTGGGATCTTTGAAAGGAAGGAACTTAAAAATGTTTTTATATAACTAATAACTGCTGTAATTTTCCATAGGATTTAAAAGTCATCTTTAAATTAGAATGTTTGGATACAGTACAAAAGGGCTGTATGATTTAGAACAGAATTGGTCACACTTTACCCTCTACCTGATATTAGAAAGTATAATTGCTATATGTAACCAGGCAGACAGTTTCACCAGAACAAAGCTGACTGCTCATTGTCTAGCTGGCTGGGGATGAGCTGATATTGTGTAGATGTGTTATTCTTCTGTAATGATTAAGGTTACTGTAAAAGTTTGAGTAAGCTACAAAACTTTGCAGTAGTCTCTGTGGGGGAACAGCTGACCTGGAAGAGCTTTCTGGTAGAATGAGGTGGCTCTAGAAGTACTTCTGGAACTAGCTTTATAATGGCTTCCATCTTTTCAGTTAGGTGAGCTTGATGTCAGTAGACTAGAGGTAAAAAGGCTTGCCTAGTGAGTACAAGGAGGAGGAAGAAGTGGATGTCAGAGCATTAAGAAGGAGAAAAGCTGTAAGGTAGGAAGGAACACTTTATCTAGAGTATTACTGACAAAAGTATTGAAAGTTTTGATAAGTATTTAATATTTTAAAATCACTTTTCATATTATTGATTCTACAGCCTACATTACAAATCTACTTCTGCTTCACCATTTCTCAAGTTGCATCCCCGTTTCCACCCACTTACAGGTGTTAATAAGATAAGATCTTCAGTGGCCTCAGAGACTTCACCAGCACTCTTAATTGTGAAGGAAGACAACTGGAGTGCTTTCTGGAAAAACAGTGGTGTCTTGTACTTTGTAATTCATTTCAGAAGGCCTGTTTAACTCTGAATTGTCTGAAGTCCAAATCAGTTTTCCCCATTAGAAATAACTGAAAGTGAATAATCCATTCCCATATCCTAAATAATAACCATTTTGATAAACAGCAAATTAACATAATTTAAGGTAAAAATAACCCAATTAAATGCCCTAAATGATCAATTAAAACATGAAAACAACAAATAAAATATGTAAATACTGCATAATAAAATGAAAATTGCATTTATTGTACTTTAGTGAGGAGTGCTGATGTCCTGTGTGGCTAGAGGGGAGGAAGAGAAAAACGACTGTTTGAATGGGGAGTCAACTTCAGTATCTTAAATATGGCCACCAGATACACCACACATGTACCACTTTCATGCTTTGCAATACGTTTCTTTTTCACCTCAGTCGTTGATACTACAACCCTCCTCTTAGGCTTTGTTGCTTCCACACTCTTATTGGATGTCATCGTTAATAGATATGGGTTATATATATATATATATATATATATATATAACCAAACACACCAAAAATAAGGCGAAAAAAGCACTTGGGCATGCAACAGGTGGCATTTATGCTTGCTGTGTAAATGCCATCTGTTGCTGCATTTTTGTCACTGCATGCGCAGTTTGAACATAAAAGCATAGTTTGAACTTCCAATCAAATTTCTCCTAAATTTAGCATTCAAACTCTGTAATGTTCGAAGTTAGAATCATTCGAAGTATGCTTTGTGCCAAATGGAGCTTGAAAACCACAAGATTTGCTACTGCACGATAATAAAACTACAGGGGATAACAAAAC
The DNA here is from genome assembly GCA_026402145.1 of Polypterus bichir lapradei. Lineage (NCBI taxonomy): Eukaryota > Metazoa > Chordata > Cladistia > Polypteriformes > Polypteridae > Polypterus > Polypterus bichir. Next base: position 46,211,935 of record JANRMT010062791.1, on the reverse strand, counting down.
CAATTTAGTGAAACACTTAAACGATGGAAACATTAGTCAATACAAAAAATTGACTATTAAATTTGCATTTAATAACTAAAGTTTCTGTTATTTGCTTTCATCAATGTAAATATTTTAATGCATACAGAATTTCATTTATTTAAATACTTTTTTTTATTTAGTTACATTATATCCTTTATTGAGCATCAAAAATTATATTGAATTTGATAGTATCGTATCAAAGTTTAAAATTTTGGTATTGTGACAATCCTATCCCAGAGTGATGTGTGGTTCAATCTGATTGATGAATTGATGCAAGCAGAAAGAGAGAAAATTAAAAAGCTGTATGTTGTGCTATGTTTCCTTGGAGGGAGTAGAGTGAAAGAGTAAGGAAGAAGCTGTGGTGAATACCGTTGTATTGAATTAATTTGAGCTTCTGAGCATTAACAAGCATTTTGTTGGAGAGTAGGCTTACCTGTGTGCATAATTAATCAATAATTAATTTGCCATTTCTTAAAAATGGATGTCTTATATATATATATAAATTATACCGGTATCCACCAAAACCGTTAGAATACAATTATACTGTGATATGGATTTTTCGCCATACCATCCATTGTCTTAGTATAGAAAAGTGTCATTGAATACAGTATTCTTGTTTTTTTCTTCTGGTGCAAAGAGCCACAAATTGCTGCAAATAATTACATAGACAATATAGCCCAAATGGGGACAGCCTGGGTCCATGACATAGAGAGTGAGAGAAATGCTTTATTAAAGAAAAAGTTAAATGCTTAGCCTTTGCTCAGGTATTATTTCCAAATGTCACTGTAAATGGGGTAAAGAAAATATGTGTTTAGACTAAATTCACTTAATTATACCTGTTATTTATACCTATGCCTAAGACAGCATGGCTCAACCTTGGGTGGCTTGCAACCACGGAAAAATAGTGAGGGATTCACTTCACAGGTAATCAAACCAAGATTATCTGCTTGAAAGGCATAAACATTTAAATCAACATGTTTGAATTAGTACAGAGTAATGCTTTAAAAACATTGAAGAATAGGAATAACATCAAAAAAGTCAAAAACTAGCAGTTTGTGTGACCTCCTAAAAATTTAAGTCAACAAAGTTTCTTTATTCTGTAATTTTCTGCAGTTCTTAACACTTTGGCCATCTGTACAGTACCCACACAGGAAAAACAATGACCTAAAGTTTTTTGGTCAAAGTAACAGCATAAATTTTGCTCAAATTTAATGACACAAAGCAAATGGTGCAAAATGCTTCTTTGATTGTGAATGGATGTCATATGCAAGTATGTGGCAGCCTTTGTGCTTCTGAATACCTAGGGTGAAACATGGTTTCAGGGGCTCACAGAATATGCTGTGTTTATGAATGAAAGGTGGGCCTGGCTGACAAGTTGTTGCAGGACAAGGACACAACTATTATGGCAAATGATAAGGCTAAGGACTGCATCAAGCTAATGAGTGTTAGAGAGAGAGAGAAAGATGTCCCTCAGAAAGATCCTGCACATGTCACTATGAGAACCCAGAGGCTGGTAAAGGATGGTATGCCCTGCCTATGAGCTATATATAAGAGAGAGAGAGATGACCGGTATGGAAAAATGCACTGCTTTCATGTTTTCAGGGAGCAGACATCCCAATACTGGACATAAATGAATAACTGTCTATCCAGGGCTAGCTGGAGTATTTTTTCTGCCCTAGGCAAGGCTATACATGCCAATTAAGTGACTGCTATGTTGTATGATATTAGTTTTTAATTTAATGTTCACTATAAATCACATTTTTACTAATATAGAATAAAAATAATTATTATAAAGCAGGCATAATATACATATTATTAAATAAGAAATTCAAGAATTACCAGGATTGTAACTGACCAGTTTATTGATTAGGCAAACCTCCAGGCTTGGAGTATTTTTGCTCTTTATATTGTAGAATTCTTCAAAGACACATAAGCTTGATTTTGAAAAATAAAGAAAGACACAAAAATATATATATATGTACTGTATGTATTCAAAATATATATTAACCTAATATTGAAATAAGGATGGAAAATAAGATAAAGGACAAACTTCAAAGAAAAACAGTACTAAAACTAAAGTAAAACTATGAACCTAAAGAAAGTAAAGAGACAAGGAACTAACAAGCATAAATAGTAAATGTGTAAAGATTAGTGCGGTGCATCATGGGATTTGAAAGACCACCTGTAATAGGCTTATGTAGGTATTCAGACAATCAGATCAAACATTGCTAATATGCAAAATTAATTTAAGACAATGTAATAAGGTTAATTGGAGGTGGATAGTTGTATTGAGTCCAAGTGCTCGTAAGTCAGAGGCTATATAGTTTAAAAAATAGATTACATTAGTACAGGTTTGAGATCACTATGTGTAATTTCTTTGTGCAGTTTCAGTGCAGTCTTTTTTTGTTGTTACTTGTTAGAATCACATCTGAGAATGTTCTGTTTAATACTATAATTTATTTGAGTTAGTACTTCTCTCCTTTTCATTATAATAAATTCCTATCATTGCCTTACCTTTATGCTATACCTCCTTACCGATCACATGAGGCCTCACACACACAACAACGTCTGATCATTGTATAAAAATGAGGCTTAGGCTTGTTCCAAACAAGGACTTTCCTGTGAACATTAGTGACAATTAGAGTAAGATATGGCAGCTGCTTGTCACTTTGATTTTTAGTTAGTGTCATGGACTAATGAATTCAAATCTACTGACCTCTGATCATTAGAACACTGCTCTCTTGATCAGTCCCTTCATTGCAACAGCAGCTTCAGCAGCTTTGCCTTCTAGCCAGTGCCAGTGTGAGTTCATTAAATTGAAAATGCATTTTATTATGAGAATTTGCATACCATATGAACAAGCAATATTAGATTAATTCACAACTTTTCACCTAAGTATGAAGTATACTGTATTATTAATCACTCTTCAGATTATTTGATCAAAGGTTTTGCTGTTCTTTAAAAGGAAATAATGTTTCATGACTTGTATTGCCTAGGAAGACCTTGCATAGTAAATTCAGTAGACTGGAAAAGACTGCAGTTTGTACAAGTTACAACAGAATGGTAAAAATGTGTATTTTAATGTTTCTTGTTTTCAGTATTTCAGAACACACTGTCCATGATCTGTAAAAAAAGACAGTGCACCTGTTTTGTAATATTATTTTTTGAAAATTAAAATCAAATGACTAAAACACATAGAGAAGTCTCATCAAATAACATCCTAGCCCCTTTTCCTCAAGTGTAACTATGAACTGAAGATTATAGTATTGGCATAATAAGGCAGAAATATGCACATGCCCACAACTTGCAAGAAAAAAAAATCATAAAGCATATAAGACAGTAGTAGCTGAATTATTTAGAGCAGCTGTTTGGAGCAGGCACCAAATTCTTTGTTAAAGCTAAGTTCTTTTACAAACCAGGTTTATGTAATTTGAGCATTTTAAGTTACTGTTGTATTGCTTAATATGCTAACATTGGTGGCATATCTTGCAGTGTTATCTTTGGTACATTAGATTTAAATATGATATTGAATATTCTGTGAACATGTAAAGTTTCAGTTTATCTTAATGTGACTTTTACAATGCAGCACAATACCCATCAACCAGGGAGTGGCATTTATATATGTTTTTGAGTGAGTGTTAATTGTAGATTAAAATGCCATACTTTAAATGAATAATATATCTTAATTTGATCCTACACTATTTTTTCAAAGCACTTTTTGTTTGATTTAAAAAAAAGAAAGTCTCACACATTACATTAACATTTTCAAAAATATAGAGGATGATCACATTTTTTGTCTGGGATTAGAGCTAAATATTCTTCATCACATTTTGGTGTCCTTTTGTGCGTGCTACCACTCAACAACTGGTAAGTAATTGATATGGAAGGTTATTGTCAAAAGTAAATGTTAACTGGGAGATGGTTAATGAATACAGAAATATAGTCAGTTAAGGCAAAGTAAAATCAAAAAGTCAAAAAGTAAAATTGAATAACCATGACCAAAAGGATGAGATGTTTTTTACCTGTCAAGAACAAAATGAATTCTCTATGAAAATTCAAACCTGGCGGTAGGGCATACTTAGAAAAGAAACTAACTACACTCAAAGAACCCATGTGAAGTCATCTGTGCGAGGAATGCAGAAGCATAAACAAAAAAAAAATATATATTAAAGAAACCAAAATGTGTTAAACTAAATCAAAATGAAAAATACATCTCATAAATGGAATCCACATGTCAAAAAAAATCACAAAATACGCAAAAACACACATGTAATTTTTTTTAATTTTATTGGAAGAAAATAACATTCCATACAATCAAGTTGAACTTATAAAACAAAGAAAATAACATTCCATGCGATCAAGTCAAAATTAACAAAATAGAATTGAACCCCCTCCCAAGAGAAAGTGAGGAGAACCAACATCATAGGCAAAAATTTAAAAAACAAACAACAAAAAGGGGAGAATGCCCTTTTCTTTGATATAAATACTTTTATTAATTAGATCTTGCTGTATTTTAAAAAAAGTTTTGAACAGATCCTCTAAGCTAAAGAGTTTGATTTTTTCACTTTCAAATAGTATAGTACATCAGTTACCCAGTGACTTATAAAAGGTGGGTTGGAATTCTCCAATTGAGCAAGATAAATCTATGTGCTAGTAATGTGGTATAGGCAATTACAATCAATTTGTTCTTCTACACTTTAAGCCCATCTAGGAGTCCAACAACTGTTAGTGGGTTTGGAGTGATTTGGGGGCAAGTGGGGGTGCTGTCCCTAACGTTTTATACTACTTCTCTCCTCGCAGCTCAGAAAAGCCGCTCAGTGAGGCACCTTATCTTCTTCCCTTCCGGTGCTCACCCATTTGCATGAGTGTTCACAGACAGATTTGAACCTTGCTCAGAGTTTGTTCTTTTCCTGAACCTAATGTCAAACACCAAAAAAATTGGAATAAATAGGGTAAGTATGTGGATAAATTGTTTCTGCCAGGACAACTATTTAATTTCAGTTTAGTTAATTTTTATACAGCTTCTATGAAGAGAACCTCAGAGAGCTTACATACAGTATTTACAAATATACTCTAAAACAGGATAGAGTAAATAAATACTACATTTTACATGCATGAGAACATATCAGTTTAGCTGTGTAATAATAACTAACAAACAAATTATTTACTTTGTCTCAAATACTAATTAAGGATGAATTTGGAAAAGTCAGTCAAGTAATTTAAGTAAAATTTAGTATTCTAAGAGAATTCAAACTTGGAGAAGACATGACTATCGGCAGATTTGGCTAGTTAGCAAGAGAGGACAGGAAAAAATCTAGATATACATTTTTCTTTAAAAATAAACCTGTGGTATTCAAGTCTGACTGCCTTAGGCCAAATGGCTGTGTTAAAAGTGTGTTATTCATATCTGACTTTCTTTTCAGTGCCTTAAAAGTTTTTCTTATTTACTTAATCAAATGAACTTGGGAGCACACTATTAAGTATTGTAGTTGTCCAAATTAGATTACTTCCCAGTGAACAAATACATCTTACATGTGAAGGTCAGGGTAATCCATTCATTCAGCAAACCAAATTAAAATTAGCATTATAACATTTAGGGTAAGAATCCATTAGTCCTTTAGTGCTTGCAATTGTTTGTGCTTTTGTTAATGCTTGCCGAGAGTATTTAAAATCCAGAAAAGAAATCACCATTTAGGAACCTGAAGACTGAAAGCTTCCCTCTCTGCTAATCAAGGGTTTCAATCTTAGCAGACAGTCATTTTTGGTGATGGGTGCAGATTGTTCAATGATTACATTTCCATAAAAATGTTCTTTGCCCCATTGCTGATTTTCTATTTTATTGTAAATATTTGACTCTTACAATCGTCAACTAAAATCCAGTATAAGTTAAAGGCATATGAGTGAACAAATAACAAGGATTTTGTTTTCTTATGGTATTTATTGAACAAACAAATTTAAATGCATGAGAAACTTTGACTGCTAGTTAAATCAACCTGACTAAAGAAATAATTATATTCAACTGGTTAAACAAAATGAGGTACAATTACAACCATTCCTGCTCTTTGTAAGTCCTCACTTACTTTGACTCTTACCTTAGAAATAAGTTGGGAGCGCAAAGATTCAAAAAACTTATGATGTCATGATCAAAAAAGAAGGTCCCGAATAGATCAGAAAATAATTTGTTTGTGTGTCTGTCTGGGAAGAGCTATCCAAGTATATTTAGTGGTCTGGGACTCTACCAAACCACAGTAAGAGCCATAATCTCCAAATGGAAAACACTTGGGGCAGCAAGAAATCTTCCTCAGAAGATTTTTTAAATTTTTGCCCGGCCTGCCAAAATTACTCCCAAGAGTCTGGGTAAAATCATCCAAGAAGTACCAAGGGATATTAAAAACTACCCAAAGTACTGCAGGCTTCTCTTGCCTCAGCAAAAGTTAGTGTTCGTGATTTCAAAATCAGAAACACAAAGGGCAAAAATAGACTTAATTGAAAATAGAAAGGTGGAATCCGCTACTAACCAAAAAAAAAAAAAAAAAAAGCATAAATGCTCATTTGTGATTTGCCAGGAAGCAGCTGGATCAACCCCAAGCAGTTTGGAATATATCAGATAGGCAGGCAATGTAAATGTAGCACTTTATGAAAGAAATGGGTCCAAATATTTTTGACAAACACAGCATTCTACAATAGGAACATCATACCAGACCTGGATGGCTTGCCACAAGTGAAGACACCATGAATTCTGCTCTGTATCAGAAAATGTTTAAGTAGCACGACCAATCATTTGCTCTTGAGTTTGAGGAGCAGTTGGGTCATACATAAAAATAAAGAACCAAAACACCAAATAAAGTCTACATCAGAATGGCTGAAAAGAAGCAATAGAAAATGTTTCGATTGGCCCAGTCAAAGTAGAGATTTAAACCCAAGGACTATGCTATTTTTGAATCTGAAATGAGCCTACCAGTGTTTCAGAATTAAAGCAGCCCTGCAAGGAAAGACTGTAACTGAGTTTAAGGAAGCATTTGGTTGCAATAATCAGTGCAACCAGTTATTAAATGTAAAGGGCAGTTATTTTTTAACAAAGTGTCAGTCAGTGCTGGATACCTTTACTCAATAGATGGAATAAGTTAAATATTTATTTGTTCACTAATGTGCCCTTGTCTAATACAAGATTTTGACTGAAGGTCTGAAAAGATTTGGTGTCAAATATTTGTAGAAACAAAGAAAATAGGAAGGAGACAAATATTGTCATGAAACCTGTGCAGGGCCGGATTTAGATGAAAAGAGGCCCTAGGCTATTCCACTTATGAGGCCCTTTCACCTCCCATTTTTAAGTTTGTTCAAATTGCTAACAATTTGAATGTAGGCCCCTCTTGATCTTGAGGCCCTAGGCTGAAGCCTAGTTAGCCTATAGGAAAATCCGGCCCTGACCCTGTGACAGGAGAGGCAGTTGCACACACACCACACAGGTTTGGGCACTCAGAAGGCTGAGCATATTCACTGTTTTACTTCACAGCAGACAACAGTCAAATCATTGATCTCTAGTTCACCTATGCAAACCTCTCTACTGTTAGAGCCATGGGGAACACTACCAAAGCAATAACAAAGTCTTAATTCACTTGCTTTTTGTCCCTGCTCCCCAAGTACTCAGGATGGTCATGGACCATACTTTGTCACACACCTTTGAACCAGTAGCCAACTCGTTGTAATCCCCATCTTGCACATGACTTCTCAAGACCTCCTGACTTATTTGTTTTCACATCCACTCACAGTACTTCAGCTTCTCCATCCATCTCCGGTTATCCACACAGGGGCCTCCTCATGCAGGCAGCTCATTGTTGTTGCCACCTGCCTGCAGAACTATAACACTCTCCAGAAAAACATGGTAGCCCTGTTTAAAACACCTGTGTCATGGGATTCCCAACCCTTGGATAGCACTCCCTAGAATGCTTATAATTTTTTGAAACAGACAGAATCCGCAGAGAGTTTGCTGTCAGTCAGGCAACTGGCTCCACTCTGTTAATACCTCAGTCTCCTGCATTAAACACTGTTTTTCACTGGTCACCTGTCCAATTAATATACACTTTCACTTGCTGGCTGCAACTGTACTTTTCCAATGAATGTATTCTTTATATGTAAGTTTTTAAAAGGCTTTTTTACCTTGGCCAGGTCAGTGTTAAAACCAACTCTAATAGCAATGACACACCTCAAAATAGGCAGCAAAGGACAAAACATTCAAACATTGAAGCAGTGGTTCGCAAAGTTTGGGGGGAGGTGAGAGAAATTGTAGGGGGTGCCTGAAATAGTGCAACACTTCATTAAGAGAGTATAGAGTGGAGGCATCTAATTGTACACAGTGCATCAGTAGCACCTTGTCACTTTAACAGTTTTATTCTGCCAACTCGTAGATTGTGTTGTTACATTCATCATAGACTAGTTTTAGTTGTTTTTTTTCAGATTTATGCCTTGGCTCATTCTTGCAAGAATCCTTTAGTATGCGTCGATAATCAGGATGGAAAAGTGGGTCATATTCAACAAAAAAATGAGCAAAAAAAGAAATCAAAAGAAAATTGCATCATCTTTAAGTGACAAATCTAATAGATCTATTTTAATGCTTTGGTCAAGAAGATGATAATAAATGTAATAAAAATAGGAAGCCCTTATCAGAAGAGTGAAAAAGCACAAATGCAAAGCTGATTTCCTACAGTATAGATTTATATGCTTGTTTATTGAAGGTGAGCCCTATTCCCGTTGTGTTTTGTGGTTAGAGTAGCTCCCCCTTGGCCGCTTAAAACACTGTTAAACTCAAGAGACATATAGAAATAAGGCTTCACATGCACTCTAAAAAGCTATTGATTTTTATTGCAATAATGACAGCAATTTACATGGTTAGTGGGAAATCAGAACTAAAGTAAGGAACATTTCTGAACAAGCACAAATAGCATTCTTAAAAGCCAAGTGTAAAAAGCCTTACATATTTGGTGAAAGTCTTTTTCTCCAGCTGCATTTGTAAAGTAAAATTATGTACAGCGATGAGTTTGCTCACCTGTTTAAAAAAATACCCCTTTCTATGAAATTGTTGTGCAATGCATTGATGGCCTGATATAAGACATTTAGACCAAATGATTAAACAACTTTTTCAGAGTGAAAACAGTTTTGATTAATCAGCTGAGAGAATTTGTTTTTTCTGTTGAGACACTAGTTTAATAAATTTCAAGTCAATCAGATCTTAAAAGAAATAATTTTTAACGGGGGACGGTGCACCAATTATGAACTTAATGTTACAAGGGGTTACGGGATCAAAAAGTTTAAGGACAGCTACACTAAGTGGAAAATAGTATTTACCTTGTTTGCAATAACTGGTTTAGTAAAAAAGAAATTACTGCTAAGGTACATCACACCATTGTCAAGTGTTTGGTTCAAAAGTGAAAGCAGAAACTTGGGAGAATTAATTTTCTGTTGTTAAATTCTTGACTCTTAAACTCTGCCTAGATCACTTGATATGAAGATAAGGTCTAATGACTGTATGGAAGTCAAATGTTAAATCAATTTGACAGATAACAGCATAGTGTGATAGCAAAGCTTTTTTCTTATTTAAGTGTTGCGTATAACAATTAGCCCAGTTGACTTTATAGTTACAATTTAAACCTTTCTTAACTCTATAACAGTCTTTAATTTAAACATTCTGGTTCATTCTGGCAAAACAACTATTGTCTAAAACAATTGTATACCTAACTTTTGACTTTACTTGTTTTCTCTGCAATCTTATTCCATTTTGATGTTTTCACTTGGCCTGTACTGTCTATCTGGCTGCAAAATCATTCTTGTATAGTGTATGAATACAAATATAGTGGAGCAAATTTTTCTAATTGGTTAAATTATAAGGTGGTGGTGTTTTATATTTCTCTTCCCTTTACCAATAGATTTTGTATATGTTTTTTATTCTATTTAAATGTTTTGAGATGTGCTGAATTAATTTGAGACAATGTGGTTTTGATATCTTTTCTGGGATCATCTTGGGTTTCTGAGGTCACCACCATTTTGTACATGGTTTCCACAGAGTTGTCATTTTTCAGTGCCTCCAGCACAATGCTATTTTCCTGTACTCCCTTCATTTTCTCCATGTTATTACCATTTGAGGTTTAGTCCAGTTGGGGTATCAGGGAGTGTTAAGTATTGCTTAGAACCCTGATGCATATTATGGACCAAACTTTTGGGGGCATTTAGGAACAGCATGTTGAAATAAGAGACTTCTAATCTTGTGTCTTTCACCAGACACAGGTTTTCCCGTGGCCCAGAAGTGTTTCTAAAGGAATTAATGTGACCCCATTAGTATGTACAGGGTGGTCCAGATCTAATTATGCAATTTTCATTACGATATAACTTATTAAGTTTGTTACTCCGAGCCTGCATCCAACTAAATGGAGGACAATTGGGACATTACATGGAAAATCAGTGAATTAATTCAATGTAAGTCCATTTTCGTTTATTACAAGATATTTCGAACAATTCTTTTGTCTTGTATTGTTTTCCTGCATTGCATTAAAAGTGGCATAATTACATCTGGACCACCCTATACAGGCTGGGGCTTAAAGGACAAGGGTTCAGCTATTGGAAGGTAGGGAGGTTAGATACACAGGCCAAAAGGTGTTGCAGGTGAGAAACAGGCAGGTTTTGGTATAGGTTTGAAGTAAAAAAGTGCTGATCAGCTAGAAAGGAGCTTTCACTAGTTAGTCAAGACCTAGAAGGCCAGAAAGTTTATTGTTTTGTCATTCTAGTTTTATATTTTGAGTCATTTATTGTCTTCATAAATCAATTTATTTATATTTATTTGGAGTCTGTGCTGCTTTTGTTTTGGCTTGGCAGTAGGGCTGGGTATTGTCACATATTTCCAAATTTGATTAAATTCTGATTCACAAGGGCTCAATTCAATTTGATTCTGAGATCAATTTGATTCAAAATTGATTCAGCTAGTGTATGATGTCAAGGGTTTGAATTACCCTAATGTGTTTGTATTTTATTTTAATAGTTGATGTAAACTATACAGGTAATCCACAAAAATATACATCATTTAATCATAAATTAACAATGTGGCCCAATGCATATCATTTCAGTTTTTATTTACTAGCCCCTCAATTGCCTTAAAAGACAATTACAAGCAGTGAATACTGGTTTCCAATGTTATTTGCATTATAATAAACTCCATTGTAGGTTATTAAAAAGTGAAAACTGAAGTCAGGCAGTCATATTCTAACCCGCTTAGTCCTGAACAAGGTCGCGGGCGTCTGGTGGAGCCTATCCCAGCTAGCATAGTGCACAAGGAAGGAACAAATCCTGGACAGGGCGCTAGTCTATTGTCGGGTAAGCACACATACACACACATCAACTGCACACCAGGTACAATTTGGGATCACCAGTTTACCTTACCTGCATATCTTTGGACTGTGGAGGGAAACCAGGAGCACCTGGAGAAAACCCGTGCTAACACGGGGAGAACATGCAAACTCCATGCAGGGACTACCTGGGACGTGAACCCTCTAAATCAGTATTGTACAAAGGCCCAGGGGTAAGTCTTAAACTAGGCCTTTTACCTTAACTTAAAAAGTCAAGTTGCTGATCATCAGTGTTAAGAGAATAGAGGCAAATTAAGACTTTTTTTACATGTTGGGAACTGGTACATCTTTCTGCACAAAAAGAAGCTGTTGTACATGTTCTGGTGTAAGGAAAGTCCTTTTTGCTATAATAATGTCACCAGAAGTTGAAAATACTCTTTCAGCTGAAATGCAAATTACATGAATGCAAAGATATTTGGTTTTCTGACAGGCCAAAATGGGATACTCCTCAGCATGCATACTCCACAAGGTCAATGGATCTTGAGAAAGGGGAATATGTGCAATTTCCCTGTATCTTACAGTTTTTTCCTGTGCTGTGTGAGCTGCAATTTTGGTTGACACCAGGACTTCTGATGTGTAGGCTCTCCCTACAAGCTCCATGAATACAGAGGACGCCTTTGCCATTTTAGTCATAGTAAGGCTGTTCTCCATGGGACCAAGGGAGATGTCTTGCTGCTATTCTGGTCCAATGCTTTCAGCTCCAGCATTGTCACATTCCTGTTGTAGCTGAAAATATTCACAAGTAAACCTGAACCTGAAAGCTTACTGGGAATGTTTTTGGTTACTATTAAGTTTAATATTGCCATTATAAAGAAAATACTATTCATCTATTGACAAAAAACAGAATGACAATACAGTTTTATAACTTGGATCTCACCTGCTCCAGCCCTGCAGACTCAGTTTTGAGAAAGTGGAATCACAGTCATGCTCAGCCAAGAAAAAAATTGGATTGATGATCTAATGCTGATGCCAAGTTGAGCTTGCCCTTTATCATCACATACCTCAAAAAGAATTCACATATATAAAATATTTTTATTTACGTTGGACATGCTTGCACACACATAAATTCATGGATGTATCCAAATTAATATATTGATGTTTTAAATATGTAATTTATGAAATGGATTTATAACAAATAGTTATTTTGCTTTTAATACAAATGTAGATGCCACTGTGTTTTAGAACTGTCTCAGTCTAGCATGCCTCTGTTGTAACAGTATTACTGGTCAAGTCAAGTAAACTTACCTCGAATTCAAGCTGCATTTGCAATTACATTGCAATATGTCAGAATCGGTCAAGCAATCGTGTGACAGACGATTTTGAGGGCAGCTTGTGAGGCCAAATTCAAAGTGTGTTCAAAACACCTGGTGTGAATTATCTCCAACAAATCGACAGTGTGTATCATGTTTGCTGCATTATCAGAGATGATGACTGGATTTTTATCTTTAAGGTCCCACACGTTTAATGCATCAGTCAGCACTGCAGCAAGATTACTTACTATGTGGCTGGAGTACATACAGTAGTTCTAGTCTGCAAAGCATGCAAAATGAGTTGCCAGGAATCATTTATGTAATGTTGCACGTTGGTAATACATACTGTAATACATACTGTGGCTCTAATACATGCCGTAGTTTTTTGAATCCATTGTTTTCAATGACACTATATGACCATACATCTTTACAGATAAAAGTCACAATTGACTCACAATTGTTATTTTTTGGGCACGCAACGAATTTGATGTTTCCCGAAATTAAAGTAGCAACTGAAAGACGATTTGCTACCTATTGTTAGAAATACAGGAAAAACTGCAAGAGACACTAGACACAATAACAAAAGACAAGACCAGGAAATGTTTCTAAGAATGGCTAAAGTGCTAGGACAAGTGTATTGTATCTGAAGGGGAGTATTTTGACAATGACTACAATGAAATTGCTGTAAGTTGTATAATAAAGTTTATTTTAAAAAATCCAGGAATTTTTGGGTCCACTCTCATGTTGACATAAAAGTCGTAACACAAGACAGGCAAGAGAATGTAACACAGAAAAAACTTTGTTTTTGTTAGTTCTTTGTTAGTTCAGAGATTTCCTTTATAAGCTTATTTGTTTAGTATGTCATATTTGGCATGATATCAGCTAGTCAACTCTCTCTTGCTCTAATGCACAGCTGTGAGTGAGAGAAGACTAAAATGTTATGTTGCAACTCAAGGCTATTTGTCTCCAGTTGAGGTAAAAGTTTATAAAACATAGAAGTTTACCTGACATTGTTAAAACCTTGTAACAGGAACAGTCAAACATGAGAAAGCGGGTTCTCAGTTGGCTGTTATTTATTAGATTCTTATACCTGTCATTTATCTTGCACACTTAGAAATGGGTGCCATTGCTCTGGTTTCAACTAAAGAGCTATAGACTGTATTCTTTGCCGCATGATCATTGTCTATAATGTGCCTTAATCTTTTTTAGTTTGGCTTTTGACTCTTTTTTGTGTGTTCTGACACTTTGTAAGGAGAAATGTGACTTTTTCTGACACAAAATGTTAGACATTAATATTCTCATGTTGAAGTATGGCTTCCACTCATAGACAGGGTTCAGCTACTGGCACAGAGCATCATCTTGCAGGAGTAGATCCTGTAGGTGGTTGAGGATACCAAACTAAAAGGCTCTGTAGAGAATAAATTCAAAATAATGATTACAGAAAATCAGCTGGTATTTTTTTTTGTCTGTTTTACAGGTCCTGCAATTCCTGTAGGTGTAGATGTGCAGGTAGAAAGCTTGGACAGCATTTCTGAAGTTGATATGGTAAGTATGTAAAAAGAAATATTTCTGTTCCCACCGCTAACAAGCCTACTTAAATGTCTTTTTCCTAACACTTTGCAATTCAAAAGCTATAGTTGTGTTTGATGTGTAATACTGAAATAATCCATAGAGTTAAAATACTTCAAGTTGACCTTACTGTTACTAGATTGTAATGAATCTGTTTTTAAACAATGTATTAAATTAATATCTTTGTTTTAAACAATTTGGAAAGTAACATTAAAAAAAATCTAAAAAAAGAGTTTGGTTTAAGATACATTCAAGTACAGAAACAGATTTTTTGGGTATTTTAAAGCTTGAGTAAATAGGGCACTTCATTAGGAGTTTTGTATAAATAGGCAAATATTCACACTGATTGTGTACAAGGAGAAGCCGGTTTTGTGAGCTCCACATAGCATTTTCTGTTTAGCTTCCTTTTTAAGTTAACGATAGGTACCACTTAGGATTTTTTAATTTATTTATTTTTCTTGCTGTTACTGCTAATGTTTTTGATAACCAGAGGTGTGTAATAATAACAACAACATTTATTTATATAGCACATTTTCATACAAACAGTAGCTCAAAGTGCTTTACATAATAAAGAATAGAAAAATAAAAGACACAATAAGAAAACAAAATAAATCAGCATCAATTAACATCGATTAAGAGTAAGGTCCAATGGCCAGGGGGGACAGAAAAAACAAAAAAAACTCCAGACGGCTGGAGGAAAAAAAAAAAAAAAATCTGTAGGGATTCCAGACCATGAGACCACCCAGTCCCCTCTGGGCATTCTACCTAACATAAATGAAACAGTCCTCTTTGGATTTAGGGTTCTCACGGAAAGGCTTGATGATGATGATCACATAGAATTCTGCCTTTTAATCCATCCATCATTGTTGGAGCATCATGAAGCTTTGAGTAGGTGGAGGTGGCACAGGCCACCACCACAAAGAAATCGGAAAAAGAAACAGAAAAGAGAGTAGGGGTCAGTACGGATTTTAGAGCTACCCTGAATAGTTATTATGAGGAAATTGAGCATACAGAGTATCAGGATTAAGTTAAATTAAGTTAAATTGAAGTTATAGAAAGGCCATGTTAAAGTAATATGTTTTCAGCAGTGTTTTAAAGTGCTCTACTGTATTAGCCTGACGAATTCCTATTGGCAGGCTATTCCAGATTTTAGGTGCATAGCAGCAGAAGGCCGCCTCACCACTTCTTTTAAGTTTTGTTCTTGGAATTCTAAGGAGATACTCATTTGAGGATCTGAGGTTACGATTTGGAATATAAGGTGTCAGACATTCCGATATATAAGAAGGGGCGAGATTATTTAAGGCTTTATAAACCATAAGCAGAATTTTAAAGTCAATCCTGAATGACACAGGTAACCAGTGTAGTGACATCAGAACTGGAGAAATGTGTTCGGATTTTCTTTTCCTAGTTAGGATTCTAGCAGCTGCATTCTGAACTTGTTGCAAACGATTTATGTCTTTTTTGGGTAGTCCTGAGAGGAGTGCGTTACAGTAATCTAGTCGACTGAAAACAAACGCGTGAACTAATTTCTCAGCATCTTTCAGTGATATAAGAGGTCTAACTTTACTTATGTTTCTTAAGTGAAAAAATGCTGTCCTAGTGATCTGATTAATATGTGATTTAAAATTCAGATTACAGTCAACAATTACCCCTAAGCTTTTTATCTCCGTCTTGACTTTTAATCCTAATGTATCCAGTTTATTTCTAATAGCCTCATTGTATCCATTATTGCTAATCACTAAGATTTCAGTTTTCTTTTTATTTAACTTGAGAAAGTTACTATTCATCCATTCTGAGATACAAGTCAGACATTGTGGGTCATCAGGTGTTACTGATAAATACAGCTGTGTGTCATCAGCATAGCTGTGGTAGCTCACATTGTGCCCTGAGATAATCTGACCTAACGGAAGCATGTAGATTGAGAATAACAGCGGACCCAGGATAGAGCCTTGTGGAACACCATATCGGATATCATGTGTCTTTGAGTTGTAATTACCACAACTAACAAAGAATGTTCTCCCTGTCAGGTAGGATTCAAACCAATTTAAGACACTGCCAGAGAGGCCCACCCATTGACTAAGGCGATTTCTAAGAATATTATGATCAATAGTGTCAAATGCAGCACTCAGATCTAAGAGGATGAGAACAGATATATGGCCTCTGTCTGCATTCACTTGCAAATCATTTACTACTTTAACGAGTGCAGTTTCTGTGCTGTGATTTATTCTAAATCCCGACTGAAATTTATCAAGAATAGCATGTTTATTTAGGTGGTCATTTAACTGCATAATGACTGCTTTCTCCAGAACTTTGCTTAAGAAAGGCAGGTTAGAGATGGGTCTAAAATTTTCAAGAGCCGAGGGGTCAAGATTATGTTTCTTAAGAAGGGGTTTAACTACAGCAGTCTTAAGACAGTCTGGGAAGACCCCCGTATCTAATGACGAATAATATGTCACATTGAGTCCATTACTTGAACTTATGTACATTTCTGAAAAAATATGACTTTTCAGACTAATGTTTTGCGGTGATACTTCTTATTTTTACTTGCATACCTTTCTAATGAAAAAAATGTTCTTTTACTTTTGTCTTGGTTCAGAATGAGTCTCACTCCACATTTTGTATTTCTATTATTTGTACTTAATCGTTTTTTTTTTCTCATTATATTTTAGTTTGAATTTTGTTAATCTGTTTTCCTTAATGTTCAATTAACCTTTGTCAATTTCTTTCATTTGTTTATTTTTTCCCCAGTTATTTCCGTAATTGTATAATTTATAGTTTAAGCTTCTAAGGTCTTTCAAGCCATTTTTTTTCTGGTGTTTGCTTGCAGTGTTTTTGCAGTCTGCCTGTTTATTGCAAAAAACTGGAATTTTACCCCAAGTGTTACATATAATTTCTTTCAGCAGAAATTGCACTTTGTAAAGATAACTACGACAGTAGAGCCATGTATATATTACAGTTTAGCTAAAACTGGTATCTAAATGGCCAAAAACTAGTCAAACATCTTTCAGATTTTCAGTTCTCCATTAAAAAAATACAATAGATTTAACAATTTTGGGAAAATAAAACTGCAAACACATACCTTCTTGCTTGGTGGTAAATTCTTTTAGCCATGCTATATATGAATAACTCCACACACCTTATCAGTCTAATTGCATTTTATCAGTCTCTCCATGTAAATTAACGATGATCCGTTTACTCTGTAGTAATTCCCCTCCTTTTACTGATGAATTGTTTACTCTATGGTAATATGAGCCCTTTTCCTGATCTCTAAAACATGCAGGCGAAACAGAGGATGAGGCAGAGCTATACAAAAGCTGATTCTACCTGAAGACTCCGTGATTAGAAACACCTCTAACTTATGTTTATATAGCTTACCTGTGGTTGGTCTGGGAAGTCAACTCAGGGTTTGATTGGTTCTCCAAAACGTCATTCTTACAATATTTTTTATGGGAAGTCTATATATGAAGTCCATATGTACGGTTACACATTTTAAAGACACATGCATAAACTGCTTTTTTCAGTCCAAATTCACCTAGTGAACCT
This sequence comes from Polypterus bichir lapradei, assembly GCA_026402145.1. Classification (NCBI taxonomy): domain Eukaryota; kingdom Metazoa; phylum Chordata; class Cladistia; order Polypteriformes; family Polypteridae; genus Polypterus; species Polypterus bichir. The sequence continues at coordinate 46,194,162 of JANRMT010062791.1, read as the reverse complement.
GTCATTAAGGTAAGGAGGTTGGCAGGATCAATTAATAAACAATTAATAAACTTTCCTTAAATTATGACTTTCTGAAGATGAAATCTAGTAATAAGATGTTTAATTAAAAATGTATGAATATCATTTGCTAAAGCAGTCTTTGTGACCAAATTACATTTAAAAGCATTAAAATATAATAAACTTTGTAAATTCATCACAAGCTGTATATCTACAGTATTTGGAAAATGGACATATATCATTTATTTTATAGCATACATGTAAATAAGTTTATTTTGTTGAAAATGATTAATGATGTTCTTCCAGTATTAAGTCATAAAACAGGTAATCGTCCAGATTTAGGCACATTCAGTCATACAATTCAATTATGTAGGGAAAATGTACAAACTCAATGCAGACTTGAATGAACAGGATAACAATCAAATCTGAACTACCTGTGATGTTTGATAGAAATGCTAGTTCTACCCCATCTCTTCATCATTGTTATAATATCTGTACTAAACATCCCGATTAAAAAAGAAGAGGGAGGAAATGTGTCCTGAGGCAGAAGGAGAGGAGGAAAGTAAAGAGAGTGGAACTAAGTAGGTTCCACTCTGCCACTCTGCCAACTTTGAATGTTGGCAGTATGACTGGGTAAGGGGAGATAGATAGCTGATGTGATGGAGAGAAGGAAGGTTGATATATTGTGCGTTCAAGAGACTAAATGGAAGAGGAGTAAGGCCAGGTGTATTGGAGGTGGATTCAAATTGTTCTATCATGGTGTGGATGGGTGGAGAAATGGGGCAGGGGGTATTCTGAAGGAACAGTATCTCAAGAGTATTTTGGAGGTGATAAGAGTGTCAGACAGAGTGATAAGTATGAAGCTGGAAATTGAAGGTGTGATGGTGAATGTTGTTAGTGCATAGGCCCTGCAAGTTGGATGTTCAATGGATGAGAAAGAAGATTTCTGGAGTGAGTTGGATAAAGTGATGGACAATGTACCCATGGAACAGAGAGTGGTGATTGGAGTGGATTTCAATGGACATGTTAGTGAAGGGAACAGAGGAGATGAGGTGATGGGTAGGTATGGTGTCAAGGAGAGGAATGAAGAAGGTCAGATGATAGTGGATTTTATGAACAGGATAGACATGGCTGTGGTGCATACGTATTTTACGAAGAGGGAGGAACACAGGGTGATGTACGAGAGTGGAGGAAGATGTACACAGGTAGATTATATCCTCTGCAGCAGGGTCAATCTAAAGGAGATATGGTGGCAGGGGAAAGTGTAGCTAGGCAGCATAGGATGATGGTCTGTACAATGATGTTGGAGACCAAGATGAGGAGGAGAGTGTGGGCAGAGCCAAGGATCAAATGGTGGAAGTTGAAAAAGGAAGACTGCAAGGTTGAGTTCAGGGAGGAGGTACGACAGGCACTGGGCTGCAGTAAAGAGTTACCAGACAGCTGGGCAACTACAGCAGAAGTAGTAAGGGTGACAGCAAGAAGGGTGCTTGGGGTGACATCTGGACAAAGGAAGGAGGAAAAGGAAACCTGCTGGTAGAATGGGGAAGTACAGGTTAGTATACAGAGGAAGAGGTTGGTGAAGAAGAAGTGGGATAGTTAGAGAGATGCAGAAAGTAGTACAATAAGATATGGCGTAAGGTGAAGAGAGAGGTGGCAAAGGCTAAATAAAAGGCATATGATGAGTTGTATGAGAGGTTGGACACTAAGGAGGGAGAAAAGGACCTGTACCGATTGGCTAGACAGAGGGACCAAGCTGGGAAAGATGTGCAGCAGGTTAGGGTGATAAATGCTAAAGATGGAAACATACTCACAGACTAGGAGGATGGGTTGAGCAGATGGAAAGAGTACTTTGAGAGGCTGATGAGAGAGAGAGAAGGTTGGATGATGTGGCATTAGTGAATCAGGAAGTGAAAAGGATTAGAAAGGAGGAAGTAAGGACATCTATGAAGAGGGTGAAGAATGGAAAGGCTGTTGGTCCAGATGATATACCTGTGGAAGCATGGAGCTGTTTAGGAGAGACGGCAGTGGAGTTTTTAACCAGATTGTTTAATGGAATCTTGGAAAGTGAAAGGATGCACAAGGAGTGGAGGAGAAGTGGAGGAGAAGTGTACTGGTACCAATTTTTAAGAATAAGGGGGATGTGCAGAGCTGTGGTAACTACAGGGGGATAAAATTAATGAGCCATAGCATGAAGTTATGTGAAAGAGTAGTGGAAGCCAAGTTAAGAAGGGAGGTGATGATTAGTGAGCAGCAGTATGGTTTCATGCCGGGAAAGAGCACCACACATGTGATGTTTGCTCTGACGATGTTGATGGAGAAATATAGAGAAGGCCAGAAAGAGCTGCATTGTGTCTTTGTGGACCTGGAGAAAGCATATGACAGGGTGCATTAAGAGGAGTTGTGGTATTGTATGTGGAGGTTGGGAGTGCCAGAGAAGTGTGACAGCGTTGAGGTCTGCAGTAGGAGTGACGGATGAATTCAAGGTTGGGGGGGGGGGGGGATTACATCAGGGATTGCCGCTGAGGCCTTTCTTACTTGCAATGGTGATGGACAGGTTGACAGATGAGATTAGACAGGAGTCCCTGTGGACTATGATGTTTGCTGATGACATTGTGATCTGTAGCGAGAGTAGGGAGCAGGTTCAGGAGACCCTGGAGCAGTGGAGATATGCTCTAGAGAGGAGAGGAATGAAGGTCAGTAGGAACAAGACAGAATACAGTGTGTAAATGATGGGAAGGTCAGTAGAATGGTGAGGATGCAAGGAGTAGAGTTGGCGAAGGTGGATGAGTTTAAATACTTGGGATCAACAATACAGAGTGACAGGGATTATGGAAAAGAGGTTAAAAAAAGAGAGTGCAGGCAGGGTATAATGGGTGGAGAAGAGTGTCAGGAGTAATTTGTGACAGACGGGTATCAGCAAGAGTGAAAGGGAAGGTATTAAGGACGGTAGTGAGACCAGCTATGTTATATTGGCTGGAGACTATGGAACTGACCAGAAAACAGGAGACAGAGCTGGAGGTGGCAGAGTTAAAGATGCTAAAATTTGCATTGGGTGTGACGAGGATGGACAGGATTAGAAATGAGTACATTAGAGGGTCAGCTCAGGTTGGACGGTTTGGAGACAAAGCCAGAGTGGCAAGATTGCATTGGTTTGGACATGTAAAGAGGAGAGATGCTGGGTATATTTGGAAAAGGATGCAAAGGATAGAGCTGTCAGGCAAGAGGAAAAGAGGAAGGCCTAACAGAATTGTTTATGGATGTGGTGAGAGAGGACATGCAGGTGATGGGATGCAGAAGACAAGAAGATATGGAAAAAGATTATCCACTTTGGCAACCCCTAACTTGAGCAGCTGAAAGAAGAAAAAGGAGAATGCTGTATGTTAAAGGTGGTGTTTGAAACTTCTTTTTGTTGAAGCACAAAGTGTTTTACGTTTTGTACAACTGAACCTTTTGAAAAGATTTGTAAATTTTGTTGAAAAATGTGTAAGGTGATATCTGCAAAATGCATTATACAGTACGGGGCGGCACGGTGGCGCTGCTGCCTCGCAGTAAGGAGACCTGGGTTCGCTTCCCGGGTCCTCCCTGCGTGGAGTTTGCATGTTCTCCCCGTGTCTGTGTGGGTTTCCTCCGGGTGCTCCGGTTTCCTCCCACAGTCCAAAGACATGCAGGTTAGGTGTATTGGCGATTCTAAATTGTCTCTAGTATGTGTTTGGTGTGTGTGTGTTCGCCCTGCGGTGGTACGTTGCCCTGCCAGGGTTTGTTTCCTTCCTGTTGGCTGGGATTGGCTCCAGCAGACCCCCGTGACCCTGTACTTAGGATATAGCAGGTTGGATAATGGATGGATGGATTATACAGTACTTAGTGTTGTTGTTTAATGTTTATAATTTTAATCAGTATTTTGAATATTCCAGTTTTACTGGATGTAGTACATTTAATTTATTGAAAAAATTTACTGTATTTTTAAAGGATTGAAAATCTTACTATTGTTATAGTTTCAGCATGTCAAAAGCCTAAATTAAAGTAACCTGAGTACTTTAGTAGCTGTTTGACATGATACATTTTTACTTTCACTCAAGTAAACATTTGAATTAATACTTTTATTTAAGTAATAATTTTTTAAAGTAACAGTACTTTTAATTGAGTATCAGTTTGGACTACCCTACCCACCTCTGTTGATGACTGAGCAGCATGTTTTGTGCATAACATTTTTTAAATATATGCCTGATAGTCTTTATAATAATGCTGATCAATTTTTGGTAGACTACACACTTTCTTGACATACAGTTTACTTTTACAAATAAGTATTTAGCAGTTTGTGATTTCCTGTTCAAATGAAATCCACTTTTGAATCAAGTAATGATAATGGTCGAGAAATTTATGGAAAAAAAGACTACAGGATCATTTGAAAATTAGCAAGATCCTGTTTGGTTTCATGCCCTGGAAGGGAACAATGGATGTGATGTTTGCTGTTAGTCAAATGTAAGAAAAGCTTAAGTGTCGAGGGAAAGACGCTGCCTATTGCATTTATAGATATGGAAAAGGCATCTGATAGAGTGCCATTAGAGGTGGTGAGATGGGCATTGAGAGAGTTATGGTGGGTGTTGAAGAATTGTTAGTGTCTGTGGTGATAGCAGAGTGTGAGGATGCTTAAAATGGTGGTCAGGACAGAGAATGACAATAGTCAAAGTTTTGAAGTGATAGTAGAACTGCACCTGTGTCTGATTTGAGTTTGTTGCGTTTCGTGATAGTGAGATAAGGAGCGACCAGAGAAGTGAATAAAGGATTTTCATTGGAGCTTTTGTATTCCAATGGTATTGGTTTTGGTTACAGAAATGAATGAAGGAAAAGATGCTGAAATGGAAAGCTAGTTTGGAAGTGGAATGCCTCAAGGTAAATGCAGGAAAAACCAAGGTGATGGTTGGAGGCAAAGGGCCAAGATGTGGAAGAGCTGTACTGCGTATGCAGTGGAGGTATTAGGAGAGACATTTTAGAATACAGGGGTTGTTAAAAATGTGTGCATTAAAGGTATAGTGGGGTGAAGGGTAGTCTGCAGGTGTCAAAGGCAATTTTTGTTTGTAGATAAGTTTGTGAGGCCAGTGCAGAATACTTGTTTAGTGTGTGTAAATTTAGGTAACAGTAATTGAATTGTTATGAAAACAGTAGGTAAAACTGTGCTGCATGAGTGACATTTTGAATTGGTTCAGGCACACCAATGATAAGCAGTATCATAATTGCATGTAAAAATCTGCAAGAGCTGTCCCACATTCTGACTTCTAAATGAGCCTCTCTAGTATTAAAAGGTAACGTTTATGCAAGCTATGTAAAGAGAAGTGTTCTGTAAGGGAGTGAGACATGAATGGTGAAATTAGAGCCTAAAGAATTGCTTGAAAGAATACAGATGTGAATTATCAGATGATTTTGAGGAATGTCATGGAGTGAGAAGTGGATGAATGTTGAGTTAAGAGAAAGACTTGATGTTGAGGCAATAAGTATTGTACTGGAAGAAACATACTATGGAATGAAAGGCATATGGTGATTGGGTGAAGAGGCATAGCAAGATTTGACCTTTCTGAGTACTCCAGTTTACTCTCATATCCCAAAGCTGAGTGTACTAAGTTAATGAACAACTCTAGAATTACCCAGTCTAAGTGAGCAGGGGTGTGTGCATGAGAGTTATGATTGTGATAGATTGCTTTCTGTCCTTTGCTACCAACATAGGCTTCATCAGTCTGTACTGGAGAAAGTGAATTCATAAAGATTAAACTGTACACTGTGGGCTTGTTAATCCTTAAGTAAGCATTGCCAGGGAAGCCACGAGCAGTCAGCAGATCTATAGAACCATAGTAGAGCTGCAAGGACCTGTAAAAGATGGAGCATGTGTGAAAAGCAAAGATTTGTTAAGACAAAGACTGACATTTAAGCTAGAAATAACAGGCAGTTTTGATCTGTTCATAATTCAAGATCACAGACCATTCATTGTTCACCAAATGAGTTTCCATTAAAACATGAGTACAGGCCAGTAATTTATACCTCCATTTATGCAATTATTAGTATGAACATGTTGTGGGATAGGCTGCAGCAGGCCCCTGTGACCCTGTTCAGGACTAAGTTGGTTAGAAAATGTCTGAGTGACTGACTGACTGTACAGCATGATTTGATCCACATAATGGCTGTCAGATTGGCACATTTCTTCAAGAGAAGAAAACATTTACTGCAGTAAGGACACTTCTTGCTCTGCACAAAGTCCAACCAAAAAGGAATTACCTATAGATTTTTATACTATTTAGTAACAGTATATATACTATATTTTACAGTTATACTTTATTTTTATTGTTTATATAAATGTAAAATCTGTTTTAAAAGCCTGACACTACATCTTTCAACAGGGTTTAATTAAAGACGTTAAAAATTAAATGGAAAAAGGAAGTATGCATTTACTGTATTTTCAAGCTGCTTACACTTAAAAATAAAACATGCATTCTAGGCTATATATTTTGATGAGGATTTGTGTGTGACACTCTAAAATCTGAAGTTTTTCTTCACTATTGTACTTTTCCTTCTTTCATGTTGAACAACAACAGAGTGTATGTGCAGAGGGGTGGTTTAACAGGGTTTTTTTTTATATGTATGGGGCAAATATACTTGCAGTCATTTTCTGTGGTCGCTGCATTTTATTATACCTTAACAGGGAATACAGCCAAATTTGATTGTGTGTACTAATTTGATAAATCAAGTCTAAGGTTTCCATACAGCTTTGTTTTATACTCAGGTTTACACACAGAAATTATAACTTTAAATGACATATTAGATAGTTTTCTAAACCATCCTGAGGCAGATTACGACCACAGAGCATTTTGCTGTCTTGTTTGTGAAGCCTCAGGTAATTGTTTCTGCTTTATTATTCTCCGTCTTTCTCGTTCTTTAATTCTTTTTCTGACTTTCCAGTGCACTGATGTGTTGTATGCAATACTGTCAACAAGACTAGATAAAAATAAAGTGATTAACAAGCTGAGATCTCTTAATGCAGGATTTCACCATGACACTTTACCTGAGGCATTACTGGAAAGATGAGCGTTTGTCCTTTCCAAGCACCACTAACAAAAGCATGACCTTTGATGGAAGGCTTGTCAAGAAGATCTGGGTCCCTGATGTCTTTTTTGTCCATTCTAAGAGGTCCTTTATCCATGACACCACAACAGATAACATAATGCTACGAGTGTTCCCAGATGGCCATGTTCTCTATAGCCTGAGGTAATTTTTTTTGTTTTGCTGCAAATCATGTCATTTTGTGAGTTCTTATACCAAATTATGACACATAAAAGCTAGTTTACTACATTGCTTTATTAAATGCCTTTTCAATTCAGTGTGTAACTTGCAAAAGTTTAATGTCATGGAACTATTTTCATATTTCTAAAGAGAGCAGGGGAAGTACAAAGATTGCAGACCTTCACTTGCAGAACCACAGCTGTACTAGATACATACAATCATTTCTGAGCTTCATGAGATAGTAAACAGGGAGTTATTATCATTATTATGGTACGTGAAGCACTATATTTTACATAATTTGTTCTGATTGCCTTGACATGAAGGACTCTTCAAAAGTTTCTATATAAATACACTCTAATCAGTTGTTGAGATACATTAAATAATTCCTTTAACAAAGAGCGCTAATCCATTTTAGGCAATTCCAAATATTTGCCAGTTACTATTTTGATGCATATGTAAGTATATAACTTGTCAATGATGTGATGAAGACATTTAGGAACCTTTTTGTTCAGCATTTTCACAATCAAGCATAGTTTGATTAAGTTCTCTTTCAGTGTAAATCAGATTCAACAATCCCCATTACAAAGACTAATCTTCTTTATTTATAAGTGTCATTGTAATACAATTGACTGGCAGCCAGATTGCTGCTAATTTTTCAGAATCCTCATTTCTTCTCTTACTGGTGGCTGTCTTAACTGACTAACATTTTTATTTTTGTGTGTCCTTGCTGTTATCTGTTTCTCTAAAATGGCTAAACTCATTACTCTCTTCACATTGGCAAATGACACTTTTGCTATACACTCTTGATATACTTAGTATATAATTAGATTACCTGCCCATAATTGTTGACCTCCTGGATACTGTTACATATTTAAATGATTGCCGTACAGCTTGTATTATTTGAGGTGACTGAAGTGAGGTATTGCTCTTTGATATCACGTTTAAAGAAATGTTAATATTTGTACTCCTAGTTCTCATTGAAAGTAGTCATCTTTCTAATAACATTGATCCTCAAAATCCTATACAGTCTATGGAACCAGTGGGATCTGGCAAATTTCTTTATTTTAATTCTAAATCAGAGCTGACATCTGTAGACTTGTGGTAGTTCATATACTTGCTGTATCCCTCTTTCCATTCCTCAAAAATCTTCCTTCACAGGATGGTAACCTATAATTACAATTCCAGCAAAGAAGGATTACCTCATTATTTATTACTAATTTATTCTTAACCAAATATTTCTATTTATAATTACTTTGTCAATGATTAGCAAAGCCAGCAGCTCTAGTGCCATGGTACCTCAGCATTAAAGCAAGCATCTGCCTACTCTGATAGTAACTCTGCATAAAGAACAACAGAGTAACTGTTCCATATCAAATCTTACAAATAACCATCATACAGGCTGAAAGTAAAATATCCATATTTGGTTAACTAATATATAACATATATGTACCAGTGACATAGTGTATTAGCAAGCAAAGTTCCAGCAAAATGTTCTACAGATATTTTTTTCTCCTTAACGTGCAGGGTTACCGTGACTGCCATGTGTAATATGGACTTCAGCCGCTTTCCGCTTGACTCCCAGACCTGTTCTTTGGAGTTAGAAAGCTGTAAGTACAGTAGCTGCATTTTTCCTATACTTTGTATTATTCTTTTTTCAATAAAAAATCTGATAATTTCATAATACCAGTGAAATTGTGAAGTTACTTTTATGTATCTAATGAGATGTTTTTAAAAGAATGACTTTTTGTTGTTTCCTTCAAAACTTAAAAGAATTAAAAACTGTTTTTTTTTCTCTTATTTTATTGTTTCTTCAAATTTAACATGGTCGTAATAGGGTCTAGGCTCACTGTGGCTTTTATAATGTTATATTTCAAATATTATATGCTGTTTATATATGTGTGGGTGGGTGGTGTGTGTATATGTTAGCAGATATATTTATCCAGGGAAGCTTTAAAATGTCAGGAAACACTTCACCATTTGATAGAAACATCAAAAACCAAAACTAGTTAGTATTGTTTAGGAATAAGACAATACTAATAAACATGCATTGGAACAGAGAATCAGGGGTAGGTTACATTTCAAGTTCACTTTCATTTTTCAAATTTACTGTCATGAAATTCCTAATTCCACTAGCCCAGGGGTATTTAATTAAAATTCCAGGAGGTCCACACTCGCAAATTTCCTTTACAGCAGAGGTCTGAACAATCAGTTGTAACAAGAATGACCAAGAGACATTGGGAAGGTTTGGGGCAGCCACCCATATAATATTTCCTGGCTTACTGGAAGAACCCAAACTCTCCTCTTTTAAGTCAGTGGGAAACCGATGTGTTATATTATTTGAAGTTGGAAAAAATCAAATATTCAATTAGAGGATCCGTACAGACTTTTTTCAAAACATGGCAGGATCTAATCAGTAATATTTTAAAATAAGTTCAAAAGGCACAGAGAATTTATTAATTTAGGTATGTCTCTAAGTCTTAAATTTAACGCAGTTTGGCTTGCTCTCTCTCTCAGGGGTGGGGATCGATCTGTTCTTAATTTTTCTCTTTGTAAAAACTTGATTGCTTTGTATGGATTGTAATAAAATTAATAAAAAAAAAAAAAAAAAAAAAAAAAAAAAAAATATTTCCTGGCTTAAAATCTGTTCACAAGCAAAGACATGTTCGCACGATTGAGTCCAAAACAGAACTGAGTATCCTCTTAAAATGGTGGCTTTTTAAACACCCCTGCAGGGAAAGTGAGGTCATCAGGACCGGAACCGGACGTGACGTCATTGGCTGCCCCAGAACATGGCAGGATTTCCGAGAATGGTCTGCAAGGAATTGAAAGACAGAATTAATGCAGTTCGCCACCCCCTGGTCTGGCGTGGAGCTACATTTATTCAGGCCCTTTGGTTGTCCCCTAAACACGCGTATGTGACACAGTATATCTAACAATCTTAAAAAGGAATGCCAAAACCTGTATACTTGTTATCAGACTATTACACACCATGTGAAAGCTGCTATATTTCTGTATTTCTAATGTGAACACTTCTTATTTTTCCAAGATTACTTTGATATAAATTGAGAAGAAAGTAACAGGAAATACTGTAAATAGATTTTTTTAGAATGTTTAGAATTGTAGTATCCTGATTAATACTGAGTATGTTTAAAGTAGAGCTAAGGCACAATACTGATGGCATAACAGGTTTGATATCTCAAAAACAATGAGTGCTTATTAAAAAGTAAACAAAAATAACAGTGACATACCTTACTTAGCCTATAAATCCCTCTGAAGTCTTCTCCCTTTTATCTTCCTGCTATTTATATCATTCAGAGAGAAAAATGAGCTTTAGTTTTTCAGGCAAATATTTTAAATCTTGGCAAGAATGGAGACAGTGCAACTCTCAAAACATGTGTAAGTGATCACTGGTGTTGATGATATTCAATATAGCCCCACAGATATATGTGGATCCAAATATATTCAAATATATTCAAGATGTGTATTGCCACTTTGGCTAGAGCAGGAAAATCATTATATGCCACTGTCAGTATGCAGAAATAAGCTGGTAATAAAACTAAAATTGGTTCTGTTAATGCCATATTGACTTGTAAAATAGTCACATCCATCAGAAAAGACCCCACATACATACTCTTGAAGGTCTCTTTAGTCTCCACAGAAAATTCTACAACATCTTTGATGGTCAGGTTGGGGAGCATGCACTGGTACAGCACGTTGCCACCTCCACCAGACAATGAAACAGCTTGGGATCCTGTTTGTGAACCCCCCAGGCAGACACATGGTCTAGTCGCACCCTCCATAAATGACCTTCTATCTGCCGCAGCCAGGTGTTATGTGGGTGTCCCCTTGGCCTGGTCCAGCCATGCAGGTCCTTAACAATGAGGATCCTGCAAGCCAGAATCACCCTCGGGGAATCGTGCCACATGGCCCTAGTGCCGTAACTGACGCTCTCTCAAAATGCAGGTAATGTGCCTCATTCAGGACTCCATGAGAAACCGCTCATTCAACACAAAGTCAAACCAGTGATACCCAAGGATTCTCCAAAGAGTCACAGTACCAAAGGAGTCCAGTCTTCAGCTCAGGTCACTGGATAACGTCCATGTGTTGCAACCATATAGCAAAACAGGAAGCACCAGGACGCTAAAGACTTGGACCTTCGTCCTTTTGCTAAGTTATGGGGAGTGCCACACACTCCTTTTCTGCGAACTCATGACCTCCCATGCTCTCCCAATCCATCTACTGATTTCACTGGGAGAGTCACCACAGACATGAATGTTGCTGCTGAGATAAGTAAACCTTTCCACAATGTCAACGTTCTCTCTGCAGACAGACACCCTGCTTATGGCTGTGCCCAAGAGGTTATTAAAGGCCTGGATCTTGGTTTTTATCCAGGACACTTACAAGCCCAGACACACAGACTCCTCGCTCAGTCTCTCGAGCGCCTCTTGCAAAGATCACAGCATCATCAGCAAAGTCAAGATCAGTGAATCGTTTTTCACCAACAGATGCCCTAAAGGCGCTGGACCCCACGACCCTGCCCAACACCCAGTCCATGCAAGCATTGAAAAGAGTGGGAGAAAGAACACACCCCTGATGAACCCGATAATCTTATCTTTAAAAAATGCAGAGGTTCTACCTCCACTCTGCACAGCACTCACAGTACCAGTGTACAGGCCAGCCATGACATCCATCAATTCTGGGGGGATCCTGCAAAGTCTCAGGATGTCCCATAGGGCAGCGCAATCAACCGAGATTGGGTATTTCACAACTAATTGGAGGATTAGCCTCAAGAACTGTGGACCCAGAGATATCCAACATCCTACCTGGAGGACCAGCTTTAAACAGCTGCTCAAAGTAGCCAGCCCAGCGGGTCACAATTGCAGCATCATCTGTAAGGACTGTTCCATCACCCGCCCTGACTGAGACTGTCCTTAATGCTTCAATTCCTCTGTAAGCAGGACGTGGGTCACTAGGCCATAGATAGTCTGTCACTTGCTCACAGATTCCTCTAACAAATGAGCCCTTATCTGCCTTGAGAGCCCTTGCAGCCATCTTTCTCAATTCCTGGTACAAACCAGAGCTGCAATCCAGCCGTGCGCTGCGACTCCTCTTGATGATATCCAGGGTGCCCTGTGAGATAAAACACCTACTCCTGGGAACACAAACACATCATCAACACCATGATGAGGAAGGGATCCTGAATAAACAGGAGGACCTGTTGTCCAAGAGTGAAGCCTTCAAAACAATCCTGGAAATTTTCAGTTATCTTCTGTATGACATTATTTGCATTTGCATCAACTTTTTTTGGAAGTTCATAAGATGCCCTGACATTATACACTAATAAGAGATAAAATCAAGATGGCCCTAATTCGCCTGTGACACAGGTCATCTCACCCATCTTATTACAGCAGGAGCCCCATCTTTTGTGATTGAAACCTATTATTATACAGTATAACCTATATTAGTTCTCTCTTTCTCAGCATGCATTTTAGGGCAATATACTGTATATGTTCTCTCCTCCTGTGTGTGTTTCAGGTTCTGTCATTCTTCATAGATCCTCACAAAATTACTTTTGTTTCTTAGTGGAGAAGTCTCACATATACCAGAAGCTGGACATTATCAGTTGACTCATCAATAGCTAAGGGCAGGCATTGCGCACTGTGAATGGCTGTAGCAAGTTGTAATTGCCCATCATCTCCTCATTGCTGTTTGAGCTGACAGTGGACTGTGCCTGATTTTTGTTCTTTGAGCTCTTATATTTGGTTACCTTCTGTGAACATCTTTACAACTGTATTTGTATAATCCATAATCATTCGCCCGTCACTGAATGGCTTTTGTGTTGTCCCAAAGTCCACACTTTCCAAAGCAAACACTCATTTGCATGATGTTGGGATGTAAAAAAATTGTTGCTCCAAGTGTAGTGTCAAAACTATGTTTTTTAAAATATCTTGTTATTTTTTCTGATTTTCAAAAATGCCTTGTGATTTGTGTAAATTTTTATTTTGGGTCTGAACACTGACCAGAGTCTGCAAATTGATGACAAAGGAACTAGAATGATTGCACAAATATTGCAAATCCCATACCCATGTTTTTTTAGGAAGGAAAAAAGGCAAAAAATAGAACATGTTTGAAAGATTCAGGCATTTTAAAAGTAAACCACGGGTGGATTTCTCTTTGCTGATTGCCTACCTCCATGGCATCCTTTCATCTCCAGGGGCTTAGATTTAGTCATCACCTAGTGCCATTATCAACATTATTCAACATTGATGCCCAGATGTGAATTACTTTATATGTTCTGTACATCATTTGACAATAATAATTGAAAAAAGTCACACTATTGTCACATTCTTTCACTATATGGAAGTTTATTTAATTATTTCACAAAGATATTGGCCACTGATGCCTGTATGAAAATGCAAGTGTGTGCTTTGGTGGTCTAGCAAGAGAAATATTGCAATTAAGTGACAAGGAAAGAACCAATGTTATAGGCATATATTTAATTTAAACTGAAATTTACTAAGTTTGGTACATATGTTTTTACATAGGCAGAGTGGTTGAACAGAGCTATCACTCCTACATCACAATGCTAGGGTTTGCATGGAGTTTGCACATTGTTGCTGTGTATTTACAGATTGTTTGGTATCAGTGAGTGTCAGAGAATAAACTCACTCAAAATTGTCCCCAGTTCTTTTATTACCATATTCTCAGCAAGAGCAATTCATCATATGATAAAAAAAAATTCAATAATTGTTTTGTGAGGCTTAAATCTATTTCATTGTGGTTGTGCTCTATTGCACACTCTGCCTTTTTCATTTTATACGTTTTTTATTGTGCTTATCAAAAATGCAATGTGCAGGTGGTTTGGCTCTTTCAAAACTCTATTTTATTAAAAATGTAATGCAGTGTGATCAGTTCAGATTTATTGCTATGTGTACAATTAAACTCTTATATGTGCTGTTCACCACCTTTGCTGCAGTTGCTCTGTAGGCTATGTAAAATAGCACAGATGTAGTAGGTGAAAAGCAGGCACCATTTGCAAAAAAATAACTATATGACTTTGACTAGAAAAATATCAAGCTTATCCTTTACAGAAACAAGAGAATTGAGTCTGAGATATTTGATGAGCATGGCAGAATGCTGCCAGGATGTGTCTAAAACCAGTGTGAACAACTGAGGTTTTGATAAATATAAGCAAGTTACTTAAGTGTTCTGTCAACATGGCAACTATAAGGAATGGTAGGCAACACTGCTGCTCATTTAATCAATTGCTACCCCTTTTTTCATAATACTGTAGTTACAATAATGAGGTTAATCAAATTTACACATAAGAGAATAGAATTTTAAAATTTAAAAATATTGTAATGTGGATAAAATATAGCCCACTGCAAACATTTTTCATTTACATATATGAAGTAAATCCTGTTTCTAACTATTTTGAAAATGCATTCTGCAAATATTGGACTTCACAAAATGATTCTTTTTCTTGGTCATCACTACAAAACATGGAGTAAGTAACATAAAAAAATATATCATTTTTGGGTGGAGTATTCCTTTAACCAACTTCTTTGAACTTGTTGCTAAATATTACCAGATATATCAGCAGGAGCAGATACTGTAAATATTTTGTGATATTGTTTCAGTTCCTGAGAAATTTCAGCATAATTTGATTCAATAGTAATTGTGCTTGATCTGGCAGATTTTCAATTTGTATGTTAAACTTTGAGAAGAGTAGCTCTGTCAATTTTTAACATTGCAACTATTTTATCATCTGCTCATCCTATATGCTACTCCAAAGGGGTGTTGGGGCCAAAACATCAAAACATCTCACGGTCTAGCAAAATGGCTCAAAACCACTTCATCTTTGCTCAAAACCAAACACTACTGAGCATTCCTTACCCACTACCTAAAAATGTTGCCAGTTAAAAATGTTCATGGCATTAGAGAAAAATGTTTTTTTGTGGAAATCGTCATTTGCCTGTAGAGTTATAGCATGGGAAGTTTATTGCACCAAAATAATAAAGAAAAATATACTTTAGCAATAATGTTTGTTTATAACTAATAGAAAACTGCATACTGTAAGCAATATATAATGTTTGCACTCCTAAAAATGTTACAGTAATATAAAATCCAAAGAACAAAGGCAAAGAAATTCAAACAAAAGGAATATCACAGTAAAATGTTGTACAAAAGTGAAACGTTACCATGTCAGAGTTAAGGAAGAATATTCATTCTGCCTCAGTATCATGTCTGTGGGTTGTACCCAGCCAGTGGATTTTATCTACATCACTGGCAATGTTCTCCCTTGCAAGGCAAGACTTCTCTGGTGTGCCAAATCCAACCTTGACGTGATTCCACACCCACAGTAGGTTACCAAAGACCAAGTCCATTGCCTGAAGGAGATATTCCTGGGCAAAGTGTTTCTTTTATATACTGCAATGCTGAAAACAAGTGTATGAGATTTAGGAACGGGGTGTAGGGTGAAAGGAAAACATTTAGAATAGCAATGATGCTATTACATGTGCAAGGTGGTAGCGGCTACCCACCGAGATGATGGTACTTTACACCTTTCCTGGAACCCCAGAGTGCATAGAACAGGTGCTGTAATGCTACACATGATCTTGCGCTTACAGTTGCAGAACACAACCAGATACCCATGAATGCACGTGGCGGGGACTCTATGTGCCAGCCAATGAAATTCTGCAGCATCATGACTGCATACGTATGTAAAAGATTAGGGATGCACCGAAATGTAAATTCTGGGCCGAAAACGAAACCGAAATTTTTGGATGCACTTGGCCGAAAACCGATACCGAAACCGAAAATGGCTTCATTAAAAAACATGTTTAAAATATTTTCTTTTTGTTTGTATTAAAAAAACTACAAATTAATTAAGCAATCAAACTTTTATTGATAATAAATAACAGTAATAAGGCTGTTTAACAATAACAAAACTAAATAAAATTTCTTTCTGTAACACAATTGTGCAAAAAAAATGCTAGCTGCTTTTTTACTTCAATTTTAAATTACTGTACCAAACAACAGTGCACAAACAGAAGAAAAATAAATAAATCCAACCTCTTACTGTAAACAACATAACTATACACACTAAATTGGTCTGCTTTTAATTTAAGCAAAAGAAGCAGGTTTATCTTTATGAACAAAAGTTTTTCAGTTTTCTGGCTGAAGACACAGTTCCTCTTCTCATGAAGAACATACTGCACTGAATAAAATCACTCAGTCTGTGCTAGCTTTTAGTGCCTTTACGAATTGTGCAAAATATTACCTGCATTAAACGTTTTACTTCAATTTTAAATTACTGTGCAAAACAACATTGCAATAACAGAATAAATAAATCAAACCTTTAACTGTAAACAACATCAAATTAGGCTGCTTTTATTTTAGCAAAAGTGGCAGATTTCTCTTTATGAACAAAAGTTGTTCAGCTTTCTGGCTGGAGAGACGATTTCTGTTCTCATCAAGAACATGAGATGCTGCACTGAATAATCTCTCACTGTCTGTGCTGGTGCTTGGGGCAGATAAGTACTTGCGCGCAGTCCATGCAAGCAAAGGAAAGCGATCTTTGTTCGCGCGCCAGTAGTCAAGTGGATTGTCACTTCTGCCAATGGGTAGTTCAGCTAGATAGGTTGCTACTTCTTGTGAGGCTGCGCTTGCTCTTACACCGCTGTGGGTTGGGACGCTTTCCTGTAAAATTTCGTCAAACATATCGGAAAGCGAAGGAATATGCGCCTCATCACTTGTACGTGACCGTTTCTCAGGCACAGTTTGCTCTGTTCTCCCCGTCGCGGCTTGTGCTTCACCAGAGGTTTCAAGAGCCGTAAGCTCTGCTTGCACCATTTCGCGTACATCCTGCCTTTTCTCATCGTCAAAGTAATGGTCTTTAAAGCGTGGATCTAATATTGTTGCAATGCCGTAAAGAGGGTTGGACTCAATGTCTTGGAAGCGTTTGTTAACAGCTTCCAGTAGAGTTTTTTTAGCTGTTTTTACGCCATGATCTGTTTCCGCCTCTTTTCCAAGCAGGCGCTTCAGTGCTGCGATCAGTGGAATAACTTCAGCAACAGACGCTTGAGCTGAGCTTATTTCCTTGGTTAACTGTTCGAACGGGGCGAGAAGAGAGACAATGTTTTCCACCAACATCCACTGATGTGCACTCAAAGTTGCTGGCAGGTCGTGATCTGTCATGTATGCAGCTAAAACCCGCTTCTGTTCAAGTAATCCTTGCAACATATAGTATGTACTGTTCCAGCGAGTGGCCACATCTTGCTGTAGTCGTTTTGTTGGCATCCCAAACTGTTTTTGCAAATCTTGTAGTCTGGAATAAGCAAGCGGAGAATGCTTAAAATGTCCCACAATTTTTCTCCCAGTTGCTGTGATTTCTGATATGCTCCGCTGACTAAGCACTCCCTCATTCACAGCCAACTGCAGCGTGTGTGCCATGCAAGGTATGCTCTTTAATCCACTGTCATCCATAGCCTTCATCATGTTCCGTGCATTATCTCTCACAATCACATGCACTTTAGACTTGTCTATGTTCCAAGTTTCAAACATGTTAGCCAAAGCATCGGATATTGCTGCTGCAGTGTGTGAGCCGACAAACTCCTGTGCATGAAGCAGAATGTTTTGCAATTTAAACTCCGCGTTTATCCACTGCGCTGTCAAACTGAGCATGCTAGTTGGACTAACGTCAGAGCTCCATATGTCTGTGGTAAAACTTAGAGCAGAGATATCTGTGGTCATGAGCTCATGAACATGTTTTGCAACACGGTCATACATTTCAGGTAGAGAGGTCTCTGCAAAATACCGTCTGCTTGGCAGTGTGTAACGCGGCTCAATGTGGTGTATTAGCCTACGAAATCCGATGTCCTCCACGACTGAAAACGGCTGGTCATCTAAAGCAATGAATTCCATTACTTTCTCTGTTATGTAACGTGCTTTAGCACTGTCATTTGCAAATTTCTTAATTTTTTCGAAAAATGTGGCAACCGAGGGTGTTGATGTGCTAGTTGGCTTAGTTTTAACCAACGTTGTTTGACGGTATTCCTCAAATTCAATTGCGTGTCTTGACTTAAGGTGGTGTATTAAACCTGTAGTCGAAAATGTCTTTGCTGTTGAACCCCCTCTTGAAACTTTTGCAGAGCAAATGTTGCATATTGCAACTTTGCTGTCCTCATCTGAAACTTTGAAGTGCTTCCAAACCGCCGACATACTCCGTGTTTGATGCGTAATGACAGCGCGAACGAGACGGGAGGATGGGAGAGGCGTGGCGACAATTTCGGCTTTTATTTTCGGCGCTTTCTTATGTTTCGGCCGAAACCGATAATGCTATTTCGGCCGAAAATTTTCGGCGGCCGAAATTTCGGTGCATCCCTATAAAAGATTGATTAGTATGCTTCATATATGGGTGTTTCAAGATGGCATTTTAGGAATGCTCATGTACACATATTTATAAAGCGATTCTGATTTATAGACGGTGAATTGTGTAGAAGTTTGTGTACTTCAGGTTTTAAAAATCTGAATTTTTTTTGGTGTGAGCATATTTTTTTAGGTCCACACAAGTTTTAAAAATGAGGCCCCAGTTCTTTCCTCTAAGCGTCCTGATTATGGAGGCGACTGAGAATTTACTCAAACTGGGTTACACTCATTTTTGTGTTTCCCTCATCATTCTATGAATAAGAACATGAACTATGACTGTTGTCTTTATTTCGTCTAGAATGATTTCTCTTTTTCTTCCTCTTCTTCCTTGTCTTCCACCTGTTATACACATTCTTACTCTGGCTCTCTGAAGGTTGGTATCTGCTCCTGTTCTCGACCTATGGTGCTTGCACTCTCATCTGGCTTTTATTTGCTATTCTTATCATACACTGACCTCTTCACATATTTAGAAATATGTGAACAATTTTGAATCATATCTTGTGCTAGTTGTGTTTAACCTTTGTGGTCTTGTTTTCAATTTTGCGTCACAGTGCTAAATGACTGCAAACATAAGGAGAAATGTGTTTACAATTTTGCAAAAAAAAAAGTGAATGAGCTACACAAATTTTGTCTAAAAAGGTGAGCATTGGCTAAAAGAGTGATTGATTTGATAACTGAGATTTGCCCTGTAACATTTTTGTTCTACAAATCAGGTTTAGTGTGTAAGCATTTCAGAAACACTGTAACAGAGATCTACTTGGGCAAAAACTAGAAAATGTTTTAATTTAATAATATTCAGTATGGACTATAAGACAAATTAGCTGAGTAGACAGATATTTTTCTGTTGCTGTTATATCAGACAACAGGAAAGACATCTGAGGTTTGGGAGGAGAGACTGAGAGAGAAAGAAAGAGAGCAAGAGAGAGAAAGACAGAAGCAGACAGATAATCAGAAAAGCAGAAGGTGAAGTTTTTCTTTGGTTGTTTTTTGTTACCAGATTTTTAAAATAAATATATAAACACAGATTATTGCAAATTAAACACTAAACTCTAAAAAATGTCATTTTTTAAGAAAACCCACCACACAGCTGCACAAAAAAAACTAAAAATAAAAAAAACTATGTACATAAGTCACAACTCCTATCCATATGACCTTAAAATATTACACATAGGCCTGCCAATTACAAACACTCGAGGTTGGCATTAAAATTCCACTGGTGTTGTATCAGAATTTTTTTTTTATGTGTGCAGACTTCTCTAACATTAAGTTACCTAACTAATATTATCTGTCATAGTTTTGCTGATGACTAATGATACATGTTCACACACTATTTATGTCACAATCAATCAATCATACAGTGGGATGCTGCTGTCTAGTCTGTCTTGATTGGCATCAGATCATTGTGATATCCTCTAACATTGTCATCATCTGATAAAATACTGTAAATTTAAACATTAATTGAAATGAGAACCTTGCAACCACCTGTTTCCAAGAAAATTATATTAACTATAAATTGCCTAAGGACGGCATGGTGGTGCAGTGGGTAGTGCTGCTGCCTCGCAGTTAGGAGACCCGGGTTCGCTTCCTGGGTCCTCCCTTCGTGGAGTTTGCATGTTCTCTGCGTGGGTTTCCTTTGGGTGCTCCGGTTACCTCCCACAGTCCAAAGACGTGCAGGTTAGGTGCATTGACGATTCTCAATTGTCCCTAGTGTGTGCTGTGTGTGAGTGCGTGCCCTGTGGTGGGTTGGCAACCTGCCCAGGGTTTGTTTCCTTCCTTGTGCTCTGTGTTGACTGGGATTGGCTCCAGCAGACTCCCGTGACCCTGTAGTTAGGATATAGCAGGTTGGATGGATGGATGGATAAACTACCTAATTTGAAGCAGCAACACTTCAGATTAAAAATCAAATGGACTCTGAGGTGGAAAAGGACAAACCACAATACACTAACTGTATGTCTTAAATGCAAGACTCTGAGTCTGTCTTGTAGCAGCACTAATCTCTATGTGGTCAGGTATTTGCCAAACAGTGCAAGGCAGGCAAGCAATGGAAAATATTATTTTATAAATACCCATTTTAAAAAAAGATCATGAAACAACTCACTTATTTTTTACAAAGTTTATGGAGAACATACAAAGCTTTCATGGTGTTTTTTTTTTCAAAACTAAGCGCCATTGTGTTGTCCTCCACTGCGGTGAGTAAAGATCAAGATGTCCCACAGCTTCATTCTAATTAGGAAAGTGTTTTGTACTTGATTCCAGATATTGATCTACTTTCTTTTTTGCTGCATTACCATGTAATGAGAACTATGAAAATTCTAGTTTCCCAATAGGAAATTCCACTGAATGAATGCTGTTTGTGGTGATAGCTACAAATGAGAATATTCGGAGATAAATTTGTTACTCAAAATCAGTGAATTATGATGTAATGGTGACCTAAAGCCTTGTTTCATAATTTAAAATAACAAAATAAAGATTAGATCCAGATGTGGTATCATGTTGCACCACTTTATTTTTCCCCACATAATGTAATCTATACTAATAAAAGGCAAAGCCCTCACTCACTCACTCACTCACTCACTCACTCACTCACTCACTCACTCACTCACTCACTCACT
>JANRMT010062791.1:46152364-46169840 GCA_026402145.1 Polypterus bichir lapradei | reverse complement strand
TGAAATTCTACGCGTAACGGTCATAACGGTCGACAACGTCCGCCATGTTGAACTTTCTTATTTATGGCCCCATCGTCACAAAATTTGGTAGGCGGCTTTCCTGAGCTAACCGAAACCAATGTACGTACTTATTTCGGTGGTATGACGCAACTGTCGGCCGCCATGTTGAACTTTCCAACGTCACTAATTCTCCAACTTCCCGTGTAGGTAGAAGGCTGAAATTTGGCAAGCTCATTCCTTACAGCTTACTTACAAAAGTTAAGCAGGTTTAATTTCGAAATTCTATGCGTAACTGTCATAACGGTTGACAACGTCCGCCATGTTGAACTTTCTTATTTATGGCACCATCTTCACGAAATTTGGTAGGCGGCTTCCCTGAGCTAACCGAAACCAATGTACGTACTTATTTCAGTGGTATGACGCCACTGTCAGCCGCCATGTTGAACTTTCCAACGTCACTAATTCTCCAACTTCCCGTGTAGGTAGAAGGCTGAAATTTGGCAGGCTCATTCCTTACAGCTTACTTACAAAAGTTAAGCAGGTTTCATTTTGAAATTCTATGTGTAATGGTCATAACGGTCGACAACGTCCGCCATGTTGAACTTTCTTATTTATGGCCCCATCTTCATGAAATTTGGTGGTATGACGCCACTGTCGGCCGCCATATTAAACTTTCCAATGGTCTTTGTTACTTATGGGTCCATCTTCAAGAAATTTGGTACCCGGGTTCCCAATGCTAACTGAATCCTACTTACGTATATACGTCCATAGCCTGCAGCTTGGTCACCTTGTGAGGCGGCGTTGGGTTCCCCATCCCAACGTCTCTCACGTTGTTGGCTGCCTGCCTATATAAGGCCGTCCGTCGCTCCTGTCTCGACATTCCCTTCCTTGCTTCGCCACGGGATTCACGTCTCCCTGCTGATAACTACAGCCTTTTATTTAATCCACGGCTTCTCCGCTGTTTTATTGTTCGTTTATTACGATTATAGTTATTGTGTAGGTATTTTACTTACTTTACATTGTTCAGGTACCCATTTCCTTTATCGTTCCCCCATTAACATGTCTATCGAGGTGATCACCATCGATCAAAGAACTGTCACTTACCGAGTGGTTTCCATGCCCGGAGATGGCACCTGCCTTTTCCATTATCTTTGTTACATATTACACGGCCATATCAGGCTCACTCTTGATATCCAGAGGAACATTGTGTTTTATGTATTGAATGACTGGGACAGGTTCAAGGTGTGGACTGATGACGGTACAGGAGATAATTATACTACACAGGAGCACTAGAAGAGTGAAATGCTTAAGCCCTTCACCTATGGTTCTGCATGTGAGTTGATGGCTGCCGCTGAATTGTTCGGTTGTCACTTTCAAGTGTACCGAAATGGCCAAATACAGTATTTTACACCTTTGGACAACCGCCAATGCCTCTTAAACATCTTAGATTCACAGGTGACGATTTCAGTAGTGGACACTTTGATGTTTATGAAGGTTTAAACTCTCAAAAGCTGGATGTGAAGTTATCGGTGAAACTGGTTGTATGCTTACAACGCTTGACAGATGCCGAATGTCATTTCAACACAAGTCCTGCAAATACTGTCGTAATTGAAACAAACCATGAAACTCAAACCGATTATGACAGCAGCAATCCAAGCTGTGAGATTTGAGACAACATTACTTTTCACATGGCCAACTGTACGTTGCATGCTCAAGAGTAAGCTCAGCGCACAGCTTGGTCATATTACAACCGGAGGGCCGAACTGACAATGTGGTTTACAAAGAGATCCTTAACAAATAATTATTGATATATTTTCCCTCAGTTTAAAAAGGTTTAATTTTCTTCTTAATAAAAATTTTAAGGCAGTACTTCACCGCTGCGAAACGCGGGTATTTTGCTAGTGTTTCATAAAAATGTAACACATTTCATTTGCTTTTTGTCTTTATTGAATGAAAAATCAACAGCAACCTTGCAGTTTCCTGAACAAAATGATAGCTACAAAAATTCCCATAACATGAACTCTGCATTAGTCATGCATTAGCAAAGTACTTCACATGACATTATTGGAACCAGAAAGCAACTAGGAAATGTTACATAGAAACAAGATCAAAATTCCAAAGTAACAGGGAAAATTAAAAAATGCATTAGGAAATATGTTATACTAATTATAAAAGTTACAGTCAGTCTAAAAGTAAGAGTAAGAATCAGGAGAAAAAAACGAGTCAAAGAGCAAAGCATTGGTCAAAACCGAACGTGAAAAAGAGAGAAACGCCAAAGCCAAATCATAAACCAAGAATCGTAATCAAGAGGCAGAACTTGGTTTCAAAATACCAGCAATCAAATTTCAAAGAAAGTAGTGTACTAAGTTTGGTCCAGTCTCAGATACAACTGAATCTTGTAGAGTGATATTTAGCACACTGATGATGTCACAAGCGGTGCGGTCCTGGTGCTTCATGGGAAATGCACATGGAAACAGACACTGCTACCCACCGCATAGCAATACGATCCGCAAAACAACAATGACGTTGAAAAAAAGATGGTAAAATATATATTACTTCTGAACTGAAGCTCAAAACAAAATTTCTGGTTTCAGAATTTGAATCCTCGAGTGTTAAAACCTACAAAATGAAGCCAAGATTACTACTCCAGCTTCAGGGATACCCACGAAAAAATAGAAAGAAGCTCTATACATAACAGACAAATATAACAGATCTTCTTCTTCTTCTTTCAGCTGCTCCCATTAAGGGTTGCCACAGTGGATCATCTTCTTCCATATCTTTCTGTCCTCTGCATCTTGTTCTGTCACACCCATCACTTGCATGTCCTCTCTCACCGCATCCATAAACCTTCTCTTAGGCCTTCCTCTTTTTCTCTTGCCTGGCAACTCTATCCTCAGCATCCATTGGGGCATCCTTCTCCCAATATACACATTGGGCACATGTCCAAACCAACGCAATCTCGCCTCTCTGACTTTGTCTCCCAACTGTCCAACTTGACCCAACCCTCTAATGTACTAATTTCTAATCCTATCCATCCTTGTCACACCCAATGCAAATCTTAGCATCTTTAACTCTGCTACCTTCAGCTCTGTCTCCTGCTTTCTGGATGGTGCCACAGTCTCCAACCTATATAACATAGCTGGTCTCACTACTGTCCTGTAGACCTGCCCTTTCACTCTTGCTGATACCCATCTGTCACAAATTACTCCTGACACTCTTCTCCACCCATTCCACCCTGCCTGCACTTTTTTTCACCTCTCTTCCACAATCCCCATTACTCTGTACTGTTGATCCCAAGTATTTAAACTCATCCACCTTCGCCAACTCTACTCCCTGCATCTTCACCATTCCACTGACCGCTCTCTCATTTACACACATGTATTCTATCTTGATCCTACTGACCTTCATTCCTCTCCTCTCTAGAGCATATCTCCACCTCTCCAGTGTCTCCACAACCTGCTCCCTACTATTGCTACAGATCACAATATCATCAGCAAACATAATAGTCTGTGGGGACTCCTGTCAAATCTCATCTGTCAACCTGTCCAACACCATTGCACATGATATGACATGTCCCTAAAATCCTTGTGGTTATAGCAAGATAACACCTCTTTCTTCCCCAAAGGTACACAGGTAACTCACAAATTACAAGAGCCATTGTTTTTAAGAAACTATCCTGCCTTTTCCTAAGGTTGACTTTTGCAGTTAAAGGTCCAGAGCATTTCTTCCTTGCCAGCTTCAACTAAATCTCAGAAAAGAAAGTCAGCGTGTATATATTTGTTCATTGTTGTCCATAGACAATACGGTATTTTCTCCTCCAGATTCCATGGCAACATTGTCTTAACCACTGGTACTTGTAAAACATCAGCCAATTGAGTATTCCTTTTCACAAAATTTACAAGTTAGGCTTTATCAAAGTCCCAAGGATGTCTTCTTTCAATCATGATAGCCAACATAATGAGTAATAGCACTTACTAGCTTAAGTATCTAAAAGACTGCTCCTGCATAGAAGATCTTTCAAAATACACAAGTTTGTATCTCTCTTTTACATTTATTTGTTACAGTATACTTTATTTTAATCTACAAATGTTAAAAGTAAAATTTAATCTCACAGTTACTGCTGAGTTGTGTATGGATATTAGTTGTTCATTTTATCATTAGCTGTGCTTATCATAGTTTTCTCACAGTTAAGATAAACACATGCATATTTATCTCATGTTTATTGATTGTATAACAATGCATATAAAAACTAATAATGACAAAAAAGAAGGTTCTGACATTGTCCAAAGATTTTCTTTTTCAGGTTTCACAACATTAAAATGATAAAAAAATTAATGATTTCCCCTAAGTGTTCATCCCTTTTCATGTTTTCTCCCAGAACTTTTACACAAATAACAGATAATGGTTAAATGTTTTCACAAAGTGTTCCATCATTGTGGTGAGTTTGAGAGTGTCTTTGAATATAATGTACAGCTTACAGATATTGTAAAGTTGTAAAGCCAGTTAATTTATTTACCACTAATGATAATTCCACAGGCCTAATGATTGATTTTAAAATTTCCACAGATGCATACACAGATGAGGATCTGATGCTTTACTGGAAAAATGGTGATGAGTCTTTAAAAACAGATGAAAGGATATCCTTGTCTCAGTTTCTTATACAGAAGTTTCATACAACTTCCCGGCTTGCCTTCTACAGTAGTACAGGTATTGTTATTTTTCAAGGATAAAATACCTAGTAAGGCTATAAATGTCTACTTTCTGGGATAGTTTGCTGTTTCTTTATATATTTATTGCCTCCTGTACAGCATATCTTGCATTAGTGTGTATGCTCACTACACATTTTTCCCTAACAGGCTGGTATAATAGACTTTACATCAACTTCACACTTCGGCGGCACATTTTTTTCTTCCTGCTACAAACCTATTTCCCAGCAACTTTAATGGTTATGTTATCGTGGGTATCATTTTGGATTGACCGCAGGGCTGTACCAGCTAGAGTATCGCTTGGTAAGTGTTTATATATATATATATATGCTGTATATGTATAATATGCATCATCATGTTCTGTATCGTAATTCCTTATGACAATTTTTACTGTAATTCTTGTCTGTGCTATAATTTTACAAGTCCATATTTATACAGTATCTCTAGCAAACTAGGCTCATAATATCTGTCTTCAAATGGACTACTAAGTGCTATAGCTGCTGTAGACTGGTAGTGTCAGGGTTCTAGGTGAACTGCAAGTAAACATTACATTACTTTGGTGTTACATTGATAAGTAAACATTTTCATCCATGTGTCATTCAGAATATGGTACAATCGAATACATGCATCTCACATGTTTTGTTTTTATTTCTAAAATTTTGCTTCTCAAGTACTGTTTCTAAAGAGTGGATTATGCCAAGAGATCATTTTGAAAAGCAGCTCTGGTAATTTAATTTCCCTGGTATATTTTGTACTCACTACCTGCAAAAAAATTTAAATCAGAACCCCAAGCACAGTTTGTTTTATTGAAATAAGTGAAGAAGCTCTTCTTACTTTAATTTAACCCAGAAATTATGCAAACCAAAATCACAAATTAAATAACTACGGTAAGTGTCAGGTTTCTGTGTAGAGACAATATTTGCAATATTTTTTAAACATATCTCTTAATAAGTTTAGTTTTACAATATACAGTATATTTAGATGTGTTGTATTGCATATTATTTACTACGTTGTGGGCATTTCTTGCTTGTTGATTTATTAACAGTCAATTTCCACTGAGTAAGTTGTTACGGTCCAACCCTTCCCCATGTACTCTTCCGCCAGCTCAGCATATCTCACTTTTTTTCTTTTGGAGGCTTCCTGGATGCCCTCCTCCCAGGGAACTATCAGTTTGACCAGCAAAACAAGCTTCTTAATTACTGACTACACATTGATGTCAGGTCTCATTGAGGCAGCGTTGATTATATTATGGAACCTTAATTGCTTGTATAGTTTGCCCTCATAGCCCAAGAATTTCCTGTGGTGAAAACTGATGTTCTTTCATGCACTAGGCAAGACTATGTATCTTCACTTACTGTTACAGATTGGTTGTGCTTTTTGACATTAGGACTCTTTGTTTGTTTGAGCTCTCATATGTTCTGTTAGTTCTTTTAGCTTCCTTAACACCTTCTCATGTTGCCATTTGTATCGGCTCTGGGCCAAAGTGACCTTGCAGCCAGCCACAATGTGATGGAGGTTTACTTGATCTGTGTTACAAAGGTCACACTTTACTTCCATGTTGAATCATTGACTCACATTAGCTTGTCTTAGGAAGGTGTCATATATGGCCTGATTAGGGAAGCTCAGTCTTGTCTTTGCAGTCTTCTTAAGATCAGCCCTTTCCACAGTTCTTGGAATAACATCCTCCCAAGAGTTCAAAACCTTGGCTGACAGGTTCCAGCAGAAACAGGTCTTCCTCCATCCATGTTACATATGTGACCAACATGTTCCTTCTCTCTTTCATGGATCACTTTGATCAAAGTCTTCTTGGTTTTGGTTTCCCCCCACTAGACCAATTTTCCCTTGCTCTGTCTTCCCTATAAGCTTCTGGTGCCTCAATCTGGATATGGCTTGGTCAGCAGACTCCTCTGCCTTCTAAACCAGCCCAGTTTTATTGTTGATCAGTTGGTCACTTGACTGTATGAAATCCAGCACAAACCTAACCATCTCCTGCTTTTATCCAACAGAAATGCTCTTTAGCAGTAGATGTAGTATATTCTTTCCAAACAAGGCAGCATCATATTGGCATCTGGAAAATCTAAGCCATTTCTGAATGTATCTGTTCACTTTGGCATCTAGTTTTGTCACTGTAATTGCAGATTATCTTCCTTATTTTCAGGTATAGTGTAAATTGGTAACACCATATCTTGCATTTACTGGGATAGCTCTGGTCAATCTTCTCCTGCCGCTCCTTCCATCTGTGTGTGATTACCATTGCTATTTACTTGTCTAAAAGCTGTGACTTACAGTTTCTGCCAAGGCGTCTAACTGGTGCTATCTTTGCATATTGATAGACTGTAGGACCTGTCCTATGACTACTAACATGCTGACATCATCTTTACAAGCAAGAGAGAAGCAGATAGGAGTTGCTGTTTTGCTGTGGCATGAGAGTTGATTAAAAATACATTTTGCCCCTAAAAACTTGTGTTTTTGTTGCCTGTAAGGAGCTGTGCAGGAATTTTTAAACATGTTTTCCTTTTAGAAGGGTTTTTTGCTTTTTTTTGCCCACACAGCAGCAAAAGCAACTGGGTATTTGGGATTGTATTTTTAAAAGTTATTTGTTTTTTGTTACGTATACTTGTTCATGTATTTATATTCAAACTAGTGTTGGCGAGGCAGGGCAGGAAGCAGCAGTAGCTGACTCCAGCATCTCTGTAAGTAACTGTCTCTAGAAACAGTGATTCCTTATTATGGGAAAAAAAGAAAGGCAGCAACTGACTTAAAAGCTTTAAGATGCCGATTAGGCACAAGCGGCTGTAGAAGCAATCAAGACAGTAAGGAATTTATTAGCAGCAGATATTTGGTAAACATTTTTTTCTAGATTGAACAGTTTTTAGCAGTCAGGAAAGTAGAGCAGTTAAGAGGGTGACAGCATAGGGGTTCATTAATACAAAGGAGTACAAATGGTGTGAGTGGAGAGCCTTTAAGTAAGGTATAAGAGGAGCGCAAACTTAGGAGAACAGATAGAGAAAAGTAAAGTTAACCTCATAGAAAGAAAAAACAGCAGGCAGTTGAGGGAGAAAATATTCAAGGAGCCTAAAGGGTGAAAAGGTATAAAATCAATACAGCAGTTCTTTAATATGATTTCTTTTGCTTAATTTTTTAAAAATTTTACTATTTAAGTTAAATCACTTAATTTTAGTAAAATAAAAAAATGAGGCAGTTTTAGTAATCCTAACTCAAATTTTAATAATGAGGTCAGTGCATTGCAAATCCTGTTGAATGTTGGACTTTTTAGATGATGGCTTGGAGAGGCCAGTCTTCTATGAGTGCTACATCTGCAGGAGATGCCTGCTGATCCTGCACCTCAAGCTCTAGGGTTGCTGAAGTGGAGGAAGATTTGTGGTAGAGAATTGGCGTACCTGGCCCGGGTATCCTTTAGAGAGATAGTGTGCACCCCTAAGGTGGAGCGGGAGGAGGTTCCAGACCAGACAGGTAGAGATGGGTGGGTCACGGTCATAAGGCGCAAGGGTGCACACTGTCCTGGGGCATCAACCCCAGAACTGGAAATGTTAAACCGTTTTCAGTTCCTTATGGAGCTGGACAGTGTCTCTGAAGTTTCTGAGATGGTAGGCATTCATGAGGAGCCCCAACAGGCTACCTCAAAAACAGTTCCCAGAAAGAGAGAGGTAGTGATAGTTGGAGGCTCAATCATTAGGGGGATTGAAGCAAGGTTTGCTCTAGAGACACAGAGTCTTGTACTGTGTGTTGTCTTCTGAATGCACAGATGGGAAACCATCTGAATGGGGTGATAGGCACTTTTGCAGAGTGGGGGTGGATCCATTTGCCATTGTCCATGTTGGAATAAGTGATATACATAAGGGTAGTTTGTCAGTTCTGTGATAAAATGTAAAGAGTTAGGTGCCAGGCTGATAAGCAGAACTGACAAGGTAGTCTTCCCTGAAGTTTTGTCTATGCCATGCGCTAGTCTAGATAAAACTGAGGAGATTAGAAGTCTTAACAAGTGGCACAGATCTTGGTGTAGGGTAGAAGGGTAATGGTTTATGGGACACTGAGACTCCTTTTGGAACAGATGGGGACCTGTTCTGCTGTGACAGGTTACATTTGAACCAGTGGAGCACTAATGTGTTGGGGAGGCATATAAGTAGGATAGTCAAGGATTGCTTAAACTAGGGGGCAGGGAGTTTAGGT
The DNA here is from genome assembly GCA_026402145.1 of Polypterus bichir lapradei. Taxonomy (NCBI): domain Eukaryota; kingdom Metazoa; phylum Chordata; class Cladistia; order Polypteriformes; family Polypteridae; genus Polypterus; species Polypterus bichir. The sequence continues at coordinate 46,160,943 of JANRMT010062791.1, read as the reverse complement.
CAGGCCATGGAGGAACAAACAATAGTGTAAAAATAAAAATTCAGAGTAATGTAAATTGTAACCCAACATTTAAATGTAAAAGTAAAATGAGTAACATATTAAAAATAGCTTGCCTTAATGCTAGAAGTATCAAAAATAAAACAAGTAAGTTGGAGTTTTATGTAGAGGAGCATAATTATGATATTCTACCAGTAATGGAAACCTGGGTAAATAACAAAGACGAAGATGAATATAACATAAAGGGATACACATTTTTTAGGAAGGATAGGTAAAACAGAAAAGGAGGTGGGGTTGTTGTTTATGTCAAACAGAATTTAAAGTTCTATTCAGTTGGATGATAAGCCAAGTCTTAGTGAGTACATATGGCTTAGCCGGGAAAGATTTAGGGAAGAGCCCATATTTTAGGAGTGTGTTTTGAGCAGATGTAGCAAAGTATAACGAGGATAGGCTGGGAAAGCTTTTAAGTGTAGTGACAGTTGAGGAGCAGTGGAACAGGTTTAGAAGCGTTTTATTTGTAATGCAGGACAAGTACATACCTAAATTTGGAATTAGTAGGAAATTTTAAAAAACTCCACAGTGAGTTAATAAAGAGTTAAAAACAGAAGTTGTAAAGGAAAAACAGCTGTATAAGGTGTATAAGAATAATAACTCCAATGTGAACTATAGGGTGTATTAAAACATGAGGGCAAACATTAAAAAGGATATTAGGGAGGCTAAAAGACGAATATAGCAGATAAGGCAGAAGATTACTTCCTTAGAAGGCTGGCGTCCTTCGACATCTGCAATAAGATGCTGCAGATGTTCTATCAGATGGTTGTGGAGACCGCCCTCTTCTACGCAGTGGTGTGCTGCGAAGGCAGCATAAAGAAGAGGGATGCCTCACGCCTGGACAAACTGGTGAGGAAGGCAGGCTCTATTGTAGGCACGGAGCTGGACAGTTTGACATCCACGACAGAGCGACGGGCACTGAGCAGGCTCCTGTCAATAATGGAGAATCCACTGCATCTACTGAACAGTATCATCTCCAGACAGAGGAGCAGCTTCAGCGACAGACTGCTGTCACTGTCCTTCTCCACTGACAGTCTGAGGAGATCGTTCCCCCCCCACACTATACAAATCTTCAATTCCACCCGGGGGTAAACGTTAACATTATACAAAGTTATTGTCTGTCTGTTACACCTTCATTGTTATCACTCTTTAATTTAATATTGTTCTTTATCAGTATGCTGCTGCTGGAGTATGTGAATTTCCCCTTGGGATTAATAAAGTATCTATCTATCTATCTATCTATCTATCTATCTATCTATCTATCTATCTATCTATCTATCTATCTATCTAAGCCAAAGAGATTCTTTAAATGAACAATCAAGGAGGGAGTGAAGTGTATTAGGATTAGTAAGGGGGAATTAAATAATACACACAGTGAAATAGCGGATGTTTTAAACTCGCATTTTTCTGAGATCTTCAAAAGTGAGGAAGTAGATAACCTCCCAGCATTAAAAAAGACTAATAAGGATGTACTGAGTGATTTAGAAAATTGTATAGGGAGCTGTATTGCTTAATTTAAATATCTTGAAATTAAGCAAATCTCCAGGACCAGATAATATTTACCCTTGAGTTCTTAAGGAGGTTAGCGAGTACATATATAAACCCTTGACACATATTTTTAGGAAGTCACTGTGCACTGGGGAAATTCCGAAGAACTGGAAAATGGCAAATATTATCCTGCTATGTAAAAAGGGTGACTGGGCAGATCCAATCAACTACATGCCAGGAAGCTTAACATGCATCACAGGAAAATTAATGGAAGGAATGGGTTCAGAAGAAGGAGGTCATGTTTTACTAAAATGCTGTAATTCTATGAGGAAGCAACAAAAGGTTATGATCAAAGTGAAGCTTATGATATTATTTATCTGGACTGTTAGAAAACATTTTATAAAGGTGCCAAATGAGAAGTTTGGCATCAAACTAAAAGAAGTGGGAATTCAGGGTGATGTTTGTAGATGGGTGCAAAATTGGCTCAGACACAGGAAACAGAAGGTTATGGTGCGAGGTACTTAACAAATTTGGCTGATGTTAAAAGTAATGTTCCACAGGGGTCAGTGCTAGAGTTGATGCTTTGTTTAATATATACAGTATAAATGATTTGGACAGGAATATCAGTAACAAGCAGGTCAGTTTTACAGCTGACACTAAATAGGTGGATTGGTAGATAATCTGGAATCCGTAGAATCATTACAGAAGAATTTGGACAGCATACATACTTGGGCAGATTTGTGGTAGATGAAATTTAATGTCAATAAATGTAAAGTATTACACATAGGAAGTAAACATTTTTTTTTTCTGACAATTTCAATAGTTTCTAGGAGTCATAGTGAACTCTAAGCTATCGACTTCCAGGCAGTGTTCAGAAGCCATTAAGAAGGCAAACAGAATGTTAGGGTATACAACACGGTGTGTAGAGTACAAGTTTAAGGAGGTTATGCTCAACCTTTATAATGCACTAGTGAGGCCTTATCTGGAATACTGTGTACAGTTTTGCTCTCCAGGCTACAAAAAGGGCATAGAAGCTGTAGAAAAAATCCAGGGAAAAACAACTAGGCTTATTCCAGGGATACAGGGGATGAATTATGCAGAAACAGTAAAAGACTTCAGCAGTTTCAGTTTAAGCAAAAGAAGGTTAAGAGGAGACATAATTGAAGTGTGAAGACAGGCAGTGTGGCGCAGTGGTTAAGGCTTCAAACCCAGAGGTTGTAGGATCAAAATCCACCAGTGATGCTATGTGAACCTGAGCAAGTTACTTCCAACTGTAAAAAAACAAAAAGAAATGTAACCAATTGTATATCAAATATTGTAAGTCACTTTGGATGAAAAGCATTGGCTAAATATGTAAATGTAAGTATTTAAAATTATGAAGGGAATTAGTACAGTGGGCCAAGACTGTTATTTTATAACAAGTTCATCAAGAACACAGGGACACAATTGGAAACATATTAAGGGTAAATTTTGCACAAACATTAGGAAGTTTTTCTTAATACAGTGAATCATAGACACTTTGAGTAAACTACCAAGTAGTGTGGTAGACAATAGAATTTTAGGGACTTTTAAAACTAGACTTGATATTTTTTAAAAAGAATTAAGCTAAAAGGGCTGGTGAAATTTGTTTGAGCTGATTGGCCTGTTCTCGTCTAGATTGTTCTATTGTTCTAATGAGAGATTTGAAGAATTGGTTTCAAGTAACCTAACTGTACATGAGGGTGTCTGGAGGAGGCTTGTGATGTCATGCATGTGGCAGCATAAGATTGGCAATTTCTCATCTAAGCTGCTTCACACTGTGCAGGCCATTACCTTTGCACCATTCAGGATGATCACAAAACCAATTGTGAGGAAGATGGATAAAACGGAACATCACCTTCCTATCCCTCTGCCCAGCTATTGCCAGCTGGTTGTACAGCCTTGCAGCAAATTTTAAAATTTGCATAATAGCTCTGGTATATGTTCTGTATATGTTCTGGTATATGAAAGAAGTCTATGATAAAGCTGATTAACTGCCATAGAACAGAACCATATGCTTTTTGTAGATTCAGCCATACCACATTGAAGACCTTTTTCTCTTTCTTGGTCCTTTCGATCTGATCCCAAGTCAGCAATGCATGTTCTGTGCATTCAAAGAAACCGTGAATTTCACATTTCTGGCCACTTGCGTTAATGCAGATGTTCTGTTGTTGGCAGTCAACAAGAAGAAAATCTTCCTTTCCACTTTTAATAGTGCAATGTTACTAAACTAAATGGTCATTGTTCTTCTGCACTCGGCAGGAATACTGTGATTCCTCCATGTGACTCTCATCAATTCCATAGTTCTTTCAGGACTTGGGGCATCTGTTTGCGTTATTTCACAATAATTATTTTGTTATTTTGCAATACCATTGCACTGTTTCGCAAAGAAATTGAATGTCTGTGCTTCGGCTTTCTAGTGACAGCTATTGAGGGACAGATTAACCTCTCATGTATCATGCAATCATGTGACAAGAACTGAACAAAAGTTATAGGTATACATTTATTTTTTATAAATTTTATTCAGTTTAGTACAGATGTTTTAACATGGACATAGTGGTGGTGTAGAGCTAGCATTCCTGCCTCACAGTTTGCATCTTCTCCCTGTGCAATTGAGGATTGGTTGGTATCACTGAGTGTGTAAATGTTTATGATTTCTTCTTTTAATGCTGAAAACTGGAAGTATGTCAGTAATACTTCTTAATTATCAAAGTATATTTAAGTCTTCACCCTTTTTTCATCCCCAACCCGAGCCACCAGATCACACTGTTTAAAAATATCAATAACAAATTTCAGGATTAAAAGTAAACAGATATTTTATGTAATAGTTTTAGTTACTTGATTGAAAACATCATATTCTTTTTTTTTTTCTGACTGTGCAATTGAGCCTTGTAAAGAGACTGGCGTACCATCTATCATGTTTGCTTCTTGCCTTGTATCAAATGCTTATGCAATAATGACTAGCTCCCTCAGACCCTAGACACTGGATGGATTAAGTTTACCCCTCAGAAGGATTAAATGTATAAATATAACTTCTGTTCCGTACTTGTCACATGATTACACACTATGTGCATGCTTCTTCTTCCTTGCTAACTGTCAATAGATGAGTGGAGCATGCCCATGTATGATGTTACTGACCATGGCAGATTTATCTTTTTGAAATAATGTAATACTGTTGCAGTGTCATGTAATAATTATTATTGCAAAATATTGCAATAATTACTTTTTCTTGAACAGTGAGAATATGCTTCCTTAGTAATTAGTGCTGGCAGGCAAGATTAAGATGGAAACTTCAGTTAGTTCAATTTAAGTTTAATGTCAGGTACTCCAGAGTTATAATTTACTAGAAATCCTTAATTTCTATAGTAAAAATGGTGTCACACCAAGCTATGACAACATGAGGTGCTGTTCAGTGCTGTGTACTGTGTGGTCCCTAAATTAGCAACATGGACACCAGGGTTCTCATCTGTGATGTCTTGAGACCACTATGTACTGACCCATTCATGTGCCCGAATTGCTGCTTCTGTTAGTTTTGGCAACTCACTGATTACATTGGGATTTAGAGACTATGAGGCCAAATCAGAAATAGCCAAATGTTGAGACTGAAATGAGACATTCCAGTTTGAAGTTTATCTTAAAGAAGTAAGGATCTTAGTGCATTCCTTGATTTTCTTTCCAACCAATTATAAAGTAACCAGGAAAGTTTGATGTTTAAAATGTTTCAGTAATGCTAGTCTGACTATCTAGATTGAACATGCAAAGGACACAAAAAGCAAATGTAAAAATTAAATATTTAATTAAAGAGAAATTGTGTAGTATTGTAGTGTTTACACTGTGTATATGAATATATGTGTATATATATGCTCTATGTATATATTGCTTTTAATCTTTATTTTAAAATATATGGAGTGTGCTAATCACTGATGGCTTTTGTGGGTTTTGTCTTATGCTATTAGGTATCACCACAGTTCTGACCATGTCTACTATAATCACTGGAGTCAATGCATCAATGCCTAGGGTCTCTTACATCAAAGCAGTGGATATTTACCTCTGGGTCAGTTTTGTTTTTGTGTTCCTGTCTGTATTGGAATATGCAGCAGTCAATTACCTGACTACTGTTCAAGAAAGGAGAGAAAGAAAACTCAGAGAAAAGGTAAATGATATATTTGCTTGTAATATCTGGTATTCAGCTAATGTGATAGTTAATACAACCCCAAATCAGAAAAAGTTGGGATGGTATGGAAAAAGCAAATACATTTGCTTTGACTTTTATTTCATTGCAGACAGTGTGAACCTAAGATAATTTCAAGTTTTGTCTGGTAAACTTAATTTCATTTGTTAATATACATCCATTCCTGCATTTAAGACCTGCAACACATTCCAAAAAAAGTTGGTATGGGGGCAAATTAGGGCCAGTAATGAAGTATAAAAACTAAATAATGATGTGATTTCCAAACAGGTAATCATGATTTGGTACTGTTGGGGTGATAAATTTTGTATGTAAATTGATAAATAATTTGTACGTCTTTATTTGTAAGTTAGACAAAGCAAATGTAATATTTGTGTTTTATTTCATTGATATACTTTCATGTCTAATCCAAGAGTCTTTAGGACTGATTTAGGAAGTGCCTTTTATGACAGGGTTAGAAGAAGTGCCTAAAACCATTTTGGCAAGTGATTCTCTGCAGGACTCTCTCTATCAACCCTAACAGGAAAGCCAAACTACCAGTTGGTAAGGTTCACTCAACAAATGGGTTTTGGTTGCAGGTGTGAAAATAAGCCAGTAACTGTGGGATGTGTGTTGCACCAGAATACTATTTGTATAAAGTTGGCTGTTTGGGTTTGAATCAGAATTCATTCTGTACCACGACACCCTATTGGCTGTAGAATTTGAACAGAGGATGTATAAATTTGGTTGCTTTACCCCTCCCTATCTCTCTCTTTCACCATCACGGCCATGGACTGAAAAGAAGACCACACTGAGAAGCACAACTCAGCAGTCCTATTGAGACTGGCATGCATTTATCAGGTTGTATGGTTGCCAGTGTTCACTTGTACTTTGCTTATTGCTGTTATTTATGAATATTACCAGTAATTTATTATTTAAAGTATAACAGCTCCTGCTTGTCTTTTACTCTGCCTAATTACCGGAGGTTATACATGTAGAAGGGAAGGTGGAGAGAAGTTATAAAGCACAATACCTTATGAACCATGGTAAGTCTATGAGATCTGAGGCATTCCGATAAAGGCTACACATTAAAGATTACAAAAAGGGAAAGTAGAGTAATATAGAACTCTACTAAGACAAAACAGGTACAAATGCAGTATCTACGAAAGGGTGTGTCTTTGAGGATCAAAGATTGACAGAGAATGTCCTGTTTGTCAACAAATATGTGAGAAAACTATTGAAATGTTTAAAAACAATGTTTCTCAAAAGAAAGATTGGAAGAGATTTGCATATTTCTCCTTCTACAGTGCACAATACCATTAAACAATTCAATGAATCTGAATTTCAGTATGTAAAGGGCAAGGGCGTAATCCTAAGCTGAATACCCGTGATTTCCCATCCCTCAGCACTACAACAAGAACCGTCACACATCAATAGCTGATACAACCACATGGGCAAGGGATTACTTTGCTAAAACTTTGTCAAGCACTACAATCTGGAATGCCACTTCAGACTTTATTTTACAAAAAAGAAGGCCTTATGTTAACCATGTCCAGAAGCAGCATCGACTTCTCTGGGCATCTCCACTATCACACAGTGGAAATGTGTACTGTGGTCATACGAATTAGTATTCCAGATGTTTTTTGCAAGAAATGGACATTGTGTGCTCCGAAACAAAAACAAAAAGGACCATGCAGACTGTTAACAGCAACAAGTCCAAAAGCCAGGGTCTGTCATGGTATGGAGTTGTGTCAGTCCCCTTGACAAAGATAATTTATACTTCTGTGGTAGCAGCATTAATACATAAAAAGTACATTGACATTTTATTGCAACATATGCTGCCTTCAAGACCACTTCTTTTTCAGGGACAACCATCCATTTTTCAACAATGCAAAACCACATTCTGCACACATTACTAATGCATGGCTGTGGAAGAAGAGGGTATGGGTACTGAACTGGCCTCGCTACTGTCCTGCCTTGTCCTCAGTAGAGAATGTGTGGAGAATGTTGAAACAAAAATGCGACAATGACGACCCTGTACTGTTGTACACCTTAAGACATGTTTGCAGGATGAGCAGAACAAAATAACTCCTGAAACACTTCATCGCTTGGTATCTTAAGTGTTGTGAGAAGGAATGGCGACATTACAAAGTGGTAAATGCTTTACTGCCACCGTTGCAGGCCTAAAATGCAGGCATGGATGTATATTAACAAATGAAATGAAGTTGACCAGACAAAACATGAAATATCTTTGGTTCATACTGTCTGCATTGAAATTAAAGTCAAAGCAAGATTCACTGCTTTTTTTTTAATTTTCATTTTTAATACCATCCCAACTTTTTCTGATTTAAGGTTGTACAAATATTGCATTTTTCACATACTGCAGTGTATTTATAAATGTTAACTTAGAAAGAAGTTCATAATCTGTTACCTACCTGTGCTTATATTAATGAGACAGTAGTCCCAGCAGTACTCAACTGGATGAACAAGTAAGACAATAGTTGGATGGAAGGATAATATAGTTATTACACGAAAGATAAGAAATATTTGTGATTGTGTTTCTATGATTGAGATGTTAAAAATATTTAGACATACATGCAGTTTTGAGAACAAAAAATCAATTCCGTACATCAGGATATTCAGTGGTTTTATTTTAACTAGTGAGCATTCCATTCCTTAGCAATCATTGCCTCTGCAGCAGTCTTGTAAACTTACAAAGGGGGTTCTGCCAAAACTAACTGTCTTTTGCTAAAAGGGCATTGTCCAAAGTTAAACATCATTCATATTTCCATATTCAAAGATTGTATACATACAGTGGTGTGAAAAACTATTTGCCCCCTTCCTGATTTCTTATTCT
>JANRMT010062791.1:46098654-46127364 GCA_026402145.1 Polypterus bichir lapradei | reverse complement strand
ATAGATAGATATGACAACAACACTCATATCAATGACAAAACAATTACTGTACATTAACAATCAAGTTACGTTATTTTTAAAATTTTTCCTTTTCTTTTTCATACCTTCTTTAACACACTACTTCTCCGTTGCGAAGCGCGGGTATTCTGCTATATATATATATAGATAGATATGACAACAACACTCATATCAATGACAAAACAATTACTGTACATTAACAATCAAGTTACGTTATTTTTAAAATTTTTCCTTTTCTTTTTCATACCTTCTTTAACACAGTACTTCTCCGCTGCGAAGCGCGGGTATTCTGCTAGTGGTTTATAAAGCCTTAAATAATCTCGCCCCATCTTATATATCGGAATGTCTGACACCTTATATTCCAAATCGTAACCTCAGATCCTCAAATGAGTATCTCCTTAGAATTCCAAGAACAAAACTTAAAAGTGGTGAGGTGGCCTAATGCTGTTATGCACCTAAAAATTTGGAATAGCTCACCAATAGGAATTCGCCAGGCTAATACAGTGGAGCACTTTAAAACACTGCTGAAAACACATTACTTTAACATGGCCTTCTCATAACTTCACTTTAATTTAATCCTGATACTCTGTATGTTCAATTCATTATAATAACTATTCATGGTGGCTCTAAAATCTGTACTAACCCCTACTCTCTCTTCTGTTTCCTTTTCCGGTATCCTTTTGGTGGTGGCTTGCACCACTACCATCTACTCAAAGCACCGTGATGTTCTAACAATGATGGATGGATTAAAAGCCAGAAGTTTGTATGACCATCAACATCAAGTGACATCGTGAGAATCCTAACTACAAAGAGGACTATTTCATTTATGTTTGGTAGAATGCCCAGAGGGTACTGGGTGGTCCCTTGGCCTGGAACCCCTGCAGATTTTATTTTTTTTCTCCAGTCGTCTGGAGTTTTTTTTTTTGTTTTTTCTGTCCACCCTGGCCATCGGACCTTACTCCTTTTCTATGTTAACTAATGTTGTCTTATTTTAATTTCTTATTTTGTCTTTTATTTTTCTTTTCTTCATTATGTAAAGCAATTTGAGCTACTTTTTGTATGAAAATGTGCTATATAAATAAATGTTGTTGTTGTTGTTGTTGTACCGTGTAGGCATTTTGTCTGAAGAAGGGGCCTGAGTTGCCTCAAAAGCTTGGATAATGTAATCTTTTTAGTTATCCAATAAAAGGTGTCATTTTGCTTGACTTCTCAGCATTGAGCAGGAATCCTCATGTCCTCCTAGGCCTTCCTAGCACTGGGCTTCTGTACCTAACTGCCCATCTTGCTGGTTCCCCATGCACCCATTTTAGCATCTCATGCTCCAAAAGCCCCTCCCTTGACTCACTGTCTTTCTCAATCCTCCACAGGTTGCCATACAAAAACAAATTTCCCTTTACATTTTGTGTCCATCTTTGCCCCACAAATTAAATAAAATTCAAAGAAAGCAAATGTTTAAGTAGTTAGCGTTTATCATTTGAATTAATGTTGTCATTTCATGTGGTGTGTCCGGTGACTAAGAATCTGTTGCTTTGTTGTGTCGTTTGTTTGTTTGATGATTTTTGGACACACGCTGAAACTCTTTTCTGACACTCAGACATGTCTACTGATATTGTAGAGTGGAAGGGAAACTCTGTTCTCATTGTAAGTAATTCTGAACGCCGTTATAGCATCCCTAATGTGTAGAGGAGATCTTTCAGATCAAAGAAAATCTTGCTTGTGATGTTTACTGTCCCATTACTATAATTCAGTTATCTGTATAAAATACTGGGCTCGTTTCCACAGCTTAGTATGTTTCTTTCCAAACAAAATAATTATATATGAAAATGTTACAGTTTATATTACTCATGTCCTTGGAAGATAAACAGTGTTACCTCACTGTCCCTAATTCCATGCTCTCCCCGTGTTTGTCCTTCAGGTGCTCCTCCCACATCTTCAGACATGCAAGTTGGTTTACTTGATGACCTTAACTTCACTCCCTAAATGTAATTGTGTGTTGTGAGTGCATCCTGCTCTGAACTGCTAGTTTGTCCATGGTTGGTCCTTATGGTGCCCGGATAGGTTCTGCTGCCCCCATGACTGAGCAAAGCTGGTACAGAAAATGGATGTTGAAATCCTAGAAAATGCATTATACAAGCATAATGTATAATAAATGTGTGTCCATAACAACAGAAAAGCAACAGAATTCCACAAAAGTCCAAAGACATTCTAACCATTGTAAATACAAGGAAAGAAAAATGATAGGTTTGGGGAATCCACCCCCGTATATTGCAGGAATACAGAGTTGTCACAAGAGACTGAGTCCAAAACAGGACTGAGAGAAAAGGGCAGAAGTTGGCTTTTTATAGGTGGTGGAAAGGAAGAGGCGGGTCCAAAAGGTAGTAGTCACGGAAGTGAGGTCAGTGGGAGGGCGTGGTCTGGAAAGGAATGAGGAAGCTGGTTAAGCCTTCCAGTGCTCTGTAGAGAAAGGAGAAGAGTCGTTAGTACACAATGTCATCCCCTGACTCACCGTTTAATGCCCAGTTAAGCCTATTGACTGCCTCCCAAGCACTAAACTCGAAACACATACAGGGGAAAAGTCAAGTGGTACTGAACACGTCATTATTTCAAGTGGTTTGCCAAGAAAATAATCTTGGGATGTGCTACACAAATATTATTAGAATGGCTTAGAAGCTCTTTTAAATCAGCCTCCTAGCTTGATAAGATAATGTCTCTGTGGGGTTGTCAAGGATTTGCAGTGTTCTTAGACCAGGCATGTCAAACACGCGGCCCCTGGGCCGCATGCGGCCTGCAACAGAAATCTGTGCGGCCCGCATGACAGATCCTAGTTAGCACTCAACTTCTACAAAATGATTACTATCGTTTGTAATTGAATCATTCTGCATCTTCGGTGTTACTTATTGACTTTTCTTACTTCCACCTTCTGATAAAAGCGCGTTTTCCCATGGCATTACGGTACTGGAAATGTCATCTGCTAGTATAGTTACAGCTGTGGCGTCAGCTCCTTGATACCCTAGGCATGGCACTGCCCATCCACGAGCTTTGACCAAAGTTAATGAGCTACGACGTCGCAACTGAAGTGCTAGGCTGCAGCAGGCTGGCAGGCTACACTACTGGCTGGGCTGCTGAGACTGGCCACTAGGCAGAATTGACCATCATGAGTAGTAACAGCTCGCGTATTTTCACCATTTTGTGCTGTAGTTTTATGTAATTTTGTGCTAGTATTGTAATGAACAGTTAGTGCAGACTACAGCTGAAGATCTAAAGTGGACGCGAGAAGTTGGTGAGTTGTTTATTAACAAATTTTTGTGATTTTGAGTTTCTAAAATTAATGTAGGTCAGGGGGCTTTTTGCATATCAGCTTATTTTACAATATAAACTTTGAAGTAAACTTAGTAAAGTAAAATTTGATTTTTGGAGGATTTGTTTTCCAACTTGATCAATGAATTCAGTGAGTGTTTTTTGTGATTTCAGTTCACACAAACAGGACTTTGTGCTGTTTACGTCACCATACTCTTACAACGTTGAGAATGCGCCTGAGACTATCCAAATGGAATTGATTGAACTGCAGTCAGATTCTATTCTCAAGGCAAAATACAACGAAGTTGGTGTGCCAGGCTTGTATGCTTACCTGCCACCCTTGTATGTGCAGATCCATAAGTTGGCATCGAGAGTACTGTCTATGTTCGGAAGCACTTACCTTTGTGAGCAATTGTTTTCATTAATGAAAGCTACCAAAACCCCACATCACTCAAGACTTACTGTCGAGCTCCTTTCATCCCTCATAAAAGTTGCAGCTACACAAGATTTCAAGTCTGATATTGACGAACTGGTTACTAACAAGAGATGCCAAGTGTTGGGACAAAAGAAATAAATCTTACACTGTAAGACTCCTATATAAGCAACAAATATAATATAATGAACTGCGGTGGGCTGGCGCCTTGCCCGGGGTTTGTATCCTGCCTTGCGCCCTGTGTTGGCTGGGATTGGCTCCAGCAGACCCCCGTGACCTTGTGGTTAGGATATAGCAGGTTGGATAATATAATGAATATAATATAATAATATAAGGACCTAGCTAAGAGGCTAAGACTCTAATTGTACCCTGTTGTACGGAGATTGTATGGAAATAAATTGCTTTTCTTTAAACTTTAAGTGTTACATTTTTTAAAGTTTTCAGTATTGGAAAGAAAGCTACAGTAACTTTTTATAATAGTATAATAGTATTTGTTACAGTGTGGCCTGCTGACGCATGTATGGCAGTCGAAGTGGCCCACCAATGGTAGTGAGTTTGACACGCCTGCCTTAGACAACCTAAATGGTAATTATATCAGGGGCCACCAGAGGGAGCTCTTTGGAGGCAGCACAACTGTTTTAAAGGATTCCAAATGACTTGGGCATAAGCCTGGGCAATATTAACGTTGAGATTATTTTGACCCAAAACATATTTTTCAATATGTTTCCAAAACAAGTTAAAAACTGAGGATCAGCACCATATAGACACGATATATACCTTTCCTACAGAGCCCAAAATCTGATATTATTGTCACACAATAATAATAATAGGAAATATTAGCATAGGAAACATCTTAAATAAAAAGCTTTTTTACCAACCATTTCTGTTTAATTTCTTCTCTACTTATGTTTAAGTTGCCATTTTTTATATATATTTTATACATATTTATTTTTTTAATATAAGAGAATCACAGATCACAATGCAGACCTCCTTTGCAAAGGTTCCAGATTATGCATTTGCATAATTTACATGCATTTACATGCATTGTACGTACTGTATTTGTGTTGAGGCAAGTCATATTTTGCATCCAGAGTTTTTATCAGTGTCTTGCTTCTTTCTATAATATTGTAATACTCACAACCAGTCAGATAGGAACAACACCAGCACGGTACACGTTTCAGGAGTCTGAACGGCTGTTGAGCCTTTATGAACTGCCTTCCAACTGTTCTAGCCATGGGAGACGCCTCATCTTTAAACTCATTTAGATGTTTCTGACCCCTCTATGCTGTCTTCCACTTCAGTGTTACGGCCGAGAAGCACTGCCGCTCTTTCGCTCTCGCTCCCCTCTACTTCCTCGTTCACTCTGTGCTGCTCTTTCTCGTCCCCACACGTGCCTCAGCTGCCCCATGTGACTTGTCCACTCTGTCACCAGCACACTCCTTCCTCCCTTTTCCCAGGATTTCCTCCTTTACACTGAAAACAGCAGTGGAGAACCTGTAAGGGGCCACCTGAAATTCTTAGGGGGGTGGTGGTGATATTTTGGTTGAAAAGGAGCATTTTCAACTACCTGAAATATTACTTTCACTTTTAATCCAATGGAACAGAGAAGTACCATTTCCCTATTAAAACATGGCATTATAAAATTGTATCCATTTTTATTTCAGAAATTGATATTGTAATACCCCTCCCCAGGCAAAAGGAATGGCGTTGTAATTAAGAAAGGTTATTTCTATCAACAAAACAGTCAACAATAATAATAAAACAACCAGCCCATTGTTATGGAAGTAGAAGACGCCTTTGCTTTAGTCCTTATTCTTGCTTGAAGCAACTTGCCCATTCCTGCTTCAGAGCCACGCTTAGTCTGAGGAATCTGTCGTGATGCTATGTCTCAGCCTTCTTTCAGCTCCTGCACTGCAGACAAATCACTGTCACCCCCCCACAGCCGAGCTCGTGACCCTCCAGCGATCCAAACAGAAAAAACGTGCCACTTCCACTCGGTACCCCGTTTTCAACCCCAGTCCCTGCAGCTTTGCATCGTGTGGCTCTGGAGGCACCCTGCTTTGTCAAGATTTTATCAGATCATTTATTACTCTATTATTACTTTATTACTCTTTTATTAAGCTTTTCTCACAAAACGACATCGGTCGTACACTGCCTTCCTTCAATAATCATAACAGACTGTACTGCAAAATGAATGCTCTAAGGTGAATATTCATTATTGTAATTAGGAAGCTCAATTCACCAGCAAACCAAAAATACAAACTCAAAATTAAAATGTCCAGGAAAGCAGTTTATCCTATACACGAACACTGAATAATTCTCTCTGTCTGTCACGCAAAACATTTTATGGAACTTTGCTTAGTAGGGATGTGTTTAGCTGCATGTTGCTGGCGTCCCAAGTGTTTGAAAGGCCTCTTTATACTCTGCCATGTGTTTTATCTTCAGCTGTTCAGCTGCTTGAACTGTCAAAAACACCAAACCATTTATAACCTTAGAACCTCTTCTAAACTCCGCCTCTTCTGATCCGCCATGCATTTTTTTGAGCCAATCACTGCTAGGCAACATGGGGCGAGTCAACGCAGTCACTCTAAGAAAGAGTGCTGGAGACAATCTAGATTTTATTTAATGTTCAAAAGACACAATGTGAAAAATCCAACAGAAGTGCTTAACGTTGTGGTAATGACTGCTGCATACTGACTTTTGTAAAATATCGAATCAAATCGGAAAGTCAATATATCATCCAGCCCTTCATGGCTTGGAATTGAGTGGAAGAGGACGTGCATTTGGAAACAGGCTGGAAAGAAGTAGTATAGACACCTGGGCTACAAATAAGGCATCATCAACAGTGTCAAAAAAGACACCATATATCTGTGTAGAGTCAGGCTCCACTGGGTTATATTCTTCATTTTATGTTGTGTTATGTGATCCTGTAAAATGTATTTTAATTTTAATTCTGATCCCTTCTGGTTGTTGTGTGGTGTGAGGCAAAGTATTCAATATCAAGTTTAACGTCATGTCTACAGGATACAGTTAAATATCTTATTTGACTGAGCAAAATTCAACACATCACAACTGTGCCGTGATCGATGAGAATTATTAGTCAAGTATGCATCTTACCTTGAAACCTCTGGAAATCACTAATGAACTAAAGCTGAAAGTCAAAACAGTTCAACATCCATTAGAGCAAATCCTAAGGTTTGTACTCCCTTTTTAAAATCTTAAGCCAGTACGGGTTGATGAGTTAGAAACAAGCAGTACCTTAATGGAGAGGCCAAAGGCTGAGCCCAGTCCCAACAATGTTATGGCAATTCAATGTACCTTCACTGCATAATAATATCACAAATGCTGCAATTTGTTTATCACTAATAAGGTGTGTGGCAGTATAATCTGTCTTCGTAAGTTCTAGGCACTGTTAGTCATACAGCATGTGTACCCTACATAAGGTGCCACGAAACATTATGGTTTGCGGCCCACTATTGCTTATAGTTATTGTGCCATGTAAACTATTTAGAATTTAGTCTGGTATGTGGTTTAAACAAGTTAAATCATGTAATCTGTGAACACCCTGTGAATCTGACTATTTTACCATTGACTACCACAAGACTTTTTACTGGGTAATTAAACCAATCCTGCATGTTTTCATTCACTTGGCCACTACGTCCTACTCCATTGGTCAATTTGAGAATCAGAATATCTTTCACTGTTGTGTAAACAAATTTAATGATATTTATTTTCTGAGAGGTGTCACGAATTCAGTGCAAAAGAAATAAGAACACACACCACCTAAGCATTTACAGGTTATGAAGTGTTCACCGGATATTCATTGTCAATGTCCAGTACAGCTTTGACAGTATTGTTAATACCAATTAGAGTCAAGTCCAGGAGCAGACACAGGGGGGCGCTAGGAGCTAGAAGAGAGGGTTTTGTATTGTGACTGTGAAAAATGGGGTCCCAAGTGCAATGGAGGAAATACACTTATTCTGGCAATGTTTACTGTAGAGAAATGCAACTTTATTAGGTTAAATTTCACAGTCTTTAAATTGTTAAGAAGGAGTAAAGGCAATATTTTGTATTTTAAACTGTATGCTTTAACTGGAAGTGCACTCTTCTTTGACTTGAAAGCAGCCTGTCTTAACATGGAAAGATGCATTGTTAGGACAAACAGAAGGCAGGTTTACTGAGAGCAGGCAGACAACTTTTGCAGACAACTCTAGCAAGATGAAAAGTTTAAAACTTTAAATGTTAAAATGCTTGTTTCTGCACTTTCTGCATGCATAAAAGCGAAGCCCTCAAAACATTGGATATCTTCATGCATGCGCACCTTGTGAACATGTACTGAGCTGGTCAGTCAAAATGACATTGGTAAGATGGCTGTTCACCTGGGCCCTGACAAGCTTTTAAAGGTCAGCTTCAAGCAGGAAGAAATATTTCGATGAACCAGAAAGTTGGAGAAGAAGGAAGAAGATAGCGATCAAGAAGACACATACCATGAGACCATTAGTGTGACCTTAAGAGAGTCAAAGCCACACACATTGAGTGTATCAGCCAGCATTGTCTATGAGACCTCCTAAAATATTCTAGTTGATTTGCCAAACCCATTTACTTTTATTTCCTTTTGCTTTTTGGCACTTTAACAATGTTAAATGTAGATGAAATTTAATGTCAGTAAATGTAAAGTATTACACATAGGAAGTAAAATGTTTGAATACACAATGGGTGGTCGGAAAATCAAGAGTACACCTTATGAGAAGGATTTAAGAGTCATAGTGGACTCTAAGCTATCGACTTCCCGACAGTGTTCAGAAGCCATTAAGAAGGCTAACAGAATGTTAGGTTATATAGCACGATGTGTGGAGTACAAGTCCAAGGAGGTTATGCTCAACCTTTATAATTCACTGGTGAGGCCTCATCTTGAGTACTGTGTGCAGTTTTGGTCTCCAGGCTACAAAAAGAACATAGCAGCACTTGAAAAGGTCCAGAGAAGAGCGACTAGGCTGATTCTAGGACTACAGGGGTTGAATTATGAGGAAACATTAAAAGAGCTGAGCCTTTACAGTTTAAGCAAAAGAAGATTAAGAGGTGACATGATTGAAGTGTTTAAAATTGTGAAGGGAATTAGTACAGTGGATCGAGACTGTTATTTTAAAATGAGTTCATCAAGAACACGGGGACTTCCGGTGAAGATGGTTGGCTAGAAGACGTGCTTTCACTGTGCTCCCGCTCCCACCTGTATTTATTACAGTGTAATGCGCGCTACTGTCTATATTTTTATCTAAACTATTGACTGAGAGTTTTGGGAATACGCAACAGCCCTAAATACGCTTTTTGGATGACAAGTAATGTCGAAACAGACGAAGATACAGACTTGAAAGACGACGGCCGCCATGACGAACAGTGCTAGCCAAACTGACATGCTAGTAGCAGTGGGCGACCAGCCCTCGCCCCCGGTGGACACCGCAGCTCTCATCCGTGAGGTGACTAATAGCATCAGTGAGGTAATTGACCAAAAACTGTCTACACTGTCTGGGACACTGGAAAAAATTTCGTCCTCGCTGGAAAACGTCTCCAAACGCGTCACGGAGGCAGAGCAGAGAATCTCAGATGTGGAAGATGGGGTGACTGACCTCGCGGGAAGACTGGCTGAAGCTGAGGGGAAGATTAAGATCATGGCAAAAAGCTTGGATGATTTAGAGAACCGCAGCAGGCGCGATAACATCCGCATTATTAATCTGAAAGAAGGCGCGGAGGGTGAGAGTCCTATTCAGTTTTTTGAAGCCTGGCTGCCTGCTACGCTCGGGCTGAGAAACAGCTCCACGGGTAAAGCCCACATTAAAATTGACCGTGCACACCGGGGCCTCGGCCCGCGGGGTACTCACCCCAGGCCGGTGATTATTAAGCTCCACAACTCCAGAGACAAACAGCGGATCATGGCAGCAGTGAGAGCGGCCCCGGAACTTCACTACGATGGACAGCGGATCTTTATACACCAGGATTTTTCCTACGCGATCCGTGAGAAACGACGGGGATTTAATGCTCCTTGTCGTGCCTTAATTGACAAGGGCATCCGCTTCAGAATGCGCTACCCAGCGACGCTTGTGTTGAATCACAATGGCACTGAGCACAAGTTTGATTCGCCTAAAGATGCACAAGGTTTCATCAATGTGCTGGATTAAAAGACAACTGATACTTGTCCCGTACAAACTGTGGCACTGTTGGATTTAACTTAGAACATGACATGGGTTCAGCACGCCATAGGATGCGTAGATCCACTGTGTTTAATGCAGCTTGAGGGAAAAGAGACAGTTTAAAGGGAAAATAGAGATTTGTTCATTTTTTGTACCTAAAGTGGCTTTAGGGCCAATATCTAGTATACAGTACTAATTGTTTACTCAGTCTTTAATTTTGTTTCACAACTGAAAGTAACCCGATTTTATTCAGGTTTGGGAAGCGGGGGTGGGGTTTTGTTTTTTTTTTTTCTTCTTTTCTCCCGTGGAGTGAAACTTCTTTTGGCTACACTGGTCTTGTATTACCACCCAGTGGGTGGCTTTTTCGTTTTTGTTTTCCTTTTTTTTGTTTGTTTTTGTTTTGTTGTGTTTGTTTCTAGTTTGTGATATTTTGACGTTTATCCTAATTCTTATATTTTTATGCAGTTTGTTGTGTGTGTAAGGGTTCCTTTGCCATTCGTTTACAATGGTTTTGTTCATGTCAGCACAGCCAGTCCAGGCCATGGGTTAAATCTTTTACAGTGTGTTTATTATGATGGCTCTTTTTGTTTGCTTCGGGTTGACGATTTTTGTTCAATGACTGACAACTTTTACAATGAGTAACATTAAAATTATAACTCTCAATGTCAAGGGAATTAATCACGTTATTAAGAGACGCAAAATAGTTTCCTCACTCAAAAAAGATAGAGTGCAGATTGCATTACTGCAAGAGACTCATCTCACAGATTCTGAACACTTAAAACTCAAGCGTGATTGGGTGGGACAAATTTACTATTCCTCTTTTAACTCTAAAAGTAGAGGCGTTGCAATATTGATCCATAAAAATCTACCATTCACTTTAAATACTATTGTAAGGGATACGGACGGACAATTTATTCTGATTACTGGGCTTTTATATGGGAAACAAATTCTATTGGGAAGTGTTTATGCACCAAATACTTTTGATAGATCGTTTTATTCAAACCTTCTGGCAAAAACCTCCTCTGTGTGTCCGAATCACGTAATAATTGGTGGGGATTTTAACTGTGGTTTGAGTCCTGAAACTGATCATAATCCACCAAAATCTCAACCACCTTCAAAAATGGCAAAGGCTACAATGGACTTCTGTTCAGATCTTGGTCTTTTTGATGCCTGGAGAGTTTGTAATCCACATGTGAAAGACTTTACATTTTTCTCACGCCCCCATTTTTCTTTTTCCAGAATTGATTACATGTTTGTTTCTAGATCTGTCCTTGACAGAACTCGGGGTTGTTTGATCAACACATGCGCTCTCTCAGACCACTCATCAGTCTCAATGGAGTTATTACCACCTTATTATGACCCCTTGTCTAGACACTGGCGGCTAAACCCAGCTCTCCTTAGTGACCCTGAATTTGTAAAATATTTAGAAGATCAGTGGGAACTTTTTCTTTCTACAAATGACTTACCGGGGGTTAGTGCTTCTACTCTATGGGAGGCGGGTAAGGCATTTCTCAGGGGCTCTATTATCTCTTTCACCTCAGCGAAAAAGAAGAGCAACTTAGCCAAACAATTAGTACTTGAACGCAACATTACTAACTTGGAGAGGGAGTTTAAGAAATCCTCGTCTGTTTCTGTGCTTAAGAAACTGGATGCAGCCAGATCAGCCCTGGACCAACTACTAACTCAGAAAGCGGAAACTGCAATATTCTATGCAAAGCATAGATTATTTGAATCGGGCAACAAACCTGGATGCTTACTTGCCCGACTTGCCCAGGGGAAAAAGGGCTCTTATGCAATACCCTCTCTAAAAGATAAGAAAGGTGTTGTACAATTTGAGGCTAAACTTATCAGCAAAATAATGAAAGAGTTCTATCAGGACTTATATTCCCCTGAGTGTCAAAATACTGTAGACGCTAGGAAATTGTTTCTTGATAATGTTAATCTCCCTATACTATCAGAGGAAAGTCGATTAGATCTTTGCAGTCCTATTAGGGCGCAGGAGGTCTTAGATGCAATCAAATCCTTACAGAGTGGAAAAGCTCCAGGCCCTGATGGGTTTGGGCCAGAGTTTTATAAAAAAATGGCCAAACACATGGTGGGTCCTTTATTAAAAATGTATATAGAATCTCTTGAGAGGGGCACACTTCCACCCACCTTAAACCTTGCCCATATATCCCTGATCTTAAAGAAGGATAAACCTGCAGATCTGTGTAAATTTTACAGACCTATAAGTTTACTCGGTGTAGATTGCAAGATTCTGTCCAAAATTTTATCTAGACGATTGGAGGAGGTTCTGCCAGTTCTGATAAAGCCTGACCAAACGGGTTTTGTCAAGAATAGATACTCCCGCTCCAATGTACGCCGACTCATAAATGTTGTGCAGTTCTCTCAGAACACCAATTATAGGGCTCTTGCAATTTCATTGGATGCTGAGAAAGCATTTGATCGGGTGGAGTGGGAGTATCTATTTGATGTTTTGGAAAGATTTGGTTTGGGATCTGAATTTGTCAAGTGGGTCAAACTGTTGTATGGGGCCCCAGCTGCAAGGGTATTGGTTAACGGCTCGGTCTCAGATGTTTTCCCACTGGGTAGAGGAACGCGTCAGGGATGCCCCCTTTCTCCCCTACTGTTTGCACTTGCATTGGAGCCACTGGCAGAGGCTGTAAGAACTGACCCTGAGATCTGTGGGGTAACCTTGTTGAATACTGAATACAGAATTTCCCTTTACACGGATGACGTGTTGCTCTTTCTCACTAAGCCAGAAACATCTATTCCTGCACTGACACATATCATTAATCAATTTGGCCTTTTTTCAGGGTATAAAATAAATTATGATAAATCTGAAGCTTTGCCACTGGGTGATGGGGGGAGGTGGGACACTCCTCCTAATTTTCCTTTCAGGTGGTCGACCACTGGTTTTACATATTTAGGTATTAGGGTGCCCGCAGACACAACAGAGTTGTACAAGTTGAACTTTAAACCAATTGTGGCCTCAATCAGGAATGACCTCAATAGGTGGTTTGACCTCCCCCTGTCTTGGATGGGTAGAATAAGTTTAATCAAAATGAATGTTTTACCCAGAATATTATATCCCATACAAATGTTGCCTCTCAGGATCAACAGAAAAACATTCTCAGAGATTGAGGGATATCTTTCTAAATTTATATGGCATGGGAAGAAATCTAGACTAAAGATACAGATTTTACAACTACCTACAGATGAGGGGGGGCAGGCACTTCCTAACCTTTTATATTATTACTGGGCTTGCCATGCACAAATAATCTCAGGGTGGTTACATTCCTTTCTATACCAAGGCGAGCCACCTGTAGATACTTGGTGCTGTGCCCCTCTTTCGCCTCTTAGTCTTTTATCTATTGATCTGGCTGACCTTCCTCTTGGTGTCAGAAATAATTTCATTTTGATGCCTACACTTAAGGTTTGGCATAATATTGCTGCCCACGCTGGAAAAAGAGGTTTTTCTAGTGCACTGCAGCCTCTAATTAGGAATAAAGCTTTCCCCCCAGGTATTGGCATTAGTATATTTGATGATTGGCATTCTAAAAATATAAGATTTATTTGCGATCTGTTTGAAAGGGGTAGTTTTATGGCCTTTAATCAAGTTTAAATTAAATATAATTTACCACAGAAACACTTTTTTGGGTTCCTACAAGTAAGACATTTTGTAAATTCCCTTAAATTTCCAGCCAATCAACCAGTTTTGAATCTTATTGAAAGCTTTCTTCTTAAATTTAATGAGGAAATAATCACAAAAAAGAAATTTATCTCTCTTTGTTATGGGAAATTATTGTCTTTGAATTTTGTAACCACTGATAAGGCCAGGGTTCGGTGGGAAACCGACCTCGAAGTTCAGCTTAGTGCAGAAGCATGGTCCAAAACTTTTAGATCTGCCAAGAAATTGTTTTCCTGTAACAGACTCCAGGAAAGCCATTACAGAATTTTACATAGACTTCAGCGTACGCCAGAGTTTCTAAATAAAATTCATCCTCAGATTTCTCCTCTTTGTGTAAAGTGCAATACGGATGTGGGGACCTACTACCATTGCATATGGCAATGTCCTTTAATTACTAGATTTTGGAAAAATATTGCTATAGAGCTTCGCTCCATCTTTCACCAAACGATCCCACTGAACCCTGTGCTGTTCGTTCTGGGTCTGTCTATAGAAGGGCTCTCTCCGTCTTCTGTACAGATGCTTTTGTTAGGTAAACTTTTACATTTAGCGAGGCGATGTGTACTGTTTCAATGGATTCAGAGACAGCCCCCCACTGTTACACAATGGTACAGAGAAATGTTCAAGGTGCTGCCAATGGAGCGCCTCAGTGCCATCATAAAGGGCAATTGTAATGCATTCTGTAGGATATGGCAGCCTTTGCTTGATCACCTACCTCGTGACCTTGCTGTGCTATTACATAAAGCGGGATCACATTTTGTTTTTAAACACAATAATTAATGTCTGTATTCCCTTTTTTTTTCTCTCCCCTTTTTTTTCTTTTTTATTTCCCTTGACTTCAAATGTGAAACGCTGTACATATTTTGACCCAGACATGTACAGTATATCTGTAACTCATGTACCTGTATTTGTTTTTTTTCTTCTCTTTTTCTTATTTGTATTTGGCTGTGCTGATTTGTTGCTGTTTGTGTTGTTCCAAAAAATCAATAAATCATTGTTTAAAAAAAAAAAAAAAAAAAAAAAAAGAACACGGGGACACAGTTGGAAACTTGTTAAGGGTAAATTTTGCACAAACATTAGGAAGTTTTTCTTTACACAAAGAATGATAGACACTTGGAATAAGCTACCAAGTAGTGTGGTAGACAGTAAGACTTTAGGGGTTTTCAAAACTTGACTTGATGTTTTTTTGGAAGAAATAAGTGGATAGGACTGGCGAGCTTTGTTGGGCTGAATGGCCTGTTCTCGTCTAGAGTGTTCTAATGTATAATGACTGAATAAATGTTTATTGCATGCTCCCCTTGCTTGCCTTGTTGCTCTACCTGGGGACAAATAACGTTCTATCAATCTATCTATCTATCTATATTGCAGTCTGGGATAGACTGAAAAGAGGAGACATTGTCTAATAGGTGAAGTGTAGCGCAGTAGCAATTATTTGTTGGAGTAGGTGGAGTGTAGCCCTAGCTGCAAGTGCAATACGACTGCCATCTCCTTACAAGCCAGGTGAGTGCTACTTTCTTCTCTGTTTTTGATGTATTTCAACAAATCTGCAACCTCATATGTGATAGTGGTATACTGCGTTTTGCCTTGAGAGTTGTCGCCGCACTCAGTGTCTGCACTTGGTGAGAAGCTTTGTGCAACAACAAAGCAGATTGTACTGTTGTATTGTATTTCTGAGGTGGCAGTGATAGATTCACCATCTAGCTCTGTGAAGAGGATTACTTGTGTTCTGTTTTGTGTGTTGTATTTACCCCATTTTTTGACACCCATTGCATTCCCAACCTACCTGGAAGGGGGGCTCTGTGAATTTCCTATCCCAGGATTTCTTCCATGTTTCTTCTACACAATTTTTATTGGGAGTTTTTTTTCTTGTCTTCTTAGAGAGTCAAGGCTGGTGGGCTATTAAAAAACAGGGCCTGTTAAAGGGCATTACTTGTGAGATTTTTGGCTATACAAGAAATAAATTGTCCTCGTTGTTGCAAGAATAAGAGAACAAGAGTTGGGATGGAGAACATACAGTATGTGTGGGTCTGCATGACAAAGAATCTGGGTGTGGGAATGTAAGTATCTAATGTTTAGGATACCCTTCCATAACAGAGCATTCATTGTGACCTGAAAACATTGATCTGCAGTGAAAAGCCTTGCATGTACACAGATATCAAAGAAATTGTGCAGTGTGAAAGGAAAAAAATATTTTAAAAGATACAAATTGAAAAATACAGTAAAAAACAAAATAATAATCATGGCCATTCCTCCTTATCTTCTGCATAGGAATATCTAGCACAAACATTTAATGTAATCAGTGTGGAAGAAGAAGCCGTCTAACTAGATAGTGACTTTGATGAACAGCAGATATAGGGTGTAATGAATACTAGCATCCATAGTGGGTCTCTTGACCAAATTCAAGTACCCCTGTATTAGACATTGCCTTTGCACCAGCGAGTCTGTGCCTTTCGTCAAGAGGTCATATGGCAAAAGGTTAGTCACATTCATAAATGGGGCTTTTAACTCCTGTCTGGTCAGATGTTGTGCAGACTGAATAATATCATAAACATTCAAACTAAACTTCTAAACACCTTTTCTTATAATTACAAGCTTTAACCAAGGGATACAATGAAAATATCAAAGATAGAAATAAAAGACATTCTTCAGCTGGTGAGCAGAGGTTTCTCTCATTATTCAGCTTTTTTTAACAATAGAGAAAATTAGCAGATAATTGCACAGATTATAGAAAATTACACAAGATACGCATCTTAAAAAAATTAATTGAGCTTCTTTCAGTCTCTGAGCTGTTGTTAAGTAACTCGGCTTATCCACAATGCTCACAGTTCTCCAGGGTGCTCAGGGGACAGCGTATTTGTTCTGGTAAGGTTGCTTTTGATGAAGACACCACTCTGTTGTGTGTAAAGTGTCAGATGAGTGTGCATCTCATAATTCTCCTTATGGGTTGCCCATTAATGACCGAGACATGATAATGGAATGCAAATGCCACTGATTGCTCTCAATTAGGACTGAGAGATGACTAAATTGCAGCAGAAGGAACAAACAGGCTTGAGCACTAACAAGGTGCTCTCAGAGGTGCCGTCATCCCTGAATGATTTCACAACCCTATTGGTGTAAAAATTCCCTGTGCCATTCTCCAACAATAATTAATCTCTTTAAATTGGAAAACATGAACTAAGGCCTTTTATAAATTAATTGCTTTCTGTCCAGGAATATGCATTTTAAATGGAATTAGGCATGATAAGGAATCATTTACATATGCTTAAATATAGGAAGGTCTGTTTAACCAGTTGATACAGGCTCTTGAAGGTGTTTCAGTAGAATACATACAAATCTTTAAAAAGCTAGGCTCCAAGCAGGGCTGGTAGTCAGTGCTGCCACCTCTTCACTGCCAAAGATTGGGTTACAATCCTGCCCAGTCACAGAGCACTTTCTTTCTGTGTCGAGGTATATGTTGCTGTGGGTGCTAAGGGTTTACCCCTCTATTAGTTACCCATCTGCATACGACTGCATGTGTGAGTGGATGGTTCTCCCTTCAGAGCTTGTTTTCACCTTTCAACCAGTGCTTTAAACATTGTTTCTTGGATTACATAGGTTAGAAAATAGATTAAAGCATGACAAGATAAAAAAGTCATATGCACCATGGTGGCACAGCAGTTAGAGATGCCGTAATCCTGGGTTCAGTAAATGGGTCATTCACTAGGCCAAGGATATCCAACAGGACTCTTGACCAACTTAAATTCAAAAAGTAATTCCCATAAACCTTTAGGTTTTCTGTTTATGATGTGTGTTGATAATTCCAGGAGTATGGTATATATTTAACAACATTTTAGCAAAAAAGCTTGTATTTTGCATATTTTGAATATACAACTAGATAAATGATATGTAGATTATGCCACACAAGTAACGTGAGTTTTTGTTTTTCATCTGTTCATGGACATGTGCTGTTATACATCATTGGTCACTATTTTATCATCAACTTTTATTCTCTCCATTCTTCTTGAAAACATTAAATTAAAACAATTTCTCAGTCATCACCACTTGGGGTAAGTAACATATTAAAATGAGTGGGGTATTCCTTTACAACAACAACAACAACAACATTTATTTATATAGCACATTTTCATACAAAAAAAATGTAGCTCAAAGTGCTTTACAAAATGAAGAATAGAAAAATAGAAGACACAATAAAAAATAAACATAAGTCAACATTAATTAACATAGAATAAGTAAGGTCCGATGGCCAGGGTGGACAGAAAAAAACAAAAAAAACTCCAGAGGCTGGAGAAAAAATAAAATCTGTAGGGGTTCCAGACCAAGAGACCGCCCAGTCCCCTCTGGGCAATCTACCTAACATAAATCAAACAGTCCTCTTTGTATTTAGGGTTTTCAAGGAAGGACTTGATGATGATGGTCACGTAGACTTCTGGCTTTCAGTCCATCAATGTTGGTGCATCATGATGCTTTGGGTAGGTGGTGGTGGCGCAGGCCGCCACCACAAAGAAACCGGAAAAAGAAACAGAAAAGAGAGTAGGGGTCAGTATGAATTTTAGAGCCACCATGAATAGTTATTATGATGAATTGAACATACAGAGTATCAGGATTAAGTTAAAGTGAAGTTATAAAAAGGCCATGTTAAAGTAATGTGTTTTCAGCAGTGTTTTAAAGTGCTCTACTGTATTAGCCTGGCGAATTCCTATTGGCAGGCTATTCCAGATTTTAGGTGCATAACAGCAGAAGGCCGCCTCACCACTTCTTTTAAGTTTAGCTTTTGGAATTCTAAGGAGACACTCATTTGAGGATCTAAGGTTACGATTTGGAATATAACGTGTCAGACATTCCGATATATAAGATGGAGCGAGATTATTTAAGGCTTTATAAACCATAAGAAGTATTTTAAAGTCAATCCTGAATGACACAGGCAACCAGTGTAGTGACATCAAAACTGGAGAGATGTGCTCAGATTTTCTTTTCCTAGTTAGGATTCTAGCAGCTGCATTCTGCACTCGTTGCAAACGATTTATGTCTTTTTTGGGTAGTCCTGAGAGGAGTGCGTTACAGTAATCTAATCTACTGAAAACAAAAGCGTGAATTAATTTCTCAGCATCTTTCAATGATATAAGAGGTCTAACTTTACTTATGTTTCTTAAGTGAAAAAATGCTGTCCTAGTGGTCTGATGAATATGCGATTTAAAATTCAGATTACAGTCAACAGTTACCCCTAAGTTTTTTACTTCCGTCTTAACTTTTAATCCTAATGCATCAAGTTTATTTCTGATAACCTCATTGAATCCATTATTGCCAATTACTAAAATTTCAGTTTTCTCTTTATTTAGTTTGAGAAAATTACTATTCATCCATTCAGAAATACCAGTAAGACATTGTGTTAGTGAATCGAGAGAGTCAGTGTCATCAGGTGCTATTGATAAATACAGCTGTGTGTCATCAGCATAGCTGTGGTAGCTCACGTTGTGCCCTGAGATAATCTGACCTAACGGAAGCATGTAGATTGAGAAGAGCAGTGGACCCAGGATAGAGCCTTGTGGAACACCATATCGGATATCATGTGTCTTTCAGATTTGATTACCACAACTCACAAAGAATTTTCTACCTGCCAGGTAGGATTCAAACCAATTTAAGACACTGCCAGAGAGGCGCACCCATTGACTAAGGCGACTTCTAAGAATATTGTGATCAATGGTATCAAATGCGGCACTCAGATCTAAGAGGATGAGAACAGATAAATGGGCTCTGTCTGCATTTACCCGCAAGTCATTTACTACTTTAATGAATGCAGTTTCTGTGCTGTGATTTATTCTAAAACCTGACTGAAATTTATCAAGAATAGCATGTTTATTGAGGTGGTCATTTAACTGCATAATGACTGCCTTCTCTAGAATTTTACTTAAGAAGGGCAGGTTAGAGATGGGTCTAAAATTTTCAAAGGCAGAGGGGTCAAGATTATTTTTCTTGAGCAGGGGTTTAACTACTTTAGGGTTTCCTTTTGTACCCAATATAAAGGCAAATTAAAATGAGTATTGGAAAACTAATACAACCTGGGTGAGTAGCAGTTCGTTTTACATCTGAATTTCCAATATGCTTAGACTACCAGGTGCTTCTTTGTCCAAGTGGTCTCTAGTACAGTGTGCTCTCTTGATCAGCATTGCCTCTGAATGGATGAACAGAGACACAGCATGGCCTCTATGTGGATGAAATAGCAAAGGCATAGCTTGGCCTATTAGTCCTGTGGCGCTTGACATCGTGTCGTGTAGTTTCCAATGTTTCAGCTTTTTAGTCCAGGCCTCAGGCACAAATCAGCCTCCAATTCAGCCCTGGAGAGAACGAAACTCCTTGACTGTCATTTTCCAGAGAAGTTAGTTTATCTACAATATCTGATCAGTTGTAATTATGGCATGAACAAAAACTGGCTTATCCAGCTTCCCCTTTTTTAAAATTTGGCATTAGTGGTTAAAAGATAATAATAAAAAAGATTATCACTTTATATAAAGATATTACCAGTGATTTCTAAGCAACTTTTACTTTTCACAACGCTCTAGTAAAGGGTTTGATATCATGAAACAACTCCCTCTTGTTAAAGTAACTATTAATAACTATTAATAATAACTTACCAGTTATTTGGTTTGTTTTCTACTAATAAATTAAACATGAGAGACTAGTGACAAGTCTTTTGTCAGGATTTAATTATTTGCATTCCTTTATGACACTAGAAAGCTATTCTTGAGATATTTGCAATTTGTTTCCATCTTCCAGCAATGCCATTTAGTTTTCATACAGTACAGTATATGCGTTTACTGGTTCATGTGTAGTTGGCAGTGTCTTTGTCAGAGGTCATGGACATGTGGGGTCATAGAGCATAAAATGTGTTTCCTGAGGTCTCTCAATTGTCTGCATTTGCTGAATTTTCAAAAAAATCTCTGGTTTGTTTTTTGTTCTTCAATGTCTGACTACAAGTTTGAGTTTTGTTTTGGGTTTGGACTTTTTGATCTCATGTCCTCCGAGTTAAGATATTTGTTTTGACTCTTATCTCCCAGCCCTTCCATTTGCTTTTGTGGAATAGCAAAACCAAAATGAATCTTTTGGAGAAGAAGAAAAAGAAAGAATGCTTGTAATGAAACAAATATCTACAATCCAAAAGAAGAAATGAAACAACAAATACTAATATCTTTAAACACAGAGAAGAAAACATCCAAAAGGATTTCTTAAAAAACAACAGCATAGGATAAACTAAAGCTTTTGGTATTTTCAGAAGCTAATATTTAAATCCCAAAAGATAATTCTGTTCTAAAAGAGGATCCCTAATCCCTAACCCTAATTCTTTTCTTTACCAAAGCTCATCTTAACCCCCAGTAGAGATGGCCCAACCCAAAGATGATGTTATGATAACTTTGTTTTAAATGTGTCCTCTGCCTTCCTCCTTTTTTTATGGAGAATATCCTTAGTTCCTTAAAGGTTTTTTGGAGATGTATTTTAAGGTTATTGATTTATTTTATATTTCCCATGACACCGTCTTGTTTTTCACGGGCACCGCCATTTTGAAATTGTTTCTTATCTGTATTCATGTCATCGTAGGGGGGACTGAAACTGTGTGATGCGTGATTGTACAAGATTGCGAATACAATTGAAAAACTTCTTCATAGTTGTTTCTGGTTAGCAAATCTCTGCTTTGAATTCGGTATTTGACAAAGGTTTTATGGTCTGATGAAACCAAACGTTTTTTTTTGTCTTTCAGACTAAACACCATAGTTGGTGTAAGCCAAACACGGCACGTTACCAAAAACATCCCATCCTCACCGTGAATTATGGTGGTGGCAGCCTGATTCTATGATGAACGTTATGAAATGAAGCAGCACAATACAAGGAAATGCTAGAGGAGAACCCGATGAAGCTGGCAGGAAAAATGGGCCCTGGGAGGACATTTGTTTTCCAGCAACACGACAACCCTAAGCATAAAGCCAGACTAACACAGGAATGCCTTACAAACGTTAATGTCCTATAATGGCGAGTCAGTTGAGATCTCAGTCCTATGGCCGAACTTTAAATAGGCTGTTTACTCACGATCCTCATGCAGCCTGACACAGTTTTACAAAGGAGGACTGGGAAAATGGCAATGCCCTAATGTGTAAAACTGATCGAGAGAGACCTGTGCACGCACACTCAAGGCTATCATGGCTTCCTAAATACTGACTTGAAGGGAGGGACACGTATGTGATGAATTATTATCTTGTTTTATGTTTGTAATTAATTCAGACCTCTTTGCAGAGATCTGTTTTCAGAGTAACCATATGATCAATGTCAAAAAAGCCAAATAAACTCCACTGTGATTCAATGTTGTACAACAATAAAATGTGAAAACTTTCAATAGGATGGATACATATTATAGGAACAATATTTAAAAATACATTCAATTCAAAAACAGACTCATTAAAACAAGTAACAACAAAGTGAGTGATGAATCTAAAATCAGTGTGAATGACACAAAGATTTAAAAAGAACTGAAGACTTAGCTAGTAAACACTATTTATTGATATTTGGCCAAAGTAGTAAAGGAGGAAAAAAAAAACACCTCCAGACAATACAGGGGGCCATCTTCAGTACTCTGGTTAATAACATCTAAAACAGAAGAGAACAGAAGAGATGAGCAGTAGGTTGAGTGAATGTGATTTTGGATTTTGGAACATGCAGAATTCAATATTGTGCATTATGTTTATTCTTCTGTGCAGTCTGAATTATTCAATTTAATTTACCATTACCCCAGCACCATTTTATACTAATAGTTAGATGGTTGGCACGGCCATTTTGTATTTTTTCATTATGGTGACCATTTTGTGCTTGGGGAGACATGTGACCTATTATGTCATCACTACCCACCTCTATAAGATGGTGGAACATGGCTGATGTTTGTAGATATTGTACATAGAAAGTTTCAAGTGAATATGACTTTAGGACATTCAGGGTAGTCTATTTTTTTTGTGTTTATTTTGACAGTGAGTCTGGATATTGTTTAAGCCTTTAGTTGCTAGATTTTCTGAAAACAATTGTATCATCCAGATGCAGATATTACATTATATTTTCACCAGATCTTTGGCAAACGTCTACTAAACTAAATAATGACAATATATGATCAATATATGAAAGAGTATGATCGATTGTCATTGACCAGGAATTGCTGAATGAAAAGGTGCAGTACATGATGTATATTTCTCAGTCTTTATTCTTAAAAAAATGCTTAAGTGGAACATTATTAATCTTTCTTTCTTAATACCATATTTTTCAAGTGCTTGATTACCTTGTTAAATGTTAAAATAACCTTGCCAGTAATGTCCTACTGGCATAACTCCCAATAAAACATATGTCTATGCTGCACCTTTAGCAAGAATATGTCAAAAATAGCTGATATTCCTCCCATTTCAACTCCCCCCTTCACCCAAAATTCCTGTAAGCAGCTGTTTGCTCTTTTTTTGGCTTTTGCTTATTTTAAACAGTCACTTCAATGCAAGACGCTTCCAGCGTCCATGTAAAGGTACTGTTTAAAACATGAGGCATGTTAAATCCAATTTAAAATACAAATATTTTTATCTAGTAAGACGATGAAACAGCAGAGATAAATCTAGGTTAAATGTGGAATATTCAAGTATTCATGGACAAATATCTTCTGAAAGTATCATAATTTATTCCTGAGGACATGAAAATTAAACTCAATTGTTCTTGACCAAGGCAAATCATTATAGTTTTTCTCAATCACTTTGATGCAATTCACACATCAGAAATGTTATTCTCTCAAGACTTAATGCAATTCTCAAAACAGTTAAGGCCTTTCTTGTAACGCTAACTCACCTGTGCAAAAGCTACTAAAACAATCAAACCCGTGAGTCACGTGTGTCGAAACAGGCAACGTCACTTCAGCATTGTCACCAGTGACTAAAACCCTTTCACCAGCGCTTTAAGACTTAGGCAAAAAAATGTTTTGTTATTTTCACCAAAATCTTGCTGACTTTAGAAAAAGAGCACTGCAAAAAATGTAGAGTAAAAAATTTTAATTTACAAAAATGAAATTTGAACAATTTATTTGTAAACTTCCACAATGTAATAGCTGCAAATGAGAAAAGCAAAATGATAAAAATGGAACTATGCATCACAAAATGGACAAAGAAAAATACTCAGATTTAGAACATAGCACCAATTATAGTACAGTAAGTTCAAATTACATATATGTGTACCATAAATCCCCAACGAAAAGCAGCCCCACGCTGGAGGCCGCCCCATTCTGTAAGCCGCAGAAAATGGTTATTTATATTTTAAAACTCTAAGATAAGCAACCCAATGTTATTAGCCACGGCGTTACTGAATTTACCAATCTGAAGTAAAAGTATCTAATTTGGCGTGCCCCTGTATGCATTTGAAACTATATAGTGTCATTATAGTTGAGTGTGAACAATTAAATTGATATCATTTTGCACTTACCAATATCATGCCGCAATGCAAGTCCTACGCAGAATTTAACCTCCAGGCCGTTGCTTTTGCGAAAGAAAATGGCAATCGTGCAGCTGGACTCCACTTTGAAGTAGATGAGAAGTGAGAAACTGGTGGAAAGAGGAGGAAGCTTTGCACACGCTTCCACCACATAGGCATGCCAGGCATACAAGGGAAGCAAAATGGCCAAACTTGGAGAAGCGACTTAAAGATTGGATTCTCACGCAGCGTGAGAACAATTGGATAGTTTCAACAATAGCCAACAAATTGAAGACACAAGGAATGACAACTGAAATGGCAATTGAAGACTTCAAAGGGGGTCATAATTGGGTTTCTCGTTTCATGAAACGAAGTGGTCTATCTATCCGAGTCAGAACAACTGTGGAACGGAGACTGCCAGACGATTGGGAAAAGAAACTTGACAGTTTTAGAGAGTTTGTCGACAAGGAAATCGAGACACTGAAACTAACACTGGATGATGTCATCAACATGGACAAGGTCCCAATACAGATAGATATTCCATCAACACACATTGTCGATAAGGTTGGTAAAAAGACCATATCAGTAACTACCACAGGTCACAAGCGGACAAGTTTTGCGGTTGTTATAGCTTGCATGGCAAGTGGCAAAAAGCTGAAGCCATTCGTGATTTTTAAGTGGGTGACAATGCCACAGGAAAAACTACCCAAGGGCATCGAGGTCTCAGTGAACAAGAAAGGCTGGATGAATGAAGATGTTATGGTGCAATGGGTGGACAAATGCTACAGAAGGCGGCCTGGAGCTGGATTTTTTAACAAGAAGAATTCCTTGCTAATTTTCGACTCTGTCTGCTCATCTGATGAATAGTGTTCAGAAGGCAGTGAACAAGGTTGGTGGTCACGTCGCTGTAATACCTGGTGGATTTACATGCAGACTGCAGCCACTTGATATTGCTGTCAATCATGCATTTCAGTGCTTTGTGAGGATCAAGTGGGATTGTGCAACATACAGAAAGCATGTGAATGGGTAATTTCGGGGTGGAACAACGTGAAGCCAGAAAACATACAGAGTGTTTTTTGCAAAGCCGGAATTCTTCCTTCACCTACAAGCCTACCAACAGCACACGCAACATCTGCAACACGTATCTGAGAGCGATACCGGTGACTTGTGTGTAATTATTGCAGTGCCATGATAGTGTGGCATATGGCCGGGGCCCTTGCCTGACTGGGACATCTCTACGCTGGAAGGACCAGAGGCCTCATGCATAACGGCGTGTGTAGAATTCACACTAAAACATGGCATATGGACAAAAGCGGAAATGTGGGTATGCACAAAAAAATCCAGATGCATAAATCTGTGCGTTTGCCAACATTGTTCTGCTCCATAAATCCCGGTCAGCGTGAAAAATAACACACGTGCACGCGCCTGCTGCCACTCCCCAACTCCTCCCAGAATTACGCCTCTTTCAATATGCAAATCAATATAAATAGCCCTTAAGATCAGTGTTCTGTGAAAAAGCAATGGCAAAAGCACGGGGGAAAAACAGAAGAATTTTAGCAAATACCAAGTGGAGGCAAGGAAAAACATACTATTTGTTGGTTTAAACAGTAGTATAAACAACACAAGGAAGTTGATCGAGTGACATAGAGTGTCGGAAAAACTCGAAAGCTCAAGTTCATATAAAAAAGAAGTTGTCAGATAGCAAAGTTGCCGTGAAAAGACGAGTCATAGACTACTGTCTGAGTGTCATATTGTAGCTTTTTAGGGTACAGAGAAAAGACAAAAAAATAGGGACACAGTGGAAATAAAGCTTGAAATGGCAACTTTAATCTTGAAATTTCCACTTTAATCACGTAGTTTATTTTGTCATTAAAGTAGAACATCATAAACTTCATCTTAAAATCATTTAATTTACTAGTTTCTCAAATACCATCGTAACTAAAGTAGCACGTTAAATGCTTTGCTTTGTATATGTTCTTCTATGTGCTCTATGTGTGTGAATGTGCTTCTTAAACAGGCTATCTCTTCCTCCGGCAGGACACAGAATCTATTACATTCGTGATATTACAGCTCTCTGAATAATTAAAATACTGAGATGTAGACTTGATATCACTTTCATGATGATAGGAGTTACAGCATGTTATTAAACATGGGAACATGGTAGCACAGTGATAGTGACGAGCTGGTGCCCTGGTCAGAGATTGTTCCTGCCACCCGCAAGATGCTTGCTGTGCCATGTACGACCTTCGATGAAATAATTTATTGCAGCAGTACTGTCTCTCTCAAACGTACTAACCTCCAATTTCTGTCCTTCCTTTTCTTTCTCCAAGTACCCAATCGCCACACAATCAGCTCTGTAATTGATGTTAAGCCAGCCGTAAGCTTAGAACGCCATTTCTTCAAAACTTTTAAGGAACATTGAAATATCTTCATGGTACATGTTTAATTATTCTATCCATCTATCCTTCCAGTGTCATGCCAGCTCCAGCAAGAAAACAATGCGAGGCAGGAACAATCCCTGAACTAGCTAGTGCTGCAACACCGTGTCCTCACATGTTTAATTATTAACAATATAGATTATTTAAATGATGTTAACATTTTATCTGTATAATGTAATAAACATATTATGCTGCATTTCATCTTAAAAATGATATCGGCATCATATGTAAATACACACTTTATAAAGTGGCTCAGGTTGTGCAATATTATAACTGTATCACATGTTTACAGTGAGGTGATTGTACTTATACAGTAAGTACAAACAGTTCTACAAGGAGCACTTGATGGAC
Organism: Polypterus bichir lapradei; assembly: GCA_026402145.1. Lineage (NCBI taxonomy): Eukaryota > Metazoa > Chordata > Cladistia > Polypteriformes > Polypteridae > Polypterus > Polypterus bichir. The sequence goes on along the minus strand of JANRMT010062791.1, from coordinate 46,100,484 downwards.
TGATTGAGTGCGTTTGTAGTTCTTGGGATGAAACTGTTTCTGAACTGCAAGGTCCGTACTGGAAAGGCTCTGAAGCGTTTGATGTATGAGAGCAGTTCAAATAGACAGCATGGCTGAGGCAGCGTGTTGTGATTGCAAACTCAGATACAGTGGATAAATACTCTGAGTGGTGCATTGAGAGGAACAACACTAAAGCAGCTATGGTATTTGGAATAGTTTGACCATTCTGTAGACCATTATATTGTTACAGGTTAATTACAATCTGATGCCTTAAACTAATAAACACTATGCGGTTAATTTCATTGTATTTATAAAGTCGCGTCAGGGATGTGGATCTAAAAAAGAAAGGGAAACCACACTGAAATAGTAGCACTGCTTTGACGCTGGGTGCGGCCAGTCTGTAAAACCGAGTGCAGAATTTGTGTACACCAAGCATTTAGCTGCCGTGAAAATGTGTGTGGCTTTACGCCAAGTTTAGGTTTTATACATCACGATGTGAGCGTGGAAACAGGCTTACACAACATTTTTGTGCGTATGCACTATTTATACATGAGCTTTACTTCCCCCAGAGTGCTTGGTGGCAGCCCCCCTGGGTTGCAGCAGTGCCTTGGACTCCTGCAGGGCTCCATGGGAGCTGGAGTTTAGTGCAGCCCTGTTGGGTGCCACCAGGGGGTGCTGCAGCTGCTGCTGAGCCCACATCCGGAAGTAGACCAACGAGCACCTGGAACCAGCAGCCACTACTCTGGGAACCAGAGTCGGGTGGAAGAGGACAAAGCTTGCCAGGAGGAGTGGAGGCAGACAGAGAAGGAAAGGGAAAGAAAAGAAAGTGTTTGGTGCTTGTGTTGTAACTGTGTTGTACATGTGGGAAATGGGGGAAGGCGTTTCCCATGAGAACAAAAATAAAAAAATAAAAGTGTGTGTTTGCATTTGTGTCCCATGTCTGTCTGTGTTGGGGTTGGGGTAGCTGGTGCCCCCTCTGATGGTCCACAACATGCACTTGCAATACAAGATTAAGAAAATGTGTTTGTATTTGTTTCAAATTAACCTCTTCTAAGAGCACGTAGTTTCATTTATTTTCAGTTGAAGGACAATTTTACTTCTACCACTGGAAGTGTTTGACTGACCCTGCTCTTTCATACATATTTGAAGAAATTGTTTTGATTGGAAACACTAATGCAATTCAAGGTCTGGTCTTACAGGTCTATAATTTTGACTGACGAACATACAAACTGGTTTCATGAATAGTCAGAGTCAGATAAGAAACACATCAACACAATAATGAAACATATTTAGTAGTGAAATGTGTGCAGATACAATGGCAGTTTGGACAAACACAATAAGAAACTCTAATGTATGTAGGGAGAAGCGGTACCGATTTCACAACTGCATTAAGAATGAGGAGACTGAACTGTCTGATGTGTGAATTGCATCAAAGTGATCGAGAAAAACTGTAATATAATTCATACTAAGCAGGTCAAGTCTTTCGTCTTTGTGAAATGTTGACAGTGATGACTTGACAAATTGTTTTTTTTTCTTAATTCACTCTTTCTGGCTTTGTATAGCAATGTGAAATTTACACAGAAATGATCACCAATGTTAATGTCTACAACATTCGGAGGAAATGCTGTAGATCCGTTAACAAATTATATGATTATGATGATGTGGATACCCATAGAAATAGGTTTCAAAGTCTTTCCTGTAGAAATTTGCTCCATGTCATCACATTTTTAAGGAGATACAGTACAGGCCAAAAGTTTGGACACACCTCCTCATTCAATGTGTGTTCTTTATTTTCATGACCATTTACAGCACTCCATCACTCTCCTTCTT
>JANRMT010062791.1:46036308-46093654 GCA_026402145.1 Polypterus bichir lapradei | reverse complement strand
CTATTAACAAGGTTGCCCAAACTTTTGCATCCCACTGTATCTATCTATCTATCTATTATGGCGGACGGCGGGGGCTTCTGCCCAGCCGAGACTCCTGAAGGATGGAAGGACAGAGAGAGGGACAATACCTCCCCGGGACACGAGAGGGTAGTTGCCCTGGTTTGCATCGGGGCCACGGGATTGGAGCTTAGAAGTTCAACCCTGTTGGGCCACCACCAGGGGGCGTCCGAATGGTTACGGAGCCATGGACTGCAGCACTTCCATCACAGCTGGAAGTGCTGCTGGAACAGGAACCAGGTAGACCCAGAGTGCTTCTGGGTGCCAATGCGTGCTGCAGGAAGGTCATCAGGGAGCACCTGGAGCACATCTGGGTGAACTATAAAAGGGGCCACCTCACTCCACTCAATGAGCCGGAGTCGGAAGGCAGAGGGCAGAACTTATGGTAGAGGAGTGAACGTGGCGAAAGAAGTGAAGAAGAAGAAAAAGAGAGAGAAAGAAAAGGACTGTGAGCTATTTGTGGGGATTGTGCACTGTGTGCTGTATATCAAGAAGAAAAGGCAATTAAAGTGTGTGCTTTCGGACATTGTGAGTCAGTGTGTCTGTCTGTGTTGAGGCTGATCTTTCACACTATCTATCTATCTATCTTGTATTCTCATAACTCTTTCTAGCATTTCGCTTTGCATTATTATAGATCACCTTGTGATCTATAATGGGATACCTTGTGATACCTCAGTGAATGTACTTCTCATGCTCTTCTTCTTTTTCAACTTCTAGACTTTCATCCTCTGCATATATTTCCTCTTCCTTTTCTCCATGCATCTGATTGAAATATCTCCTATAAATAAGCGATGCCATGATACACAACCTTTGTTCACATTTTTCTCCATGCCCCAATGGATCCTCCTCACTAACAAATAGTTTATCATGCTACATATACCACCAGATTCATATGTGAAGAACTTGCTTTGTCCTTCTTATACAGGGTGTTGCACAAAACCATTCTAATGACTGTAGCTGATATCCCCTACTGAACATCACAGAAGATGAATAAGAGAGGCTGGTGTCAGGAAGGACATCCAACCCTTACAACATCTGCTAAAATACCCCTAGGTAATCTGATACATGCAGCCCATAGGAGCCCATGGGTACCCCCACTTGTCTACGTCAAACAGAAACTTGGAGAACAAGGCTGAACCACAGGTGGGGGGCACTAATGTATTATAGCCCTAGACATGAGGCATTATGGTATGAACACTTTGGTGGCTGAGAATAGGTGAAGAATTGAATAACAGGTGTGAAGTTGTGAATGTAAGGTGTGAAATTTATAATACTGGATTATGATAGGGGCGGCACGGTAGCACTGCTGCCTCACAGTTAGGAGATCCGGGTTTGCTTCCTGGGTCCTCCCTGCGTGGAGTTTGCATGTTCTCCCCGTGTCTGTGTGGGTTTCCTCCCACAGTCCAAAGACATGCAGGTTAGGTCCATTCTAAATTGTCCCTAGTGTTTGCTTGGTGTGTGTGTGTGCCCTGTGGTGGGTTGGCACCCTGCCTGGGGTTTTTTTCCTGCCTTGCACCCTGTGTTGGCTGGGATTGGCTCCAGCAGACCCCCATGACCCTGTAGTTAGGATATAGCGGGTTGGATAATGGATGGATGGATGGATTATGATAGGGAAGGGTATTATATTGGAGTATGATAGAAAAATGCGGCAAAGTGCTAGAAGTGATGAAAAGAGGGAATATGTATGCTGTAGACAAGAGACAAGGTGGATAATTATAAGTACAAGAATGCCTAATGAAAGCAGTGGAAGGTATAAGTTTTTCTACAAGGAAGGAAGGGATGGTGTTGTGGTGTGAAATTTTGTAAAAAAGTTTGTAACTTAGACAGAGCAATGTAATATTAGGTGTATATCATGGATAAGAACAGCAATGGTTTGATGTTTAAGACCCCCACCCCACTGTCTTTAGGACTGAGTCTCTTTGTAATTTTACAATAGGGTCAGTGGAAGTGCCTCAGACCAGTCTGGCAAGTGATTCTCTGCAGGACTGTCTCTATCAAACCCCATAGGAAAGCCAGACTACCTAGATGGCAAGCATCAGTTCAACAAATGGGTTTTGGTGCAGGTGTGAAAGGTATTGTGTGCCCCATTGATCTGAAGTATGGCTGTTTGGGATTGGTTTGAACCAGAGGCCATTCTGTAGCACGACACCCTATTGGTGTAAGGAATTTGGGCAAAGAATGTAGAAATTCAGTTGGTTTACCCCCTCCCTCTCTTTTACATTATCACCATGAAGAAGCATCTCTCTGTCACACCATTGCCATGAGGAGCACAACTCGGCAGCCATATTGAGACAGGTATGCGGCCTGCCCTGAAGAAAGCTGACCAAAAATGAGAACTTAACTATAGACATTTTAAGTAACTAACAAGTCTGTGTGCCGCCTGAAGCTACACATCAACATTTATCAGGTTGTATGGTTGCCAGTGTTCACTTGTACAGTGCTTATTTATTTATGAATATTATCAATAATACCTTATTTAAAGTGTAACTTAACTCCTGCTTGTCTTTTACTATACCTAATTGCCTGAGGTTATAAATGTAGAAGGGAAGGTGGGGAGAAGTTATAAATTACAATACCTTATAAACAGTGGTAAGTCTAAAGGATTTGAGGTATTCTGGCAAAGACTACACAATAAAGAATACAAAAGGGAAAAGTAGAGTAATATAGAACTCCACCAAGACAAAACAGATGGCAATGGTGGAGTTGTCACATTTGTTTCAGAAACGTGGGCAGACAAAGTGGTGGAGGTACAAAGGGGGAGTCAAGATGTTGTAGTTATTAATATGACCATTGGAAAACAGCTGATGAATATAGTCTTAACATATGCCCCACAGGTTGGCACAAGAGACGAAGAAAAAGATGAGTGTTGGTACAGAATGATGCATTTGATGTACGTGGGGCCCCAGGGGAATGTGATTATAATGGATAGCAGCAAATCAGCATTCCTAAACAACAAATCCCTTCTGGTTATTCCATTATTTATTTTAGATGTGAGGGTGTGTTCTTCTCTTATAGTCACACGTCTCGCTCATAATAGTAGGAGGAAAAGTCAGGTAAAGCCATCTACCAAGATTAAGCCCCAGCTTAACCTGCAAAAACAGACCTCAAATGCCTCCCTTAATGAAACAGGTTCTGCTTCTCTCTTTCAGACAATATAGTGCAATTACTAAAATATTGTAAGCATTTTTTTGAGCAATAAGTAAAACGTTTTTTGTTAATTCTCAAGTGCTGTCATGTGCGGTAGGATGGCTGATTTAACACTGGCTGTTGGTGAAAGAGAGTGCACTCTGATGGGTCAGTTACGTTGGACTCTGAAGGATGGATGGTAGGATGGACACATGTTTTTGCAGTTTTTAAAATATTTTTACACTTTTTTTCAGGCATTATGGTCTAGTGGAAGGCTATCATGCATGTGCGTCTGAGGATATCCTTGAGGGCTCATTCGAGGTAAATGGTAACCCACCAGGGCGAGAGGGGGAGCTGTCACTAAACTTGTTCCCTTTTTCCTCACAGCTCCCAGAAACCTCCCAATGAAGGATCCTTCTGGTCCTCCCATAATAAAAAGACCAGGTGCCTCCACTAAAGGGTCTTGACTTGATAAGACTAGTTCCAGATAGTGAAAGCTCCGGGAAAGCCTTCCATTGTTTTGTTTGCTGAAACTAAATGCTGTAGTAGTTTTTGTTTTGTTCACACTTACCTTGTGTTGAGTGTTACAAGATGGTACCTGTTTAAGTTTGAGAAATTTGAAAGAATTAAAAGAGACTACCCGGCTGGTGTCCCAAACATTTTTGATTTGTTCCGGCTTTGTTTGAACCCGTGTTAGGCCAGCTCTCAAGGCATTGAACTTTGAACCACATCATTGCTAATTTAATTCTTGTTTCCAACTCACTGTGTGACGATAAGTAAGTCACTTGACTGCCATGTGCTGCCATGTTAAGAAACGTGTGTTATAAAAATGTATAGAAGGATGTCTCGTTGAACGTCCTATGTGTTTGGTTTACTCTGTACTCACTACTTTTGATTGACCAGCAATCCAGTGGTAAATCAATCACTCAACAGGTACCAATAGAAGAGGTATCTGCTTCCATTCATAATAATCATATATGTAGAATCCTAATCTACTCTCCATAAGTCAATGAGAATCTAATTTATATTACCTAAACTAATAAAAATCATATTTTCACAATGAATGGTTCATTGAGAAAAATTTGGAAAGAAGTCATTGATGCTACTGTAAAATAAGTTTACCAGACATCTGAGTAACCTCTTAGATGGCTCATGAAAAATTTGCTTTACTCTGTTCACATAGAATGTTTAAATTATGCTGGGTATTGGTGATTTGATTTAATTTCATTTTAAACATAAATGTCTTGGACATAGTGTTCATTGTATTTTTGTGTTTTCACAAATCCTTTTGTTGTGTAAATACAATAATCGATGACAAAGCAAATGAGTGCATATTCCAGTAAGCTTATGGGCACTGTTGCCCATATGCATTCAAGCTCCCTTGGCAAAAATGAGTCACAGAGACGAACGTTCTCTCATTCTTCAGTTATATATTTTTACTTGAACCTTGGCTCATGCCTTGTACATGTAAGCTTCATGTTCCCCCTGTGCTGATGTAGATTTCTTACTGTGACTTTGATTTCCTCTCACAGTTATGTTGAACGATGACAGTAATTTGTTCCTAGTATGAAGAGTGTAATTGTGCCCTGCAATGGACTGGCATGCCATCTGGTGCTGCTTGTGTCTGAACACTTAATGCTCTCCTCTTAGGTTGGACATTTCATATCTGCTTGAAGGCTTTCAGATACATCCAGTTAAAATATTTCATTTTTTTCTGTGGAATGATGACAAGAGTAATCTGGAATATGCTGGGTATTTTTCAATAGTTCCTTGGGCAATTTCCTTCCTTGTGTTGACAAATTGAAAGTAACAAATCGCATGATGTCAAACCTTCAAATATTTGACATCCATTATAATTATTCGCTATAACCTAAAGGAAAAAACAGACAGCTACTTCCATTTAGCTCAAATGCAAGTGCTCAAGGCTTAAACTGTAAGGAATAAAGCAAGAGAAGTAAATTTGCTTTTGTTGAAAGCGCTGACAGAGAGACACCAGGAGGATGCTTTCTTAGAAACTTTAAAAATAGTGATTGAACTATTTGACTCATTCAAGCAACCATGTCAGAGAGCTGTTTTCACGTGCTTGTTTTCTTTGTAACATAATGCACTTATAAAGTTGTAAGATGAATTTGAAATGACCAACAATATTATTGACCAGTTTGAGTTCCAGGGAATGTTAACAAACTGCTCTGTAAAAGGAAAAATCCTTTTTTTGTGTCTACTATAATGGATTACAGAGCATGGAGCCTGGCCTTATCGTCCTCTGTGAAGTGTTGGCATGTTCTCTTTATGTCTCCAGTTTCTAACCTCATCCCAAAGATGTCCACGTTAGATTAACTGCCAACTTTAAAAATGCCTTTTACAATTTCGAAGTAATCATGAGCATGAATGATCCATGCAGCAGACTGGCACCCTATAAAGGTTAATGTCTGAAATTAGGAAATCCAGAAGTATCATTGGAGATAAAACAATAGTATATGAAATAGAAATTAATATCACATTATGTCGTGGAAGAATGAGGTGCCATCAATGAAGGCTGAAAAAGACAGTGAAAGCAATCAAAGAAAAATCCAATTTGGTGTTGGATAGGAGCAAAATGAACTAAGAGTTAAAAAGATAAGGGTATGAGAGTAAAGCCAAATGGATTTCTAAGCATTTATTACCTTAGAGGCCTTCCTTGTGGTCGTAACAACAGTGGAAGTTTGGCTTGCAGCTCAGAGAGTAGACAACATTCTGCTAACAATCAGGCATTAGTTACTCCCAAAAGGAGAGTCGAACTGTAAACTTGATCAATTGGTCAACTCAGTGCTTGTAATAATACAATATGTACTGTAGAGTGTTTTAAATACTGTGCAAGGAAACACAAAACAGACATTGAATGCAAAGAAACAGCTGCCTTCCAAAAAGTTCCAAAGACCTTAAGAAATAAACTTGAAACTGGATTTGAATTTTAATAAAGTAGAGAATGTGGAGGAGGAAGAAGGTGAAGTTCAGAATTATGTGGTTGTGATGATCAGGATGTAAGGAAAGAGAAACAGGCACAATGCATGGCAATGACATACTTGTACTGAATGCTTTAGGAATCAGTTTAAAGCATGAGTATCCAGTTCCAGTCCTGGAGGGCTGCAGTGGCCGCAGGTTTTCATTCTAACTATCTTCTTAGTTAGTGAGATGTTTTTACTGCTAATTCACTTCTTTTGCCTTCATCTTAATTAACTTGACTCAGAGCCCCTTAGTTGTTTCTTTTTCCTTAATTAGCAGACAAACAATAATGGGACACAAAACAAGCCGCCACATGACCAGCTAACCCAAAAATAAAGAAAGATGAAGAGCTCAGTAAGGTTGATCTCTCAGCACTTGACGGTGTTCTTAGAAAGAACAAAAAAATCAACAGTTTTAGCCAGATAATCTTGTGGAAATTTACAGTCACAAAATATGGGTGGCAACAGAGGCTATGGGATTCAAAAGAGATCAAAAGGAAGTTAATATGAACTGATAAAAGTAATGAGAAAAATATAAAAGTTATAAATGAAAACCGGTACAGCAGGCAATACTGTTACCTCATGGTGTTTGGCCCTAGCTGTACAGCCTTCTGTTTTTACATCTCTTTGTGTCGGGGTGGGTTTCCATTTGGTGATCTCTCACTGCTGTCCAATTGAGTGGTAGTTGCTGGGGTGTGAGGGTGACCATGCCACTTACTGCTTTTAAACCAGTCCTGCCCAATGAGCCTGCACTGAAAAGGCAAATGGATGAAAATGAAAAGCTTGGTCCAAAAGACACCTGCAACAAGTTTTTGGATCATTAGAAAAAAAGAATAAAAGTAGTAGTGTGCTTTGGGGGAATAAAAGACAACAGAAAACAAACGTTTTGATGTACTGTAAGAAGGAATAACATAATACACACACACACACAAACACACAAAATGATAGCAGATTTCTTTGAAATCTGATTAAGCTGTATGTATATTCTATTGCCTGAGCTAGTGCCCCATGCGGTACCTGGTGCTTCTGGGATGGGTTCTGGTCCTTGACTGGTGTGATAAATAATCAGTTGCAAAAAACTCAAAAAGAGTTGGGCAATGACCCCGTATATCGTCCGACGGACAAAGATGAAAAAAATGCAGTCAAATGAATCAAAATAGATCACAAAAGACTTCTTGCAGTTATATATATAGGCGTATATACAGTATAGGGTGGTCCAGATCTAATCATGCAATTTTCATTATGTTATAACTTATTAAGTTTATTACATAGAAAATCACCCGAAAAATCCCGAACCATCGATAAGTGTGTGAACTGACGACATGAAGAATCGTCTTCGCACCGAACTGGAATCGTCCCCGCATAAATCAAAGTCATCCAGACGATCTGAACCTGCATAATTAGATCTGGACCACCCTGTATATACAAAATGGAGGAAGGAAATGACAAGAGTGGAACTGACGTCATATGGAATGGCCGGAAGTGACGTCATCAGAGATGGCCAGAAAGTGACACCACTTTGCAGGAAACCGAAGGTGATGTCATGGAAGTTGCATGTGGTGTTGTTACAGCCATCATGTGTTCCGTAAGTTAGGTAAATGCATTCTTATTTTTCTTCTTTATTTCTGTCGGCAAAGAGAAAGAGATATCAGTGCACATAACCAACCCTCTACCTCGCAAAGTAACACTCACCTTTGGAGTTGATGGCTGCTTCCTAATCACGTGTGTGTGACGCTGGATAAGTGGGTTAAAAATGGACAAATGGATGAATGCAGAATGTGTAAATTATTTTGGTTGTTTCCTTGTTCTCAGAGAGCAAAGTATGAGCGAACCAACTGTAAAAGAGGTAGCAAGTGATGGAAATCAACTTACTTCCTAAGAATTTATTAGCATTACCTACAACACCGAGCATTGCATATATTGGAATTATGTCAGACACTGTCTTAAAAAATCTCCCTCATACTTTTTGTTCTTGTCCACAGTAACACCACAGAACATCACCTGTCAACCACACACACACACACGCATCATGTACTTCTGTTTGTTTGTTTGTAGTGGCTAAAATGCCAAAATGTAAAGCTGAATTCTGCTGGCTCAGTGTCTAACCTGCCAATGACACCGTTGTTACAAATGTACTGTATATGTGAACAGTTGCAGTTGTCACACACATGCATTTGGGATTCACTCAAAGGGGTCAGAAAACGGCAATTCCACGCCAGGCGGGGGGTGCGGCGGGTTGCTCTCTCGACAGACGAGACACAGGAAATTCTGCCTGTCCCGGCCCTGAGGACGTCACTCCCTTTGAGTCACCTTATAAACTTGCCATCATCCCCACCAAGACAGTTCTACTTTGGATTTGAACTCATGCACAACCACTGTAACTTAAGCCCTTTTGCAGCTAGGGAAAGTATACGGGTGGCTGCCCTAAACCTTTGTTGTGTGTCCAGTTTTTTATTTCACACAGTATACCTCAGATCTTGCAAGGTGGTTTGGAATCACACTCACTATAGAAAGCTGATCTCAAATAAAGACTGTTTGAATTGGAAACTTATTGACATTGGATAGGCTGCTACTCCTGTCTTGGTTCCTGCCTTCTGAGACATACAAGTTTCACATATAAGTTTAGGAAAGAAATTGTATCTTGCTAAAAGTCAATGCTGGTATAATCTGGAGAATAACTGCACACAACTGATGATTTACTTAAAATGTGCAAAGACATACAGATGCTCATGGATTACAAGCTAAAACATATTGTAACTGTATCCACATTTTTGCTCCCAAATGAGCTTAATGTATTTATGCTTGCTTTGGTCAAGGTAATGAAGTCCTCCTGTGGCATTGTCTGTAACAATGCATGATGCTGTTGTATTTGTTTCTGTAGATGCCATATCAAGAGTTTTTAAATGAGTCAATGTCCATAAAGCATCTGGGGTCAGATTTATAAAACTTGAGTACACACAAACAGAGGCCCAAAATGTGTGTGTGCAACTTTCCATGCAAAAGTTGAGATCTGTAAAAGAAAACAACAGGATAACATATTGTGGTGGACCGCCAGGGCCCTTACCTGGCCAGGACACCCCGACCATGGAAGGACCGGGGGAGAGAGTATTTTCAAGACAGTTCCTCCCCCAGATCAACAGAGGGCAGCCCCCTTGGCTTCCAGCAGGGCCACGGGTTATAAGCATGGAAGCTCAACCCTGCTGGAGCCCATGGCCACCACCAGGGGGTGCCTGGACATTTGCAAGCCCCTACACCTGGAAGTGCTGTCGGAAGAAGCTCGTTGGGTACATGGACTCCTTCCTGGTGCCCTATAAAAGCAGCCAGTCACCACCACTCAATGGCCAGAGTCAGGAGGAAGTGAACGAAGCTCGTGAGTAGGAATGGAGGCAGAAGGACTGGCTGAGAGAAGGGACTGTGTTGGTGCTTGCCTTGTGTGCTGTGGAAGGCAAACTCTGTAAATAAACCATGTGTTGTGTGCTAAAACTGTGTCCTGCCTGTCTGTGTACGCACAACATATACAACTAGGGGGCTTTGCCCCCTGCTCGCTTTGCTTGCCAATCCCCCAGCCTGTGCTACGCACCAGCCACTTCATGTCTCTCCTGCTCACATATGTGGATTTCACTTTCACCAAACAACAAATCTTTTAATTGTCGAGGATACGCCTCTTCATTGGGAAGAAACACTACTTCTCCCTGATGGCAACACGAATTAAGATGATCTACAAGTCTCCAACATAAATTTTAAATCCGAACAATATATTTGATCTCTTTTCGCTGTTCCGTTATTTCACCAAGTAATAATTTCCGTTTGTTAGTGCTAATGAGATCTTTACTATCACTTTTTTTCAGACTTTTGAATTTTTGTACTTCCATAATCTCTAACCTGCTCTGCATGTGTATCGCGCCAACATTTTTGAACCTCTTTACGACATTCTACTTTGTCTTCTAATCTTTGTCTTATTTCTGGCTTCTCTTTGAGCCGAGAGTGCAGGAACTGTGTCTGTCAATAGCATTCACATGAATGAGAAGTGATTGTCTCATGGGACCTGAAATTATCTCTCACGGGAGTTGAAATTATCTCTGAGAAAGTGTCGTCCCAGGATTTCCTTTTATAATAGAGAGATAACAGTAATTCTGACTCATCTGTACGCAACATTTCAGAGAAACTGGGAAATGGTGACACCCTTGATCAAGTAAGAAATTGCATCCATACCAGCTAAATGTCAACTCGCACCTATAATAATTTTTACCACCGAGCAATTACGTAATCTGTATTGACATGGCAAACATACTACACCTCAAAAATGATGAATATGTTGCAGAGTACTGTATTTTGATTCCTTTTTTAGAGCATGAACACTGCGTATTTGTACTGTTACATCACAGGGAACTGACCGACAGGCCCAGAATATCTCAGTCAATCTCCACTCCATCATGCCCACTGTTCTATGAACCATTAAATGACTGACGAAGCACAGTTTTCACATGGTGTGGGTGTACATACATAAAACATAACATTTTTTGGGCAACATAAATAGTAAATTTGAGGCATTGTACAGTCCTCTTGTTTAATCAGAGCGCTTTACTGCAGTCATATCACAATAAGGACACCAAGCAAGAATGAAGCTACTTTTGTTAACCATAAGCAGTTACATTCCATTAACACACAAGTCATCTATGATTCCAGGATTAGACCTGACAAATGTTGTGGCTCGGTGGTCAAAGTCAACCCGTGATTCATTAATTTTGAGGCAAAGTAGCTTTGGCAGACGTGATGGAGCTGTATGTGGTGATTGGTTAGGTAACTGGCTGAAAGTTCAGTTTTTCACATGGCCTGTACTATTCACTGTAACAGCAGTCACATCGTTACATGTGCTAGGCAATTGTTGCTACCTACCCGGACATTGGCACCTTACACCTTTTCTCGACCCCCAGAATGCAGAGGAGGGGAGCTACAATGCCACACATGCTCTTGGCGTGATCAGTTGTGCAGTATAGCATAAGACTCGATGCTTCAGCAAGGAGGTTGCTCTACCAGCCAATGAAGGTCTGCCATGTTGTGACTGCTTATGTTTGAGGTTGATTAGCATATTTCATATATCAGTGGTGGCCGACTCTGATCCCAAAGAGCCACAGTGGCTACATGTTTTCATTCTAAGCATTTTCTTAATTAGTGACTAGTTTTTGCTACTAATTAACTTCATTTATTTGCTATTTAACACTCAGACTCTTTAAATCAGGGCTGGGTAACATAAGTCCTGCAGGGCTGCAGTGGCTTCAAATTTTGTTCCAACCATATGGCTTCATGAGAATTCATTCATTGCTGATGAAGCACTTATTCCTATAGTGACATTTTTCTGGTTCATTGTAGTTGTTTCACTTGCCCTTAATTGCTTATTTTAGTCTTTAACGGCTGTATTAATTATTTTAACTGCTCCTTATTACCAATAAGATGTAAATGACACAAGTACCAACAGTTCTGCATCTAGCTTGTCTCCATTTCCACCTGTGTTTGCTCATCATTCATTATTTGGTTTAATTAAGTACTCAGAAGGAAACTGAAGAAAGAGTGAAGAACTGAAAATTACTCACCCGATTTAGGCTTCAAATCACTTGGATGATACATGTGTGTAGAAAGGGAAACAACATCTATGATTTAAGAATGAACTGACATGCTAGAGTTAAAACAGTAAGAAGCCATGAAATTAAATAAGATTTGTTCTTGTTGAAGATTGCCTTCTAATTAAGCAATTGGGTTGGAACAAAAACCAGCAGCCACTGCGGCCCTCCAGGATCGGAGTTAGCCAGCCCTGCCATATATGCTTGATTCAGAGAGGCAACCAGGTGGAGTCAGAAACTCATCCATGTACACATGTTTACAAGACGATTGTGAATCATAAAGATGAATTGCGTATAAATGTGCAAATGCTAAATTTTATAAACAAAATTTTTATTTTTGCCTACGCATTTTCCTGTTTTTTTCCATATGCATATTTTCACACTCAAGTTCATGCAAAGTTTTATAAATAAGACCCCTGATCTGCATTAAAAGCCCATAGACACCAATTAGCTACTCTTTTTACTAACATTTGAGTGTAACATTGGGAGAATCTAAATTGTCTGTTTATCACCAGGTCCATCAAAGACAAAGCCGTGGCACTGCCTAAATTCATTACCAACTATAATCTTAGTATGCCATGCTTAACTGAAACACAGCAAAAATTGAATGCCTTAACATCTCTGCTGTTCTGGTCGGGAATTGCTAGGGGAAATTTTAAGCAGATGCAGTTCATGTAGTGGGAGATAAAAATGGAAACCTGGCATGTATTGCTTACGAAAGGGGGAAGTAAGTATGATAAAACAGAGCTCTGGCTTTAGCTTATACTGACGTGTGAAATTTATAAGGACTTCCTTCTATTTAGGTAGACTTTTCTTTTGTTTGTTAGACAAATACCTCTGCTTGGTAGAGTAACTGACTAAACCAATCATAAAAATGACACAACTTGTTCTGTTATCTGCTGTGTAAATCACAATGTGTGATTATTGTAAAAGGTTTTATAAATGGGTCTTGCACTCCTTGTAAGTTTTAAAGTGTGCTGTTTTGTTGAACTACAGCAATAGCTAACTTACATGACTCTGAACGCCTGTGTCATCCTTTGTTTGCATTGCAATTATGGGATGGATGCTAGCACAGGTTATGTTCACTTTGCAGCTGCCTTCATTTTGAGTCAGTCATCATCCAACCCACTATATCCTAACTACAGGGTCACGGGGGTCTGCTGGAGCCAATCCCAGCCAACACAGGGCGCAAGGCAGGACATAAACCCCGGGCAGGGTGCCAGCCCACCGCAGGGCATACACACACGCCCACACACTCACACCAAGCACACACTAGGAACAATTTAGGATCGCCTATATACCTAACCTGCATGTCGTTGGACTGTAGGAGGAAACTGGAGCACCCGTTTTGAACTTCTTTTAATTTTTCTCTGCTTCTGTTTTGCATATTTTCTTATGTTTTCTTCCCTTTAGAGGTTTTGTTATTTTGAGAATCAGATTCTCCAACTAATTTTTAATAATGTCTTTCATATCTTCCAACAGTGCCATTTTGTTTTCCTTAAAGGTGTCACCATTTTGTGTACCTATTGCTAAGACACAAAAATCTGCTGTGACTGGTAGATCTGAAGCGAATATCAAAAGAGCATAGGCCTTCAAATTGCTGCTTGTAGATCCCTAAACACAAACACACAGACATCAGTCCTGGGTCCGAAAGACCTTTTATTTTTTCAGAAATCCGTTCTGATAACCTGAGTTCTTCCACAAAAGCATAATTCTCCTTATTTTACTTTTCCTCCTCCAGTCCTCAATAGAAAAGTATTGTTCTTCTCCTCTGCTGACACCAACTCACCTGGGTGAAGGTGAGCAGCTACACATATGCCAGTCCTGGACGTACATCCAGTGCCACAACACTGCCCCTGGGTCAAGTGGAACCTCCTTAAACTGGAGAAGTCCTCTCTCCACAGTTCTCCCTGGCTACACCCAAGGAACCTAGCTGGGTACCGATCAGGCGTGGTTGTACACGGAAGGGCCTCAGCAAAGGGATGCTGCTGCCTGACATTGTGGGGAATACACGGCTCTGTAAGGTCCCTCTGTCCTTCTGTTATGTCATCCTGACTGGGAGAAGGATCAGCAGGCTTTCCAGTTGAGATGTCTATCCACTGACCTTCTCTATTCAATATGACGGGCATAATGGGATGGATGATCAACTACCCAGCTAGGATGTCAGCCCATCCTTCCCTTCCATCACAGAATATATACAGGGTGGTTCAGATCTAATTATGCAATTATGAAAAGGCGAACACATCGCACCCGTTGTTAGACTGACAACTGTCTCCCCGCCATTTTGGAATGCAGGGCAGGTGCTGCCACCTATCGGCAACAAAAATAATTTTTTGTAAATTCTCTATGTAATAAACTTAATAAGTTATAGCATAATGAAAATTACATAATTAGATCTGGACCACCCTATATACAGGTATGTAAACCTAATAACAGTTTCTGCCCCTATCCTACTCATTCTTTATCATCCTTAAAAATACAATGGGACTTTTTAAGTGATCTCACTGAAATAGTAACTCAGTTAAACCCATTCTAACCATTCTTCTTGCTGGTTTTAAATATTGGAGATCCCTACATGTAACCTCACAACTGAATTTCTATCCTGGCTGGACTGTGTCACACACATGCACATGGGAGGCAGTCAAAGGGCTCGAATGAGGGTAATTCCATGCCGGACCAGGGAGTGGCGGAGTGCACTAACCTTTTCTCTTTTGTTCCTCACTTCCAATTCTGGCCCTGATGACCTCACTTCTGGTTCCGGCCCCAATGACCTCACTTCCTGTTCCAGCCCCGATGACCTCACGTGTTCTGCCAGACTTTAAAGCCGCCATTATGTACCACATACATTAGTTCTGTCTTGAACTCAGTTTTGAAAATCAATTTCTTTGCTTCTTGCTGTGACCAGCCTACAACATACAGGGTGGCTATTCCAAACCTTTCTGTGGATTTTGGTCCTTTATTCTGACAACTGTTAATTTTACTACCCACTCGAGTGGTCACATATTTGTCCTCGTCTGTACATCTGGCTTATTTATTGACAACACTGACATACAGTAACTCATTTGGTCCTCTCAAACCATAAACTAGTACCCTCTATAGTTTTGATCCTTCTTCCTGTCTTTAACAGTAATATTCAGATTTCTTTCAGAAACCTTAAACATACATGCCCCTCTACCCTTGCTGTGTCTGATTCTGATCTTTCTCTGTCTCCCCATTTACTGGCCACGTTAAATAATCGACTTTAGATAAATTAGAAGCGGTAGAACTCAGAGAGATTTCCTTTAATTGTTCATCTCCATGGTATGGTTCTGCACTGCAAACTATGAAAGCAGTTGGCTGATGGCTTGAGAAAGTGTGGCATAAGACATGCCCTGCGGTGCACACCTAGGCATCTGCTGATCTTCAAACGCCGTACAAGATGAGGTAGCCACACGTAAGACTGTATATTATGGAAGAATGATAAAGAGTGGCCATGATAACTCAAGCACTTTGTTCTTTATGGTTAATAAGCTACTTCAGTCTGTACCCTGCAATATTACCAGTCTACCCACTGCAGAAAATGAACGTAATATGAAACATAAATAATTGATAAAAATACTAGCTCTTCATTCTGTTATATTCCCCTATTTCCCTTTATATCCATCTTCTTTACCAGATTTTGACAAATTTCGCTTTCACGCATCAATTAGCTACCTTGAAAGTGAGGCCTACTCCTTGTGTATTACTTTCCAACTTCATCACACTTACTACCTTCATTCATATCATAATCCTGGTTGTCATGACAATAGTAAATACATTCATTGACCCTGAATCTGTGCCAGCTGATTTGAAAACCAAAAAGATCAGCTGCTGACGTTACTAATTTGAACAATTTTATCTCATTTACCTTTTCTATGCCATACCAACACAGAAGACCTTCTGCTAACCTGATGGAAGCTTGCGCTACTTCGACAAATTAATAATTTGCTTATGACAGCAGACTCAGGACACTTTAGCATATTCATTCTGTTAGACTTTAGAGCAGTCTTTTTGTACTGTTAATTATGATGTTCTGCTGTCCAGAATAGAGAGCATGCTGGGTATCTCTGGCACCTCTCTGCAATGGTTTATGCCCTGTCTAATGGACAGACAGCAGTTTATTAGTCTTTGCAACAATCAGGTCCAGATTAGCATCAGCCACACCAAGTGTTCCTCAAGGCTCTGCTCTTGTTCCTCTGCCTTTATGCACCTACATGCATTCCCTGGTTCATATTGTTCATAGCTTTAAATTGGCCATGAGTTATTGTTTTAAGAAAAATGATGCTCAGATCTATTTAATTGTTAATTAAAGGGGCGTTCATCTACTCACAACTTGCTTTGAAGAAATTAAACAACTCTTTAAAATAAACTGCAACACAACATTACTCATACTAACTGGCAAAAAAGCCTGGCATAAGAAACTGGGCCCCTTTTCATTCATTGTAGGCAGGGCCGGCGCCCCCATTAAGGCAAATTAGGCATTAACCTAGGGCGCAGATCATAAGGAGTGGAAAAATCAGCCACATGGGTTAGTTACCGAGCAGTCGGTTGGCACACTAATAAGCTTGGCCAATGGCACAAAATAACCAGCACCGGCACTGACTGTAGGTAATGATACTCTCTTAGTTTTGTCTTTGGCAAGGATTCCTCTTGCCATTTTGATTTTCTGCTTTATTATTCAAGTCACATAAACCACATAAAGAAAGCTTCTTATTTCCACCTCTGCAACATATCTGTTGTCTTTCCTTTTTTTTGCTGATACTCAGATGCTTGTTCATAATTTCATCACATCTTGTTTTGACACCTTTAACACTTAGGCAGGTGTCCCTTCTACTGTACAGGGAGATTAACTCGAAAGAGGTTCTGAATATTCTGCAACAACTCTCGCTAGGACAAAGCAATCTGAATGAAACAACATGCAATGTGCTCCTCAGTATATGGAACTTTGAACAAGCTGGGATGCCCCTGAGTCAGAGCAATGAGGTAGGAGCTGGACAGCCTTCGTGACGTTTAACATCCATTGGCAACTTCTGGGTCCCAAACTTCACTAAGTCACATGACTTCTCATCAGGATGGTGGTGTACAGTATTGAGCAGCCCTATGAGGGGCCAAAGAGGCCAAAAATCATATATTTTTGTACAAAAACTATTGGTTTACGTGTGCCCCTCATAAAGAGCAGCGTGTCTTCATGGTACAAACCTATTGGGTCACCAATTCATTTAAACGATGTCAAAATCAACTGGATGATTGTGAGTTAATGGAAGGTTACTTCCAGCAAGATGGAGCAATGTGTCTCACATCAATAAGGAGAATGGCAGAAATTAAGTCCTTCTTCGGCAACAGGGTCATTTCAAAGGGGCTTTAGCCACCACAGTCACCAGATCTGACACCACCAGACTTCTTCCTATGGTGTATGCTCAAAGGAAAAGTCTGTCAGAACAAGCCTTGCACTGTGGAATATTTGAAGGAAAACATCCAATGTGAAATTGCTGCTATTCCCCCTGAAGCACTTGCCGATACATTCAGGAACATGAATCGTTGTGTCGAAATGTGTCTAGTAGAAAACGGAAACCACTTCCAGCATCGCAGGTAATGCAATCAATTACACATACGTCAAGGTATATAGCGTATTTTTTTGGTCAGATTAGCTTCATCCTAACGGGAGGTACAACAGAATATTTGAGGCTTCTTTCAAGTGAATTTCCTTGTATTATCTCATCTAAAGCTGGTTCAAGAGTCCTTACTAAGACCTGCTGCAGTGAGCAAATGACAACTATAATGACACATATAAAGCTTTAAATAGCCTTACACCATATTACATCAGTAATTTCCTGCATCATTACAGTTCTGTCCTTCCACTCTGTTCTACTGATCCTGTAGGACAAAAAGGCAATGCCTTGTTTTTCTTTGACACATGAGACTTTTCCCTACAGCTCCCAGACCTTAGCTGCAATCCCTCACTTAACATCAAAGTCTCATCTCTGCCAAAGTGAAATTTCCTGGGAATACTAAATAATAAGCATCTCTGTGGAAACTGGGATGGGCTCCCTTTTAGGAAACCCATCTGGGTCTCTGCTTCTGATAAAGCAATACAAATCACAATGGAAATATCCTCTTCCAGGATGATCCTGTACTGCTTTATTGCCTTGATCAATCAGGACAGTGACCACTGTTCAATTTTGTCAACCTTGAAGGAAAGACCTATGGACCAATTATCCACCAAATGGTTGGACTTACAATATGTACACCCAAGAAACCAACGTCCACTCCTTCATTCATGGTCCATTGTCAACAGTCACTTTCTGTAATCTCTCTGTATACCCTATTAAGTAGTAATTCCACCCCAAGTCAAGGGTTGGCACTGTCATTTACTGCCTCTACCTTTTTTTTCACCTTCAGAGCAGACTGGTTCTGCTTCAACTTCAGTGGACTCCCTACTGCCTAGGGTGAGTCCTGAAACCAAAGCTCAAGTACTCTTCTATTTTGCGGGGTATCCTAGTGCCAGACAGCAGCACTGAGTTCAGGCTCCTAAAGAATTGTGAAGTGCACAACCATGACAGATCAATCAAAAGAGAAACGTATTCTTCTCACTGAATAAATGAGTTATCTGATGACTGTGAAAACTCAAAGGCTGTCACCACAGTACTGAGATGGATAAAGGAATACAAAGCACCCTCTCCTTCAATGTGACCTGTAAAATCTCTTAGTGGGTGAGTTTTGAACATCAGGAGCCAAGCAAAGACTAAATGTCACTACTGTTTTAGGGTATGGGGCTCATACTGGTTGCAGCAAAATCGCATTGTGACATGTACACAGCCCTGCCACGTTACGCGTCCTGCTTCAACAGCACCTTTGCAGCTCCGTTGCACAATAGAGTGTCCATTGACCATAGAAAACTCATCACCACAAGAACAAGTTTGCTCACAGCTCTCTGCACAGAGCGTATATCAGCCAGAGACCGATTGCTGATACAGGGTGGGGGGTTGGAGGGATTTTAATTCTGGCAATAACCTGGCCCACTTTCTCTTTGTCCCCTTTCCTTCAGGACAATCTGATCCGATCCCAATCCCGGATCCACAGTCACAGGATCAACCCGAGGAGGAGGATCAGTGCCTGGACTGAAGGAGGGAGCCGAGGTGGAATGACTAATGAAGTCACTGCTTGCTTGCTGTGTTTGTGTGTTATAGAGTGGTAGAGAGGTTGTTAATAAAGCTGATCATTCTGAAGATTTTGACTCAGCCTCCTGTTTTTAGGGTGTAAGACAGTGGCTCACGCATCACAGTATTTGTGAAATCAATATCCCTGTACATACACTGTTAAGGGTTAATTAAACACTGTAAGGGTTAATTTATCACTGGAGATTTTGCTGTGTTGCTATGGTAATGCCAGCAAATGTTTACTGGTTGTTTGTGTTACTTTGGCTGAAAGTAATAACCTCTGCGTTGAGTAAATCTTAAACTTTTATATACAGTAGTTCTTTCTTCAAATTTAATAGGAAACCTAAGCTTGTGAGCGTATAAGCTCCTTCCATTAACCCATAGCAGGAGGCTCTAGCTCTGTACAGCAATTTAGAAACTCTGTGATGTCGCACACAAATATATCCACAGAGTTCAAAATACTATCATGAGAAACTTTAAAAAGTGGCAAAAATGTATTTATTCATCTGGCTAATAACTGAGTCCCTCAGTGAATTTAAGAAGCATTTGAAGACTTTCCTGTTTTGTGAATGCCTTCCTATTTACTAATGATTTTGATGTCAGGGTCTTATTGTGCTCAAGGTAAGGTTAACTAGTCTTCTGTTTTAATTTGTGTAATGGTTGCTTACTCATATGATCTAAAGCATTTTTCATTTGTTTTGGTTTATTTTTGTTACTTACTCTCATTTCTAAACAGACTTCCAACTGATTTTAACTTAGTTATGTTGACCTCATTTATAAGTCACTTTGGACAAAAGCACCTGCCAAATAAATCAGTGTAAATTGTAACCACAAGGGGGCGCTAGACCGCCCCAAACCACAGACACTGTAAAGAACCTCACATTATTAGGATTAAATAAAGGCTTTGTATTCACTCCAGGTACTTCTTTTCAATCCTCTCTCCAGTAATCAGCCACAATGATACACTAAATGAATAATAAAACACAATTCTTCCTCTTTCACTCCTCCAGTTAAGTGTTGCCCACTGCCTCCCGACCCTGACCCAACTATGTAACTCCATTTTTATGCCGGCCCCAGGAATGCTTCCGGTGCCACACCATGTCTTCCAGGCCAAAAGGAAAGCAAGGAGATACTCCCCTGATAGCACCCTCTCCTAATGCCCAGGGACAACGATAGGGCTGCACTTCCTGACTTGATCTCCCAAGCGCCCCTGCGGTTGTCCCAACTCAGTTTCCATACAAGAACCACTGCCATCTGGAGTATGGGGAATGGAATCACTCACTAGTCTCAGCTTCTGTTGGTCCCTCCATTAACTTATACTAGCCAGGTACAAAGTTATTTATTTGTTCCACCAGCCAATCCGTCTGCATCGTGGTACTGGCCTCCCATCAGGGTAATGACTTCTTCTCTATCTCATCTACAAAATGTAAAACTAATAGACCGGAGGTATTGCCAAAGCATTTAAGGCTGTGTCCTTGAGCAATTTTTAGACAAAAACTAGTAATTTTTACATTTGTGATCTATATTAGAAATAAAACCAATCGGGTTTAAATATATTTATACATATCCTGCATCTATGCATCTCTTGTGGAGCCAGCCTGGACACAGACAGGCGGACATGTTGTTTTTCAACCACCACACGTTTATTTACAACTATTTACAATAATATTAAATGGTCACTCAGACCTAGTTCGTGCACAATACCCCAAACACACAGTCCTGGCCACAAATGCCTCTTCTTCGGGCCGCCTCCACACCTCTCTCGTGCCTTGTCCTGCTTCCACCCGACTCCAGCCCTGAATGAAGGGAGACGGCCCCTTTTATATGCTCCCGGATGAGCTCCAGGTGGTTTCCGACACTCCCCCGTTGGCCACGCCCCAGCGTGGCGGAAGTGCCGGCTGTTCTCCCGGCAGCTCTTCAGGCGCCCTTTTAATTCTTCCCCCCAGCACTTCCTGGTATGGCGGAAGTGCTGAGGTAACAGGTCCCCAAGGCATTGGGGCGCCTCCTGGCGGTGACCACGGGCCCCTACAGGGTAGGGCTTCCATGCCCTCAACCTGTGGACCCCAAAGCAACCAGGAAGGCGGCCCCCATGTGATCCAGGGTGGGCGCAGACCCACATCCGGTCCCTCACGGCATCCCGGCCGGGTCGTTGCCCCGGCATCCCTGACACGCTCTATTATATAAAAAAATCCTGGGATGAGACGTGACTTTTTCAGAGAGACACTTTCAAGTCCTGAAGACGAGACTTTGTGCCAAGAGATTTAAGCAAGCCCGGAGCTGGAAATAAAAGACAAAGAGTAGATGACAAAGTAGAACGTCGTTAAGAATTCAAAAACGTTGGTGAAATACACATGCAGAGCATATTAGAGATAATGAAAGTACTAAACTTCGAAAGTCTCAAAAAAATGATAGTAAAGATCGCATTAGCGCAAACAAACGGAAATTATTACTTGGTGAAATAACGGAACAGCGAAAAGAGATTGAATATATTGTTCAGATTTAAACTTTAAGTTGGAGACTTGTAGATCGTCTAATTTGTGTTGCCATAAGGGAAAAGTAATGTTTCTTCACAATGAAGAAGCCTATCTGCAACAATTAAAAGATTTGTTGTTTGGTGAAAGTGAAATCCACATATGTGAGCGGCAGAGACGCAAAGTGGCTGGCACACAGCACAGGCCGGGGGGGTTAGCAAGCAAAGCAAGTAGGAGGAAAAGCCCCCTAGTATATATGTGTTATGAATAAACTGTATTATTTTGTTTATGACAAGCATGTTTGAATTATTTGATGAATGATTAGTCTATTACAGTGATCCCTCGCTATATTGCGCTTTGACTTTAGCGGCTACACTCTATCGCGGATTTTAAATGTAAGCATATCTAAATATATATCATGGATTTTTCGCTGGTTCTGCGGACAATGGGTCTTTTAATTTATGGTACATGCTTCCTCAGTTGGTTTGCCCAGTTGATTTCATACAAGGGACGATATTGGCGGATGGCTGAGAAGCTATCCAATCAGAGCACGTATTACGTATTAAATAAAACTTAATGTTATACGATATGCTTCCCGTGCAGTGCTTCGCACACTTAAAAACTCTAGCAGCACGTATTGATTTTTCATTGTTTGCTTTTCTCTGTCTCTCTCTCTCTCTCTGACATTCTCTGCTCCTGACGGAGGGGGTGTGAGTAGAGGGGCTGTTTGCACACTGGCCTAGAAGATACGGACGCTCCTCTAAAAAATGCTGAAAGACTACCTTCACATTGCTCCTTCCTTGCAGCTTCTTTGTCCGGCGGTGCTTCGCATACTTAAAAGCCTGAACAGCCCTATTGATTTTTGCTTGTTTACTTTTCTCGTGCTCTCTCTCTTTGACATTCTCTGCTCCTGACGCGCGCACTCCTTTGAAAAGGAAGATATGTTTGCATTCTTTTAATTGTGAAAAAGAACTGTCATCTCTGTCTTGTCATGGAGCACAGTTTAAACTTTTGACTAAAGGGTGTTATTTCATGTCTAGAGGGCTCTAATAATGTTAAAAAACGTATTTACAAGGTCGTAAACCGGTTTTCTATGCTCTATCTGCGAAAATATTCGATTTATAAATAAAGAATCCTACTTCGAGGAAATTCATTTATCGCAGTAGAGTCTGGAACGGATTAACCGCAATAAACGAGGGTTTACTGTACTTGCCTGAATTACAAAACAGAGAAAGTAAAGTTGTTAATGTAACCCTTTGTCGCATTATAAACTTTTCTCAAAAACTGAAACTAATCTCTTTCAATCCAGGTCCTTATGATGCTACTTTTTATTGCCGTCTAACACTGTATTTTATTGCTGGTCATCGTTGTCTTGTGCCAAACCAGACTGTTTTGCTTCTGTATTTATGTTTTAATTTGTGTTTAATTCTTTGGTGTTTGTTTCTTTCCAATGTTATTTACTGAGACCTTTCTCTGACTATAATCCTATTGGCTCTTTTTAGAAGTAGTAATAGTACTGGAAAGGTGATGTTATTATTATTGTTATTATTATTAATAATATTATTTCAGTTGAAATCTGCTTCAAAGACAATAATTATTGCTAAGCTAAATAAAATTAAACTACACTGTCTAACTACAGGCCACTGGCATTCATTAAATGGAATATTACAGATAGTCTGGGCCATCTTTAATTTGCAGATGATCACAACAGGTCTGCAGAGGATGCCATATCCCTCGGACTTCATATAGTCCCAATGTGCCCAGATAAAAAAGATGCTATCACAGTGTACCATTTACAATCTACACTTAAACATTTAATACAATATACTGTACCACTAAAAGCTCTTGGACTTGGGACTTTGAGTCACCATCTGAAGCTGAATTTTGGACTTCCTGACTGGCAGATCACAGAAAACAGAAGCTGCTTGACATCCTCCATGCTGATCCTCAACACAGATACCCACAGTATAATGTGCTGAGCATCCTGCTATACTCTTTGCTCATCTATGAATGCTTAACTAGGCTCAGTTTTAACTCTATCATTAAATTTGCTGATGATACCACAACTGTAGACTTGATAATCAGTACAGATGATACAACTTATACTAAAGAGATTTCACTTTTGACAAAGTGGCGCAAGGACAACAGTCTTTCCTTAAATGTCAGGAAAATCAAGGAGATAGGCATACACCTCAGGAAGACAAAGGTGGACCATACTCCAATCTAAATGGGTGGAGATGCTGTTGAAGAAGTCAACAGCTTTTAAATTACTTGTTACCTGAAGTGGGTATAATATATCTCAACTGTTATCATAAAAGGTCACCATCTCTGTTTCTTTAGATTTTTAAGGAAAGCCCAGATGCTCACCAACTTCTTCATGTGATATAGGACTTATTAATTAGTAATTCCATCCATGAGTCGAGTGTCATTTACTGCATCTACTTTCTTTTCACTCTCAGAGCAGCCCTGAAGTCACTTCTGCTTTTGGCTGTTTGGACCCGACTCCTCTAGGACATACCACGAGAAGACATCAAACGAAAGACCCATGTCTGAGAAGATGCTGCCTCACACTTTATTGTAGTTCTTGCTTTTATGTTTTACACTGCCATAGTCAGCAGGATTTACCTGAATGTCAGAGCCAGTAGACCTTACAGCAGTTGGGACAGCCCTATCCAAATAACTGTAGGCCCTACAGGTGCAGGTCACCAACCAGCAGACATCCTTTACAGAATTGGAAGAAAGGTTATTTTGCTCCATCTGAAGAAGGATATTGAAGCCTACCTCCTAATTTTTGAGCAAACCGCTATCTGACATCATTGGGAGCAAACTGATTGGGTGCACATAATCGCACCATTACTGAAGCGTAGACTGCCTACTATGACCTTGGCAAGCAAGCCCCCGGAGACTAT
The DNA here is from genome assembly GCA_026402145.1 of Polypterus bichir lapradei. NCBI lineage: Eukaryota > Metazoa > Chordata > Cladistia > Polypteriformes > Polypteridae > Polypterus > Polypterus bichir. The sequence continues at coordinate 46,069,317 of JANRMT010062791.1, read as the reverse complement.
AATCACTTAAAGACGGAGACATTCTGTCCAGATACAGAGTCATCACTGTCCAACACACTCTCAAGCTTGGCCAATGGGTAAAACCGGGGGCTAACAGTGTAGAAACGTTCCTGGAGATTGTCACATGTTAACTGTTTAGTTAACACTCTCCCCAAAAATCCCCCCAACAGGTCAGATGGCAATCCTGGAAAAGCATGGACACATTGATCATAACCCTGGAGTGACATAGGGCAACGCGCTAGTGGAAAGGTCGAAAACGCCTGAAGATCGCTGTTAAGTCCAGAGCCATCCTGTCAGGAAACAAAACATGGAGCTCACTTTATAGACAAATCCCCTCCACCACTGTTGGTATATCATGTCTAAATGTCCATGCCTTGATGAGACAATTGACTGTGGATGGGCACAGGGACATAGGCATTTGGGGATGGCAGTTGCTAACTCTGTCTCTCTCCTATATATGGGTGTAGATAGCAGTAGTGGTAGTAGTAGTGAATGGATCTAAGGTGACAGTGTTAATAGACTCTGGGAGCTACATTTCCAGTGTTGTTTACTGATATGGGCTTCTGCAACATCGGAATCCAGTAACCATTGGTATAGGTTCAACACAAGTCTGTTTAAATTTCTGGGAGAAACTCAACCCTTGACAGTGGCTGTTATCTGCAGCCCACCATATCCTCTCTTACCTGGGTGGAACTGGTAAATAAAAGTGAACAAGCGCAAACTCCACTTGTTAAATCAGTAAGCTTGGCTATAGCTGGGAAATTCCCAGTATTCCCAGTACCAGCATTTACAGGGAACAGTGGAATGACATTTCCCTGAAATTTGCACCTTGTTGACAGCAAAACAATCACTCATTCCATGCCATAGGGGCCGCATTTTTGTATTTAATAATGATCTTCTGTATCAAGTAGTTGAACATGAGGAGAGATACAGACCTTGCTGCTAAGCCAAAAGCCTACTGGTGGCAGGTTTGCAAGCTAACACACTCCCACCTTCTAGGAACCCATGTAGGCTCCAACAAAACACTTGAGAAAATTAAGCTTCAATTTTATTGGCCAGGAATCAACAAGGATGTCCGTTATTTTTGTAGCTCTTGTCCGGAATGTCAGTTGTGATAGATTCCTTGGGGATAACGCTTCTCTTGTTCCCTTGCCTTTAATAAATTTTCTGTTTGAGCAGATTGGGGTTCACATAGTAGATTCACTCAAGCCCTCAGCTTGAGGAAATAAATGTGTTCTGGTCCTCATAGATTATGATATTCGATATCCCCTCTGTGGCAAGCCAATTGCAAGAGTATTGTACTGGAATTAGTGGAGGTGTTTGCTCATGTCAGCATACATAAGGAAGTCCTCGAAGACCAAGGGACACCTTTTACTTTAGATACATTCAAGAAGGTTACCATGTTAAATAGTATGAAACACCTAAAAAACCTCAGCATATCATCCTCAAACTGATGGTTTAGTTGACAGTGCTGACCACCCTGAGATGTACCTCTGCTGGAAACTACTTGACTGGAAGATAAAGTATGTGGTGGTTGATTGAGAATCTCTGGCAATCAAGTAGGCCATACATCAGCTGAGGTACTACCGTCTCAGATGCAAGTTCACCTTATTCATTGATCATGCCATTCTCCCGTAGATGGCCGTACACAAAAAGTCGAGTCCACATGTCACCAGATGGTTCTTGGACCTCCAGTTGTATACATTTAAGGTCCTACATTACCGGGGCTCCCTTCATGCCAATGGTAATTCTCCTTTTGATGAATATGACCTCTCGGCTCCAATGGGTTTGGTCTCCGTGTCACACACACAAATGTCAGACGACTTCAGGGCCTATTAAGTAGTATTTCCACCCCAAGTCATGGATTGGCACTGTCATTTACTGCCTCTACTTTTTTTTCACCCTCAGAGCAGTAGTGGTGCTGAACCTTGGAACGCTGATGTCGTTTTTGCTTCTGGCTACTTGGAACCATCCCTTCCTCTGGGGGTCAAATTAAACAGGACAGTACCACTAGAAAATATCAGTAGAAAGAACCACACCTGACATGATGTAACCTCACAGCCCTTGCTGTTATTCTTATTCTTTCTACTGCACATAATAAACTTGAGCTTGAATTGATTTGAGTGGGCGGTAAACTACATAAGTGCCGTTCATCACTCCAAGCTGGCACATGCTCTTTGTGCTTCCACAGTGCCGGTCAATCAACAAGGGAAATTAACGAGCTGGCACGGGAAGATGACATTAGTTTGTTTCTCTTTGGTGGCAGAACAGGCCTTTAATTGAGTGAGGAAAGTATTTAAGAGTGCCTATCCAGGAATTACAAGATGAAAAAATGAGTGAGGAAGTGAATTGGAATATTGTGTTAATAAGTGTCAAGGGACGGACTCATTGACTGAATGAATGAAAAATGGATGAGACAATATATTTTTAGTACACAGTGGCACTCTAATCAGTTAAACAATGAAAACATTCACAAAGGCTGGTCCCATTAAGGTTTTCTGCAGGGTTAGATGACTAATCCATCTCCTTGAGGCTAATAACTATGGGAAAAATCGGGAGTTGTCTCCCCTAGACTTTCTTGTATACTCAGATATGGGGATGGATATTTGAGGAGTAAACCGCAAGACAATAATTATATTTATATATTATGTACATTAAAGAACCATCAACAACAAATCAAATCAAATTAATAATATATTGAACAATTATTATAAAAGTAAAGTTGAATAAATCAGACTCTGCAGTTGCATGAATAAAAGGTAAAGAACTACTTCCGGTCAATGGAAATAGCCCAAAATTGGATAGAAGTCTACGTTTTGTACCTAATGCTTGTATGCAAAACTTGGTTGAGCTAAGTAAAAGCGTACTCAAGTTATCGTGTTTACATATATACACACACACAGACAGACACACAGACATAATTCCAAAAATTGTATTTTCGGACTCAGGGATGTCTAAAACGTTGAAATTCACCAAAATCTTGAAATGGAATTTTTGGAGGATTTCAATACTTTCCCTATACTCAGGAAGGTCTAAAACATCAAGACTCATGAAAACCTCAACATCGAATCTTTGGATGATTGCAATACTTTCCCTAGATTTCGTATACAAGAAAGTAGAAAGTAGAGAAGTGTTGGAAGATATTAATTTGTTATTAAATAAAAGAATTACATTTGTTATCGTGGTGGAGGGGTTTGCGTGTCCCAATGATCCTAGGAGATCTGTTGTCTGGGGCTTTATGCCCCTGGTAGGGTCACCCAAGCAAACTGGTCCTAGGTGAGGGATGAGACAAAGAGTGGTTCAACCAAACCTCCAATGAAGAACAAAAACCTTGGACGACGTTTTCCCTCGCCCGGACACAGCTCACTGGGGCTCCCCTCTGGAGCCAGGTCTGGAGTTGCGGCTCGATGGCGAGCGCCTGGTTGCCGGGCCTGCACCCATGTGGCTCGGCCGGGCACAGCCCAAACAGGCAACGTGGGTCCCCCTTCCTATGTGCTCACCACCTGTAGGACGGGCCAAGGAGGTCAGGTGCAGTGTGAGCTGGGTGGTGGCCGAAGGCGGGGACCTTGGCGGTCCGATCCTCGGCTACAGAAGCTGGCTCTTGGGACGTAGAATGTCACCCCTCTGAAGGGGAAGGAGCCTGAGCTAGTGTGCAAGGTCGAGAGGTTCCGGCTAGATATAGTTGGGCTCACCTCAACGCACAGCTTGGACTCTGGAATCAATCTCCTTGAGAGGGGCTGGACTCTCTACCACTCTGGAGTTGCCCCCGGTGAGAGGCACCGAGCGGGTGTGGGCATACTTATTGCCCCCCGACTTGGAGCCTGTTCATTGGGGTTTACCCCGGTGGACGAGAGGGTAGCCTCCCTCTGCCTTCAGGTGGGGGGATGGGACCTAACTGTTGTTTGTGTGTATGCGCTGAACAGCAGTTTGGAGTACCCACCCTTTTTGGAGTCCCTGGAGGGGGTGCTAGAGGGCATACTTTCTGGGGACTCCCTTGTACTGCTGGGAGACTTCAATGCTCACGTGGGCAATGACAGTGAGACCTGGAAGGGCGTGATTGGGAGAAATGGCCCCCCCGATCTGAGCCCGAGCAGTGTTTTGTTATTGAACTTCTATGCTCGTAATGGATTGCCTATATCGAACACCATGTTCAAGCATAAGGGTGTTCATATGTGCACTTGGCACCAGGACACCCTAGGCCTCAGTTCGATGATCGACTTTGTTGTCATGTCATTGGACTTGCGGCCACATGTCTTGTACACTTGGGTGAAGAGAGGGATGGAGCTGGCAACTGACCACCACCTGCTGGTGAGTAGGCTTCGATGATGGGGGAGGATGTCGGTCAGGCTTGGTAGGCCCAAATGTGTTGTGAGGGTCTGCTGGGAACGTCTGGCAGTGTCCCTTGTCAAAAGTAGCTTCAACTCACACCTCCGGCAGAACTTTGACCACGTCCCGAGAGAGTTGGGGGACATCGAGTCCGAATGAGCCATGTTCCGTGCCTCGATTGTTGAGGCGGCTGACCGGAGCTGTGGCCATAAGGTGGTCGGTGGACACCGGCGGTGAGGGACGCCGTCAAGCTGAAGAAGGAGTCCTACCGGACCCTTTTGTCCTGTGGGACTCTAGAGGCAGCTAATAGGTACCAGCAGGCCAAGCGGAATGCAGCTTCAGTAGTTGTTGAGGCAAAAACTCAGGCGTGGGAGGAGTTTGGGGAGGCCATGGAGAATGACTTTCCGATGGCTTCGAAAAGATTCTGGTCCACCATCCGGCGTCTCAGGACTGGAAAGCAGTGCAGTGTCAACACTGTATGTGGTGGGGATGGTGCGCTGCTGACCTCGACTCTGGATTTTGTGGGTGAGTGGGGGGAGTACTTCGAAGACCTCCTCAATCCCACTAACATGCCTTCCAATGAGGAAGCAGAGCCTGAGTGACTGAGGTCACTGAGGTGGTCAAAAAACTCCTTGGTGGCAGGGCCCGGAGGGTGTGTTCCAACTACAGAGGGATCACACTCCTCAGCATCCCTTGGAAAAGTCTATTCGGGGGTTCTGGAGAGAAGGGTCCATCAGATAGTGGAACCTCGGATTCAGGAGGAACAGGTTTTCGTCCTGGTCGCGGAACAGTGGACCAACTCTACACCCTTAGCAGGGTCCTGGAGGGTGCATGGGAGTTTGCCCAACCAGTCTACATGTGTTTTGTGGACTTGGAAAAGGCGTTCGACCATGTCCCTTGGGGAATCCTGTGGGGGGTGCTCCGGGAGTATGGGGTACCGGACCCCCTGATAAGAGCTGTTCGGTCCCTGTACATCCGGTGTCAGAGTTTGGTCCACATTGCCGGCAGTAAGTCGAACCCGTTTCCAGTGAGAGTTGAGCTCCACCAGGGCTGCCCTTTGTCACCGATTTTGTTCATAACTTTTATGGACAGAATTTCTAGGCGCATTCAGGGTGTTGAGGGGGTCCAGTTTGGTGGGCTCAGGATTGGGTCACTGCTTTTTGCAGATGATGTTGTCCTGTTAGCTTCATCAGGCCATGATCTTCAGCTCTCTTTGAATCGGTTCGCTGCTGAGTGTGAAGCGGCACCTCCAGATCCGAGACCATGGTCCTCAGCCGGAAAAGGGTAGAGTGCCCTCTCAGGGTTGGGAGCAAGATCCTGTCCCAAGTAGAGGAGTTCAAGTATCTCGGGGAATTGTTCACGAGTGAGGGAAGACTGGAGCGTGGGATCGACAGGCAGATCAGTGCGGCGTAAGCAATGATGCGGGCTCTGCATCGGTCTTTCATGATGAAAAAGGAGCTGAGCCATAAGGCAAAGCTCGCAATTTACCAGTCGATCTACGTTCCTACCCTCACCTATGGCCATGAGCTATAGGTAGTGACAGAAAGAACGAGATCGCGAATACAAGCGGTTGAAATGAGTTTCCTCCTCAGGATGTCTGGGCTCTTCCTTAAAGATAGGGTGAGAAGCTCAGTCATCCGGGAGAGGCTCAGAGTAGAGCCACTGCTCCTCTGCATCAAGAGGAGTCAGATGAGGTGGCTCGGGCATCTGATCAGGATGCCTCCTGGACGCGTCCCTGGTGAGGTGTTCCGGGCACACCCAACTGGGAGGAGGCCCGGGGAAGAACCAGGACACGCTGGAAGGACTATGTCTCTCGGCTGGCCTGGGAATGCCTCGGGATTCCCCCGGAAGAGCTAGAAGAAGTGGCTGAGGAGAGGGAAGTCTGGGCATCTCTGCTCAAGCTGCTGTCCCCGCGACCTGACCTCGGATAAGCGGAAGAGGATGGATGGATGGATGGCATTGTGTTTACAGAAGAAAAGATGGCACAGGTCCAGACATTTGGGTTTAAGATCCATCTGTTTGCTTCATATCTTTTTCAGTTTTCACTCTATATTCTGATCTTTTCCCACATCTTGGCTGGTGACCCTAAAGTGTGCACCTGAGTGTACCCTTTAATGGACTGGTGACCCCTACAGGGATAGCTCTTCCCTTTTAGCTCAATACTGCTTGTGATTCCCAATTATCCTGAAAAGGAAACCTAACTGCTTTGAAATTATATGAAGGAAATGTTACAGTCAGAGCGTTGTTCATTCTTCAGGTTAGTAATTGCTGAATACATTCTAAAGTGATTTTTAACAGAAGTGTAATACTGCAGCTTTTTGTGATTCAACTACACTGAGCGTCTATGGGCGACAGACTGAGCTCCAGGGAAATCTGCATTGTCATTGAAAATCAAAGGATTTATCCTGAGGCTCTTAACTATGCTTTAATTCGATTGTTCATCTTTTCACAGAAAATTTTCTCCTACCAGCCTGCATGTTGGAAACACAAGAAATTAGGATTAGCAGTTTTATATAACCAATACTTTTTTGATTGATTTCACAACAATATATACTTGTGTGAAATATTTTGGACTGTTTTTGTATGCTTCTACTTAAATGTCATCATCTGTTGACAGTTGGTTAGTGCAGATTAACTCCTAATGAAGGGGGTGGTAAAAAAAAAACCCTTTATGTAATTTAATGTGTTTGGCTTTGCATGAAGAACTGCAGTCTTCCTCCCACAGTTTAAAAATCCGGATTAATTTATCTGAAGGGGGGAAAAAAAGGTTAGTTTTTAAAATAACTACCTAAGGAACGATAAAAAGATTAATTTAAACTGCATACTTGAATAATTCGTGTAGTACAAGACTCTCTGTTAGAAATCTGCATTTATATAATGTGCTTGCAGAACAAAAATTTAAATTTGCAAATGTGCATAAAAGCCATCACAATTTCCTAAAGGTGTAGTATGATCTCTAGATTTTATCTGCTGTAAAAGGCTGCATTTATTTTAATAATAATAATAATATTAATATTAATAGGTGTTATGCAATGCTGTATTATAAACAAAGTGATTTTATTTTATACAGAACCTTTCTGTAGTGAAAACCATCCATATTAAGTGACTTGCTCAAGGTAACACAGTGGACCTGAGGCAGGAATAAGCACAGAGACTTGAGATTTACAGCGCCTTAACAACTATGCTACATCAGCTTTTTACCAGAAATACACCCATTTGGCTTATATAGAATTTAATTTCTTTTTTATATAGTGCTATTCCCATTTAGGTATTCATACTTAAGTACTTATATATAAATATACACAACCTATCCACTTTCTCAACCATTCTGGGTTGCAGGGAGCTCAGGCCTTTCCCAGCAGCACTGAGTGTTGCACAGCACTCCAGTCTTGGACACAGCAGCACAGCAGGACACACTATCCCACACTGGATGAGTTTAGAGTCACTAAAGTAAGTTATCATGGATGTCACTGAGGGTTGGAATACAGAAAATGAGCATGACGGAATGATTTAAGGGGTGAGACTGAGTTGGAAAACATGGGAGTGTGAGTCACTGCGCCATCCATTGACTGTTTCACCTGAATGATTGTTAAACACACAAATCAAACCTATGGGGTTGGATAATATCAATGTAAATAATACAAAAATAAAATGTCTGATCTACATATAAAACCTTCTCTTCAATTCCACCCGGGGGTTAAACGTTACCATTATACAAAGTTATTGTCTGTTTTACCTGCATTTTTATCACTCTTTAATTTAATATTGTTTTTTATCAGTATGCTGCTGCTGGAGTATGTGAATTTCCCCGTGGGATTAATAAAGTATCTATCTATCTATCTATCTATCTTCTTTTATGTGACTTTTAACTGTGCTATTAAGTTCCCATACACATTAACCTTGCATTTTATTATACATTTTTACCTTTATCATCCTTTTACTTTATGTGACTTCTAGTCATAGGGTAAATCAGAGTTCCTGATCTTGTCACCGGATCATGTTAATTTAGGCTACATCACATTACACAAGTTTCCTAGCGATTTTCAGTGACAGCTTTCATTTACTAAATCTTAGAGAGTCAGAGGCAGTACAAACTGTGAAGCAGAAGAAGACATAGAGAACACGATTAAAGGTTGGGGAAACCGTCCCCGTATAGTATGTACAGCTCAGGCCAAGCAGTAGCGCTGAGGTACCGGTCGTAGACATACAAAGTACACTTTAGACACTTAAACAGATTCCAGAGGGAGCTTTTGATCGGGTGGAACCAGAAGAAGTACAATCATGAAGGAAATGAGGGTTACGGAGGAGCAGGGTGATGAAGGTGACATCAGCATGGCAAGCCAGATGGAAGGACATCAAAGAGGGACCAGACATGAAGTCATTGCAGGGGCACTGTAGACAGATGCGGAAGTGCGTTGCTGGTAAGTCGTCTGTTTAGGTTTTGTCGGGTTTTGACTCTTCCTTTATTCCTGCTGAGAAAGAGAGGAAGGCGTTAGCGCACTGTCCAGTAGTCCCCTCCTGCGGTATTCTACGCTCTGTTGAACCCGTTGGCTGCCCCTTACTCGCTTGTGTGTGACAACGACACACTCCTGTGAATGGCCAGTGACTCACTCCAACTAGTCGGCTACTGGCTGAGATGAAATCAAACAGGTTTGAGTTTGTCTTTAGTTGTTGGGGTGGGCTTTGTGTGCATGAGAGCTGACAACCAATGAATGGAAGTACAATGTATAGAATGCTGCAATGAGAAATATGGAGTTTTGGACCTCACAAACATAAGAGAAACTCATCTGTCTGTTGTCTCAAGTTTTACATCTAACGACAGAATTAAAAAAAAAAAAATGGCAGAGATTATAGCTGAATTCTCCATACAGTGGAACCGCGGTTCACGAACGTCTCGGTACACGTACAAATCGGTTTACGACCAAAAAGTTCGCCAAACTTTTGCCTCGGTTCACGACCACACACTCGGTATACTAACAAGCCAGTTTCCCTTTCGGTTTGTACGTGTTCAGTCTCTCCCTGTGCATTTCCTGTGCAGCGAGCAAAAGAGAGAGAGCAAGAGAGCGTGACACACACAAGAGAGACACACACACACATAGGCACGCGAGAGAGAGAGAGACACACACAGGCAGCGCGAGAGAGACACACACACACACAGGCAGCGCGAGAGAGAGACACACACACAGGCAGTGCGCGAGAGAGACACACACAGGCAGCGGGAGAGAGAGAGAGAGACACACACACACACAGGCAGAGCAAGAGAGAGAGACGCACACACAGGCAGCGTGAGAGAGAGAGCTGGACACATAAGGTAGGATGGCAGTTAAAGAATGCACTGGGCTTGATTTTGTTTTCACTTCTGTTTAAAATGATTGGTTCGTAGCGTGCATTGTAGCAATATTACTTTTCTTGGTGGTTTATTAAATTCTGGATTTTTTCAAATGTTCATTTTTTTCCTGTGCTTAAAACTCATTAAAAAAAGTGTTTTTAAAAAGCAGTTTGTAGCGCTACAGTGCGAACTCTTTCAGTGTTAGTTTTCTCTGTTGTTCAAGGTTTTCTCAGTGTTATTCAATGTTTTTCCATTTAGTTTACTATTACGCGGTGCATTCTATGGTTTATTTAACTATATTTGTGCTTAAAAACTTAAAAAATATATATATTTACATACAGTTCGTATGGTCTGGAACGGATTACAGTAATCCCTCCTTGATCGCGGGGGTTGCGTTCCAGACCCCCCCGCGATAGGTGAAAATCCGCAAAGTAGAAACCATATGTTTGTATGGTTATTTTTATATATTTTAAGCCCTTATAAACTCTCCCGCACTGTTTATAAATATTCCCCGCAGAGTTATACAGCATAATCCCTTTGTATTCTCTTAGATATTAGGTAAGATTCATTGAAATTATGTATATAAACACACTCTTTATATACAGTAAAACCTAAATATTATTTTAAAGATATTGAGTGTCTCCGATATCACATATGTTACAGCCATTACGATAGACAGGTCACCAGCAATAAATACGTACAATGCAAGAAAAATAGTATGCACTAAATGTGTGTACAGTGACACTAAGCGTACGTACATGTACTAAGCACTGTAAGAAGAAAATTAATTATGGTTACTCACCAACAATGACACGATGACTTGTCCGATAACAATGACTTTAATTTTACTGCACAACAAAGGAGAGCGTTACAGCCCTTGTAAAGGAGCCACTTCAGGCGATTGTGTAGCACTGCCGTTGTTCTTCTTCTGGCAGTCTTCAATCCAAATCCCTAAAGCAGATTCCATCCAGACTACTGCCTTATTACATCCACTTACAACTCGTTTTGCACCCTGGTTAAAAGGACGCTGCAGCCGTAGATCTTATATTCCTTGCCTACTTTTTAAATAAAAAGAATCGTAGCCTTCAAGAAATCCAAAACGCTTACCTTTTCGGCAATCGTTAACATCTTCTTCTTGCGCTTGGGCACGGCCCCTGAAGCAGTAGCAGATCGTTTTGGAGCCATAATGAAGGGCTTGACTATGCACAAAGATAAACACTAAAGAGCACAACTCTTTACACAGCGAAACACGTTGATGCTGAATGAGCGAGATGAGACTTCCTGGTTAACACTGCATAGCTCCTGCGTGCTCTGATTGGTTAGCTTCTCAGTCAGGAGAACTTAACTGCGTGCTCTGATTGGTTAGCTTCTCAGCCATCCGCCAATAGCGTCCCTTGTATGAAATCAACTGGGCAAACCAACTGAGGAAGCATATACAGGAAGTAAAAAGACACATTGTCCGCAGAACCCGCGAAGCAACGAAAAATCCGCGTTATATATTTAGTTATGCTTTCATATTAAAATCCGCGATAGAGTGAAGCCGCGAAAGTCGAAGCGCGATATAGCGAGGGATTACTGTAATTGTATTTACATACAATCCTATGGGGGAAATTGCTTCGGTTCACGGCCAAATCAGTTTACGACCAGAGTTTTGGAACGAATTATGGTCGTGAACTGAGGTTCCACTGTACCTGTCAAACCCTTGTATAGCGCCTGCTTGTTATTGGCTCTCAACATGACAGTGCTGAAAGGTCGACACACTATCACTAGATATGACATGTTACCTGTCATGTAAGGCTAATAAATTGAGCCCCACAATGGATTGGTGCCTGTCCAGGACTGACCCTCACCTTGAACTCTTCGTTTTCAGGGCAGAATCCAACACCCCAGGGGGTTAACTTCATAATTAAGTAAGAAAATGAGTTGAAGGATGAATATTAATGTGCAATGCTAACATCGCAGATTCTGGTCAGCAATTTCATTCTGTGCTCAGGTGCCAGCCATTTGGAGTTTGTTTGCTTGACAAGTGTTTGTTCTTTTCCCACCATCCCCAGACAAACTATTAGGTGACTGTGAGTGGACTCAGTGTCTATCTGTGATGGACCAGGCCTGCTTCCAGTCATGACATGTTGCAAATCCCTGTGACATTACAAAGGAGAAGGTATTTGAACAAAATGGATGGATGAATTAATATTAAGAAATGGGTTAATTAATCATTACAAATGAAAAGTTGGAAATATTTTCTGCTTTCCTTTGTGAAAAAAATGTGAAATCCTTCATGTCTGTCTTGTTTTGTACAATTTTAGACCTCATTCACAGATGAATTTGGTAACTGGTAATCAGTGCATACTGAGCAATTATAATCAAATCTTGTTCTGATTACAAAAAAATGGCCCTTAAGCCCAATACACAGTCTGCATTCTAAAGCTGCCCTCGAAATGAGAAGCAGAAATATCAAACCACAGAGTATTGCTTCAGTATCAGCATTTGGTTAAGCAGCAACATCTTGTTTGTTTAGTGAGCAGACTAAGCAGATACCCTTAGAGAACTGAGGGATGAAACAGCACTTAACAGTACGCTTTATTCTTTTTTGAAGTAAAGTAAAACAATCTGGAATAACAAGATAAAATAGGGGCTTGGGACCATGGTAGTTGAACATGAAGGTTCTTTATGACGCTGTGTGAGTGCCTACTTGTCACACATGTGCAGGTAGGAGGCAGCTAAAGGGCTCAAGTAATTGTAATACCACATCAGACCAGGGGGCGGCTTTGATGACATCACTACCAGTTCTGATGATATCACTTCTGGTTCTGGCACATTAGACAAAGTCACCTTCTGGCTCTGGTGCATTGGATGAAGTCACTTCCGGTTCCGATGACATCACTTCCAGTTCCGGGCACTATGAAGACGTCACTTCCGGTTCTGGCCCCCAGGATGATGTCACTTCCTATACGGGCCTTTAAAGCCACCATATTGCCTTTGTTTGATCAGTTCTATTTTGAACTCAGTCTTGTAAACAACTCTGTTTGAGAATTCAACCTTTTTGCAGCCAGGACATATTATACGGGTGGTTGCCCCAAACCTTTATTATGTCTGGTGTCTTATTTTGTCACACTACCTATGGCTGCACATGCCTTTTGTTGCTTATCTGAGCTAACACAGCTGACACAGCCATGAAATGCTGTATGAACAGACATCTGACTAGAGACAGAGCTCTTTTCACAGTTGTGTTAAAGGGCCCCGAAATATGTCTGAGTCTTGATTAGCATTCGCAAGTAATAAAAGGCAAGTATCTCCTGACACCTATTTCCATACACATTCAAAGCTGCGTCCTGCTGAAGAATATTATGAATCCAGTCCTAAAATATATCCATACAATTGTCCACTTTACCAATCAGTCCATCTTGTCCAAGAGTCTCTTTCATTCAGGCCTTATACTGCAGCAGTACATCTGCATATTGATGTGATGCAAATAGTACAGTGCATCCGGAAAATATTCACAGCGCATCACTTTTTCCACATTTTGTTATGTTACAGCCTTATTCCAAAATGGATTCAATTAATTTTTTTCCTCAGAATTCTACACATAACACCCCATAATGACAACGTGATAAAAGTTTACTTGAGGTTTTTGCAAATTTATTAAAAATAAAAAAACTGAGAAATCACATGTACATAAGTATTCACAGCCTTTGCTCAATACTTTGTCAATGCACCTTTGGCAGCAATTACAGCCTCAAGTCTTTTTAAATATGATGCCACAAGCTTGGAACACTTATCTGTGGCCAGTTTCGCCCATTCCTCTTTGCAGCACCTCTCAAGCTCCATCAGGTTGGATGGGAAGTGTTGGTGCACAGCCATTTTAAGATCTCTCCAGAGATGTTCAATTGGATTCAAGTCTGGGCTCTGGCTGAGCCACTCAAGGACATTCACAGAGTTGTCCTGAAGCCACTCCTTTGATATCTTGGCTGTGTGCTTAGGGTCGTTGTCCTGCTGAAAGATGAACCGTTGCCTCAGTCTGAGGTCAAGAGCGCTCTGGAGCAGGTTTTCATCCAGGATGTCTCTGTACATTGCTGCAGTCATCTTTCCCTTTATCCTGACTAGTCTCCCAGTTCCTGCCGCTGAAAAACATCCCCACAGCATGATGCTGCCACCACCATGCTTCACTGTAGGGATGGTATTGGCCTGGTGATGAGCGGGGCCTGGTTTCCACCAAACGTGACGCCTGGCATTCACACCAAAGAGTTCAATCTTTGTCTCATCAGACCAGAGAATTTTGTTTCTCATGGTCTGAAAGTCCTTCAGGTGCCTTTTGGCAAACTCCAGACGGGCTGCCATGTGCCTTTTACTAAGGAGTGGCTTCTGTCTGGCCACTCTACCATAAAGGCCTGATGGTGGATTGCTGCAGAGATGGTTGTCCTTCTGGAAGGTTCTCCTCTCTCTACAGAGGACCTCTGGAGCTCTGACAGAGTGACCATCGGGTTCTTGGTCACCTCCCTGACTAAGATGATAGAGGCCACTATGCTCATTGGGACCTTCAAAGCAGCAGATATTTTTCTGTAACCTTTCCCAGATTTGTGCCTCGAGACAATCCTGTCTCGGAGGTCTACAGCAAATTCCTTTGACTTCATGCTTGGTTTGTGCTCTGACATGAACTGTCAACTGTGGGACCTTATATAGACAGGTGTGTGCCTTTCCAAATCATGTCCAATCAACTGAATTTACCACACGTGGACTCCAATTAAGCTGCAGAAACATCTCAAGGATGATCGGGGAAATAGGATGCACCTGAGCTCAATTTTGAGATTCATGGCAAAGGCTGTGAATACTTATGTACATGTGCTTTCTCAGTTTTTTTATTTTTAATAAATTTGCAAAAATCTCAAGTAAACCTTTTTCACGTTGTCATTATGGGGTGTTGTGTGTAGAATTCTGAGGAAAAAAATGAATTTAATCCATTTTGGAATAAGGCTGTAACATAACAAAATGTGGAAAAAGTGATGCGCTGTGAATACTTTCCAGATGCACTGTATGTTCCAGGATTTTCATGCCCGCTTGATTCAACAGTTTCAGTTTGTTCTAAAACTGGCTTTACAGATTTTAATTTACACTCCATTGTGAGTTTTGGTTGAATTGTCCACTCCACACATGAATATTGACGAGTTACCATAGAAGGGCCAAATGAATAGAAATAGTCATGATTTTATTTTTCATTTTATGCACTAAATGGCAGCTGGGTACTGTTCCAAGCTTTACTCGGGCTTAATGTTGTACATTATCATAAGATCTTAACCTGAGAGTCACCCAGGGTTAACTGTTTTTACATAGAATTCCGAGCTCAAGAGACACTCTGGGTTAATCCAGAGTTTTTTAAATTTCAAATCAGATACATGTGGATTGTGAAACCACACCATGTTGCCAAAAGACTCTTCCTCCACATGCCCACATGCTGTCCTGCTGGAAAATGGATAAGCACAAGTCAGACTTGTTGGAGAGCAAAAAGCAGAAAGAATAAGTTCACTTTACTTCAGATTATATTCCACTCTCAGACTTATTTGCTTTAAGCACAGCGACGACAGCTGGTCAAAATTGAAATGGCAAAATGCTGCAAGAACAGCAAAAAGACAAATGGGGAGCGGTATGGATGATCCAATGATGAAAGGGACTGTGTAAATAACAAGAAAAGAGTGCAATGCATACAGATGAAAACTATAACAACAAGAGAGAGAGATAAACGTGCAGGAAGTGATGAGAATAACAGTATCAATGATCCATCACATTTCTCTTGTGCTGACAATGCTAATTTAGAATGTAGGTTTAAAACTCAAGAAAGCCAACCCACCTATCTGTTCTGGTCCTAAAATCAGACACATACCTCTGGAGCTCTTACAGATCATATGCTCAATCTTTGGAATTTGTCTACATTGTGTACTTGATGGGCATTAAGGGAGTGGGATTTGAGGGGGGTCAACTAACAAGCTTGTCCTAAAATTTCAAACGCCTCAAGAGTGTCAAAATTGAACGGAGCGATTTTGTATGTGTTATGTTGAATTGGATGTGTGTTAACTCCAAATGCAGCTCTCCACAGTACTTGAGCGAAGATGGAATTTTTTATTCTGTTGATTAAACATTTTTGCGAAGTGACTGTGGCCAGACTTTGCTGAAGATGAACAGCATTTAAGTTGTAAGAATTCAAGCAACAATGTATCCCAGAAAACAATTTGTGTATATTTTTATTCACGTAATGCAGTAGAGTGTATTGTACTGTATTTTTGAAATGTAGACTTTCTAAGCACTATGGCCAACACTTTGCAACTCATACACTTACTCTTGGTTACTATCTGATCCTGTTTTATAATGAAAGTCAGGCTTATTCAGATATTTTGTGGTGATTTACTGGAATACCGTGATACACAGGGCCAACCCAGGACCATTTTTGGAACTCAATGGTGTCTTTTTGGAACTGACTTTTCAAAATTACAGTGTTACAAAAGGTATAAGGAGCACATGGAAGCATTGCCCCTTGGTTTGATTCCTAGCCGGGCACAGCTTTGTACTATGTGATTATTTTTCATTAATTGACTGGGAAACTAGGACACAGGGACATGGTTAAAATGAGAGCGTATAAAGAAACAAAGGTATACAACAGGCATGAGAAGAGAGAATGTGTGCCAAGAATATTATACTAATGTCTGCCACACTGTAAGTCATGACTCTACTGCACATCTTTGTTATAATTAGGTACATCCAAGAACATTACAATGAACTAATTTTCTTTCTTTGTGTTCCACCAACCTTGAATTGGATTAAACAGGTTCCAAAATTGATGGATGAATATTCACTCAAGAATATTAGTAAGCAATACAGCTATTGTCTCCAAAGGAATTCAAAAAATATAGCTCATGTTCCCAAGTTTCCCAGTATTTGAATCTTGTTTATTGAATTCACGTGAATGTATGCAAAGATTAAATACTCTATAATCATCCGTTCAATGTACAATATCAGAGAGGTTTTCCAGTGAGATGCTGAGTATAAAAACGTTTCAGTGAGCCCGAAGCAAATGTGAAGAGTGTCATCGATACTAGTGAACATCGGAAGATGATATTTGCCATGTTTTCATGCAAGTTTTAATTTAGGCCCATTTGGGAGATGCTTATGCTTTGAATTCAGTTAGCCTTTAGCAATGCACTTAAACCCTAGAGTTGCAGTCCTTATGTAGTATTGAGATACAACTGCGGGATATAAGTACAGAAATAGGACAATCATGAAATTGAAGTTCAAGTTTAAGGGTAGTACTAAGAGTGAATTTTGGGCTAAAAACTCCAACACTATGTGGAATATTGCATAGTTTATCACAGGCTTCCATAGTAAAGGTAATAAACAAGTGGAGCACAAATGTCAGACAGCAGCCATCTTCTCAATTAAAAGTATCAGATGTTGAATTCAACTTCAAAATACAGATGCGCAAGACTTATTAAGACCCCGAGTAACATTACAGATTAAAGAGATGATACGTTGTATCTGTTAGTCACTTAAAAGGGAAGAGTTATATTAAAGTCAAGCTTACTGTCATGCATCTTTAGTACAGTACTCTTATGTGTGTGTCTCCTCAGAATAGTTGGCAACGATGCAATGCAACAATAAATAAATAAATGAAATAAATAAATAAAAGCTGACTTAACATGCAACATATACTATATATACATAATTATATTTAATCTACTCTCTTTTTTTAAAATCCTAAGCCTAAAAGTGCAACGATTTTATGTGATGTTTTTATGTCACACTTTTAATTGGGCTTATTTTAAAATTTACATATATATGTTTTTTATCACTTTTCTCAGAATTTATTAAACTTTAATGTGACGTTGTTAGATTTTCAGATTCTTATTCCATTTTTAAATTATAAACTAAAATATCAAGAAAGTTGTGGACAAACTATTAAAAAAAATCACCTATTCATAACACCAATGTTTGTATTTAGGTGATTTAGTTAGTTGAAGGTCGAGTTACGATGACCCATTGCATACCACTTTAGTTTTCATGTGATGTTTCCTGTTATTTAAATGAGTCATTTTTAAAAATAAGTTTTTTTTATCTATAAGGATACCAGTTCAAATGAATGGATCATTTATTTAGTCTCTTATAAATACTCATCGAGCATAGTGGACCTCGGTTTAACAGGAATTCTCCAATCAGTAAGAGAGTAAATATTTTATTCTCATTTCATGATTTTTACTCAGTTAAATAATAATTAATTTTTTTTACATATTTATAGAATTTCGTGATTTTGACTCCAATAAATAATCATTTTTCTTTTGTACATTTACAGATGTTACTGATATTCTGTCTGCAGCTGGGGGTTGGGTGCCAAAGATGCCAGGCAGCTTGGCCCCCCTAGTAATGATATAATATGTATTTGCAAGTGCTATATATAATATATACTGTATATACTGTACACTACATTTATTATGTTACAATGTGACTGGCTGTTCAGCAATCTTATGATTTGTGGGTAGAAATTACCCCTGAAACTATTGGTGTGAGGGCCAATGTTTACCAGAAAGGAGGAGTGACAAATAGCGACTGTGCAGTATGTTTGACGTCTTTAATTATACTGTTTGAATTTCTAAGGCTGTGGGTGTTGCATATGGTTGGCAGCTGAGTGCTAGTAATATTCCTTGCCACCTTCACCATTCTCTGCATTGTTTTACAATCTTGAAGTGAGCAGGTGCCGTATCAGGATGTTATGCTGCTGGTGAAGATGAACTCTACTCTACTCTTCAAATGTAGAAGTTCATGAAAACAGAATGAGAAATGCAAGCTACCCTCAAATGTCTGAAGATGTAGAGACATTAGTTAGACTTTTTGACCAGAGATGAAATATGTTGTGCCCACTTCAGTTTGTCAGTTACGGTCACTTCAACAAATTTAAAGCTGCTCATTCGACTAACGGAATCCCCTCCAATGCAGACAGAAGTATGGTCTGCCTTCTGCTTTCTGAAGTCTATGACCAGCTCTTAGTTTGCTGACATTATTGACATTGTTATCCTGAAACCACTGATTCAGCAGGTAAAACTCTACTCTGTAAGCTGTCATTGTAGCTGATCAGGGTTATGCGTTATCTTTAGCAAATGTAATAATGGAGTTGACGCTGTATCTGGCCATACAGTCAAAGGTGAGCAAGAAGTACAGAACAGTGACTCAGCACTCAACCCTGTGGAGTGCCAGTGTTGAGGGCCAGCATAGAGGATGTGATGCTGCCAATCCAGACAGACTGCTGTCTTTTTCTTTAGAAAGGCCAAAAATAATACTATAATAATAAGAAAAAACAGTAAAAATGTTTGCTATCTTGTAGTGGCAAAAAGTCTCCTTCCTATGGAAGTTTTGAAAAAACTTTTTATAACAATTCCCAGAAAAGATTGTTCCAGTGACGTCACTAGTCTGGTATTGAGCTGGTAGAAAAACTCAGATCCCAAGAAACAATGCGTTGGCATGACCAATGATTTGCTTTTTTAGCCCATAGCCTAATTTACCCCTTCAAACTAATAGACTTGCATTCATGTAATCATAATTGGCTTTTAATACCATTTTTTGAAAATATGGCTGCGTCCAGCAATGATCGACCCTTTCAGAATTAGTAGAGGTGGAAGAAGACTCAAATGCATAACAAGCAGTTGCACCCAGAAGTACATTATTGTTTATTTATTGATCAGCTTATTCAGATATCCCCATGATTAGAGCTACATAGCTGTTTTGCTGAAAACCAAAGAGCAATACAATCAGAAAAGGTAATAGCTGGTTGGATGGCTGTGATGTTGGTACAGTGCTGACGTCTTTGGATCCCACTGAGAATACTTAAGCAATGTATAAATTTAAAATGGGGATAACATATGCTAGCACTTGTTAGTGTTTCAGTTGTCAAAATCACAATAAAGGCTTAAAATATTGGTCAAAGGAGAATCCACACCCTGTTGAAAAGGATTTGGGAGGTCCAGAGGAACAGCAACTGTTATAGTTTCGAAGCTTTTGTATTATTTTACAGAACTATAACAGCAACAACTCAAAGCTTTCTACCATCTATAGAGATACAGCATTCTCCATGCGCTGACACAAAGGTGGGGCCCCATTCATGGTGTCCATTATGATATAGTACATCTGTTCTGGTTTCAGGCCTGAGGTGCCTGAACTAATGGGAATTGACATCAAGGTATCTTTAGTGAAGAGTCTCTCTTTTCCTTTGGCATTGATGACCCAAACATTCACAAATACAGCTGATTACGGAAATGGCACAATCTGAACACTTTTAGAGCAAAGGTGTATTGGGTAGGGGTGCTATCAGCTACCATAACTGTTCACATCTACTGCTTATTGGAGCAGCAGGACCATGTGAAATGGATTGGTTTTGGTTCTAGGGCTATTTCCTACCTTGTGTCCAGTGCTGTCAAGATAGGCTTAATCACTTAATCAGTCACTCTCAAACTCACTTAACTGATAATATTTATACACATAAATTACATTGAACACCCAGTAATGCAACAGAAAACTCATGAAACTCATGAAAGTTTAAAGTCACTTCAACTTGCAATTGAAACAGTATTGAGGATGTGAAAAACAAAAACTCCAGTTAATAGAATTGGTGTAGATATAAAATCTCTGGGGGCTCATATCAGGTATCATAGAACAAGTAAGAGATCTGATGGCCTAGACCACCTTTCCATCCCCCTTCACAAGTAAACACTGAAAAGTGAACAAGCTCTGGCCCCTAGGCCTGACCTGGATTAAGCAGCTTTGAGAATGCTGTGTTATGTCATGTTACAGTCACAGTGTGGTACGTCATGTGGTGGTGCATTACAGTTTGCTAAAGGATCTGTTAAGAAGAAGAGGAAATCCAAAGGCTGTTTATATCAGTGATATCTCATTCCTTTTATTGGAGTGGTAGGCCTACAATGTTGCGGTGGCTCAGATCTTATTTTTAAATAAATGCCTGATAAACAGAGTTGCAATGTCCATAAGGTGCTTGAGATATTCTTACCCATGTTTTCTCAAACATTTCGGTGTATTTTAAGTTAATTGGCATGGTATGAGCAAGTGCTAATATATGTGACTCAATATGGGAGGATCTCACTTTTTTAGCCTAATTTTCCCATTTCAGAGTCTAAACTGATCCCAGTAACCCTGGTCTTAAGGTGTGAACAAACCCCAGATTTCTTGTCATTCCATTTCAATGTAAATGCTCACTCATGCCTGGGCAAATTAGAGCTGCAAGTAAACATAAAGAAGCAGAACACAAGGGGCTTGTCTTGTAGTCGAGGTCCCTTCCATTTTTGCAGTGTTGCACAGTATACCGAGTATTTCAGTATGCTTTGACTAAATGGACCTTTTCTTGTCCTGTTAGCTTGTGTCAACAGAATGGTGTGTACATAAAAAAATAAAATAAAAAATAAAAACTGATCAGCCCAGGCACTCACAATCCTGCTAAGGCGGAGATTATTTCTGGATTCAAACACAGTCTCCTTGTTTCAATTGATTGTAAAGGCAGAGGGCAGTAGAGTCGCAATTTTGATTAGGCTGAGATTTACATTGCTGAAGAATTTCCTAAATAATCTGACAAATATTAAACTCCTATACATGCTTACAAATGTAGGCTACCAGCAAGGACAGAGGGCTTTATTATTATATACAGATAACTGAGACATATGTTTGCATGCATATTAGCTAAAACCCTTCCTCAAGATATTTATAATTATGGTCATTGCTACATAACCAAATTTGAATAGTGCCTTTCTTTTCACTGTATTATTCTGACTAGGTTAGTAAGATAACTAGAAGCCATAGACACCTATTCTGTGATGTCTGGCAGATAGGGTTAGGGTTAGGGTTAAGTCAAGCTCTGTCAGCACCTTTGGGTGAAGCTAAAGGACCTAGAACTCATCTTAACTGCTTTTACAGCATGTCAATAAATACTGTAGAGCACAAGGCCTAGTTTAAACATGACATGCCCAACATGTCGATTAAATCAACTCACTCTTCAACTAGGGTAAGTCTATTCCAATGAAAATGCCAAGAAGTAAGTGGCATGGCCAACTGCAGCACACGAGCGAGTGAAAGTTCAAGTTCAAATATTCTGTCATATAGGAATAGGCTCATAGAATAATGAGATTTTCACTTGCATGTCTTCCAAAGACTATTGACAGCAGTAAAATACCTACAACAATGAATACAACTCCCAAGATTACATACATAACATATAATATCAGATGACAGGCATGAAAAAACACTCCTCAAGTATGAATGACTCTTTAATAGCCTTTCAGTCCATGGATGAAAACCAGCTGATCCAGGTTTGTGAGTGCTTATGGTCCTGTCCTCTTTATTAGAACAGAGATGGGCAACTGAGTAGAATGAGCACAGTGGTAACTAAGCTTGAGAGTACACCCTGTGGAAGATAACTCAAGATGATGCTTGCAGAAGGCAGATGGGCGTGAGGATGAACCCCAGAAAAGACTTTGGCTGGCAAAGAGCTACAGGACCCTACCTATTGATGAAGTGATGTGGTCTGCAGGCACACGGAGGGGCAAAGGCAAGTCCTCATGGCCACTAGCAGCCTTGTCAATGGGAATCATGAACTGCACCTGCAAAGGTCTGGGAAACTGCCAGTAGGCCACTTCTAGACTTCAAGATTTACCACAAAAACAGGCACAGAAAATAGGACTAAAATAATCACTGATGGCTCTGGCTGCCTTGAGTGCACACAGTGAATTTATGTGGTCATGTTATGCCAAGCTAAGATAACAGGCATGGTGATGGTGCTACATTATCAGCATTCTCAAAAAGAACCTAAAACTGCACCTGAGAAGATGAGAAATGGTAACCGGTTGAAAAATGAGAACCTTTTGGAGACTGGCACTCAGATGGCTACCAGACTTATCCTGATCCCCCTGTTACTTCCACATGTCAGGTCACTCAATGCATTCTATGATATTTCCAAGCTGCCTTCAAGGAACCAGTAGAACCTTTAATTTTTTTTTACTTTTACTTTTGCTCTTATGCAATTATACAAGAAATGAATACAATTTTTACTTTATAGCAGAGGTGCAAAATAGACTTAAAAAATTATAGGGGAGGACAGGGGACAAATGGAGTGTTAGACTCACATAGAGGAAACATTTCAGGGCATGTGGGTAGTGACACTATGATGATAATACAGAAGTGGGTGCTCAGTGTCTAGAATTCAGCAATGTAACAAGCAGAGGGAAAAAGCTATTCCTGAACCTGCTAGTACCGGCTTGGGGGCTGCAATGCTGTCTTCTGGAAGGAAGAAATCTGACGAGACTGTGAAAAGGATGAGAAGGGTCATTAATAATAGAACACGCTCCCCTGTCATGCTGCTTGCTATTGATGCTCCGGATGGTGGGCAGTAAAGCGCTGATGATGAACTGAGTTGTCTTTGCCACATGCCGCAGAGCTCACCAATCAGAATCAATGCAATTCCCATAACAGATGGGACGTAATGTCAGGGTGCTCTCAATGGAACTTCTAAAGAAACTGAAAAGAATGGGAGGTGGAAGTCCAGTTTTGAACCTTTTTTGACTAGATGTGGTATATTGTGGGTGCAGCAGAGATCTTTGTAAATATGCAAACCCAGACATTTAAAGCCGTCCACTGTCTTCAATACTGAATCATTAATACACAACAGTTTATGGCCCAAGTCCTCCTGAGATAATAATCATCTCTGTGCACTTGTCAGCATTAAGAAACAGGTTTACAGACCTTTCACCTGACTGAAGCCATTCCACTTCATCCCTATGGGCTGATTTATCACTTTCTGCATACGCAACTGTTCAACATTTCACTGTCAAAATAAGCATTTGATTCAGGTCTCGATGAGTTGTGCAGCAGCAGTGCTCAGTTTTAGAAGCAGAGGATGATTTATTTTGATGAACTTTTTTTTTTATTTAACTCTAAAAAAAATCCATAGCCTTGAGAAGCCTGATTTATGCACATTATATGGTGTTAACTGATGTGTTTCTTTTTTGTACTTGATATCCAAAATCCAAATTAATTTGTTTGTGTTGAAAGCTATGAGAAGTCTTTCATAATCAATTAGGCATTATTTTGAGCTTTAATGGTTAATTTGTAAATTGTTTATCATCTAAAAAGTATTAAAATGATTATGAACCTTTGACCAATGCACACAGGAACATTTTCTGTTTATAGATACAGTCTAAATATAAAGATATGGAAATAAAGTATATGAGAGATGAGAATGACTGACAGAGTGCTTTCATTTTAATACGGATAAATATGTCATTTGAGGTAAAACATCAAACTCAGTAATATATTGTAATATGTCTTCAGCATCCTAAAGTATGATTTCATCCCTAGGTATATATACAGTTGTGTTGTTGGTTTAAGCCACTATGAAATGAGTCCTATCAGAACTAGAACTGCAGGTCAATAACAATCCCTACATTTCGTTTTACCTGTTGTGAACTTGAACCCGGACACAGGCAGACAGACATCGTTGGTTCCACCACACACTTGTTTATTTACAATATTTACAAACTGTGCTCACGTGCACCCCCAGTGCCTCTTGCACCGATTCCCCCAATGTCCAGGCCTCACAGTTCCACTGCCTTCCTGGCCGACCTCCAGTCCTCTCTCCAGCTCCGTCCTCTTCCACCCGACTTCCGCTAATGACTGGAGGGAGACGGCCCCTTATATGGGAACCCGGATGGGCTCCAGCTGCTTCCCGGCATTCAGTCATAGCCACACCCCAATGTGGCGGAAGTGCCGGCTGCGCACCCGGAAGCCATCCGGGGGTCCCCTGTCGTCTTCCCCCCAGCACTTCCTGGTGTGGCGGAAGTGCTGGGCTCCAGGGTTCCTCAGGCACCTGGGCGCCGCCTGGCGGTGGCCACGGGTCCCTACAGGGCTGGGCTTCCAAGCCCTGTACCCGAGGCCCCCAACATAACCAGGACGGACGCCCCCTCGCGGTCTGGAGGAGACACAAGCCCTCCTCTGGTCCTCCTGGGCGTCCTGGCCGGGCTCCAGCCCCGGCCGGGGACCACACTGTATACGTAGCAACAGGAAACAGGATTATATTATACGTGAGCAACTGTTACTTATAATGGGGGATAGGTGACTTATGGCCTGTGAGGCCCTTTGACGGAGACCTGAGTGCCTGTGTTCCGGGAAAACCCAAGGCTGTAAGGAGAATGTTGTAGGAGCACATCCCATGGAGTTCTTTAGGTCATTCCTGGCCCTGGAAGTAGTGCTAGATGTAGCTTGGGAGACCTTCCAGTCATAAGACCTTAAAGTATGGAGGAAGGAGGACGTCTTTTTGCAAATGCCCACATATCAGGAGCTTAGAGGTGTTGAAGGTGAGGAAGAGGGGCTCTATTGGAATACCTTTGGTGGGTAAGGGCAATAGGCATCCTGCCTTATCACAAGGGGTGTAATTATTATTCACGAAGGCCCAAGGCAATGTAACTCTTTATTTTTGTTATATTGATTGATATTTCATTCCTCTCCCTTGTGTTATCCATCCATCCATTATCTAACCCACTATATCCTAACTATAAGGTCACGGGGTCTGCTGGAGCCAATCCCAGCCAACACAGGGTGCAAGGCAAACCCCGGCAGGGTGCCAGCCCACCGCAGCCTTTGTGTTATTCATTTCATCAATTAATATTTTTGACTTTGCTGGCATTTTTCTGGGTTCATGGACAGCTCAAGAGTACGTCCTTATGTGCCTCAAAATACTTTTAACATCAACAGATGATACCCTCCTTAAATTGTGGACACAACCTTCAGTCAAGCAAGAAGTAATATTACTCAAAAGTAATATTATGAATGAAGACCACATTTTACCTATTCTTTCATTCTGCTATTCTTTCACATTATAGGAAATTATTCTTCTGCCACTAATACAATGGAAAGATATGAGGAGTTGGAACATGAAAGCATCATCAACATTGTAATTTCTTCTGATAAATCTTCAATTTTGACAGACTCCATTTCATCGGCAGTAGTAAGCATTTTTCTAATTAATTCTTGTTCTATCTCATTTACCTCCATCTCCTACACTGACATATTGAATTAGACACAAGCAATCTACAGAAGACGATTCATCAATGAAAGCACTGTATGTGCTAGAGCCCACCCTCTCAGCTTTGCACTAGAAGCCCACCCTCTCAACTTTGACAAGTGAAAGTGACAGTTTTATTTCAAGTCATATTTCATGACGTGTTTGGAGGAATATTATGGACAAAATTAAATGAAGAAATAAGCAACAAAAAACATATTTCATGACACATTTATTTATTTAAGCTCACATCTCATTCACTTTTTATTTATTTGTGCATTTATTTATTTATTTGATTTTGTCTGAAATATTCCTCCATAGATACAGTGTCCAGGATAAATTAACAATACAAAACGGAATGAAAACAAAACACAAGGAAGTGAGTAGGGGAAAAAAATGAAACCAACAAAAAAAAATCAGGGAATGTGAATCAGTCACAAGAATCAAAGGGCTCGCCTAACCTACTGTAGAACATTTAATTTCTTTTGCTAATGGCCGCACTGACCTCTGTGTCCATGCCCTCCCACAAGGATTCAAAGATATTAAGGACATTCTCACTTTGGGATCACACGTTGCTCCAGAACTGAAGAAGTGAATACCACTTTAATGGCTCCTTTTATTTTCTACTCTGTATTGAGTCACATTGTTTAAATATTTATTGCTTTTCTTAATTTTACTATTATTCTTGCTTCTTATTTCTGCCCCATTTGTGCAAGGCCGGCTTTGTTATTGCAATTATTTGTTAAGCTGTGAAATGTTCATTTTCAGTCGGGTGACACCAGTGCTGTAACATGTGACATCATTGCTGTGTTTGTATTTAAAATGGCAGTACAGTACATTTATTATCCATCCATTCATCCATTATCCAACCCGCTATATCCTAACTACAGGGTCATGGGGGTCTGCTGGAGCCAATCCCAGCCAACACAGGGTGCAAGGCAGGAAACAAACCCTGGGCAGGGCGTGCACACACACACACAAACCACACACCAAGCACACACTGGGGACAATTTAGGATCGCCAATGCACCTAGCCTGCATGTTGGACTGAAAGAGGAAACCGGAGCACCCGGAGGAAACCCACGCAGACATCGGGGAGAATACAATGTCTTCTTAATGTGAAATAAAATCAGCAAATTCTCCAGCACTCTTTTTAGGTGTTTCTATGTCTATTCAGACCACATTGCCTGGTGGTGTTGAACATGAGAAAAAAATGAAGCAAGGATCAGAAGAGGAAGAGTTTGGAACAGGTAGAGTTGGCTCTGTTGTATGAAAATGGTTTAGAAAATATGGCAGGGTTTGGAATCTGTACAGAAAACATGTATTTATATGTCTATATGGTGCTCATCATCAATCTTTAATGTTTTATGAGAACAAACTGACATATATTAAGTCCATATTGCACAGCTCTACCTATACGTTCCTCTTATTCTTACATAATGTACATGTTATATTAGCATATTTGTTCAATGGGTAGCACTGTCAGTCTGGGGTTTACATGTCGTCCAAATGTTGATTTTCTTTGGGTACTCAGGTTTTGCTCCCACTTCTCAGTCTGGCTCATGACTCTGAATTGCTGAAGAGTGAGAGCACCTCAGTGATGGACTAGTGACCTGTCTAGTTTGTTTTTGTTCCTACCTTCAGTCTGATACTGCAAGGACTGGTACAGAAAGTGCTGAACACAACTTCCAGTCACAATAAAAGTGAAAGATCTTTTATAAAATACATGGCAATATCACCTAAATTTCTTAATGTAAGTTCTGTCATACAGCTGTAGTCTGTATAAATGACCTGCAAAACTTCATTTGCAAGGGTGTTTGAACAACCTGGATGCCCTGATTTCCTTGGCTGAAGGGGCATCTAGTTTGTTGCATTTGGCACTGGCCATTTGTATTATTTTACATGCTGTATTTATCCTGTTTTTAACGAAAGGGTGTTCTGAATTTAACCAAATCTGAGCTTGTTTTCAAGCAGAGAAAAAAAAATAAGCATTTTAGTATAAGTTGTATAAGTGTACTTAAAGGTCATGTTACTCCCTTTGCAAGTACTGCAGTTCTTTCAGTCTTTATTTTCAAAATAATTACAAATTGTACATTTTCTAACTCTGGACAGGGGCTGGTAATATGGTTAACTAATAGGAGAAAAGAAAGGAAGTATTGCATTAATTCTGTGGAGCGGATAATCTACACCCACTGATTTGGAAAGCCATTTAGCAAAATAAATGAGCATTTCATTACTGTACATTTCTGTTAATGTCCTGACACTGATGAACGGGACAACTGGCCACAACAAATCCTACTCACAACAATTCACCCACGGGCAAACAGCCTCACACTGATTCGTTCAGGGATTAGTGCCCCAGCACTGATTGGCCTTCACACTTAAACGGCAATGGATTATCCTCTGGAAAGATAAAAGCCTCTTCTGCAGTGATTCAAAATCATATATTTGAAGAAAAAGGAATGACTCATGGCATTTAAATATTCACCTCAACAAACAATGAAAATACTAGGTAATGTGGCAAATGTATAAAAAGGAGTCTATATGGCATAATAATAAAATAAAAAAGGCTTCAGGCAGAATATGAATGGAATGTACCATAATGGACTTATTTATTATATGTGAACTGCACTACAAGCACATACTGTAAGTGACAGCATTTCTAGTTTTCAAGTATTCAGAGTGTGATAAGACGCTATATAGCGCCTGACCCGACACAGATTGGACACGGGAGGCATGTGTAAAAGAAAAAGACTTTTATTATTCTTCAGCTGGAGGGCACGTCTTCCCCGTACTCCCTCCAGCCACAACACAGTCCCAAACACTAGTACAGCACAAGCACTCTTCTCTTCCTTGGCACCACCACTCCTTCCTTGCAACTTTGTCCTCCTCCACCCGACTCTGGCCATCCAATGGAGTGGTGGTTGCTGGCTCCCTTTTATAGGTCACCTGGAAATGCTCCAGGTGTTTGATCACCAAGATCCGACAGGACTTCCAGGTGTGACGAATCTGTTGCCCACACGGGCTCAGAAGTCCCAAACACAGCACCCCCTGGCGGTACCTGTGGGACCCAACAGGGCTGCCCCCAACTCCAATTCCCAGAGAGCCCTGTGGGAAACCGAGGCACTACACCAGCCCAGGGGGGCGGCCGTCTAGTGTCCAGGGGGAGGTATTGCACTGTCCAGGGCTGCTCCCCCTGAATATCATCCTCAAACCGACGGTCTAGTAGAGAGGTTTAATCAAACTCTCAAGCAGATGCTTCGCAAGGTGGTCAGCGGGGATGGGAGGAATTGGGATCAACTCCTCCCCCTCGTTCTCTTTGCCTATCGGGAAGTCCCACAAGCCTCTATGGGGTTCTCTCCTTTTTAATTGTTATACGGACGACAACCCAGAGGTATATTGGATATTTTGAAAGAAGGTTGGGAAGGAGAGGCCCTTCCCTCTACAAATATTTTGGAATATATTGCACAGTTACGCGATAGATTTGGGAAAATTCAACCTATTTTAAAAAGTCATATGGAAAAGGCACAAGCAGCACAGGCCCGTTATTATGATCGTGGCACGACACTCCAAGAATTCCAACCAGGGGAATCGTGTCATGGTATTAGTTCCCACCTCCCATTCTAAATTGCTCACTCATTGGCAAGGCCCTTATGAAATTAAGGAGAGAAAAGGATTCGTCAACTATTTGGTGAAACAACCCAATCGTAGACCAAGCGAGCAGGTTTATCATGTGAACTTGCTGAAGCAGTGGAAGGAGAGGGAACCAGATCCCTCCTCCGCTCAGCCCTGCTCATTCTTTGCTCACATAGACACTCTTAATTTCGGCAAGGAATTAACTTATAGACAAAGACGGGAGCTGGAATCAGCTATCCTGTCCATCTCAGAGGTGGTGAGTGAAAAACCCGGAAGGACTTCTCTGATTGCGCACGACATAGTGACTGAACCGGGGGTTATAGTCCGGGAGCGCCCTTATAGACTTCCTGAGGTAAAAAAAGCAGAAGTGGAACTGGAAATCAAGCGGATGCTGGAACTAGGAGTGATTGAGGAAAGTTATAGTCCCTGGTCCAGCCCAATTGTCTTGGTTAGTAAGCCTGATGGCAGTTGGAGGTTTTGCAATGACTTCCGTTGGCTTAACCACGTCTCCCTTTTTGATGCTTATCCCATGCCTCGCATGGATGACCTCCTTGAGAGGCTTGGACAAGCTGAATTTTTGACCATGCTTGATATGACAAAGGGGTACTGGCAGATTCCTTTAACAGACTCCGCGAAGGTCAAGACAGCGTTTAGCACTCCTAGCGGGCAGTATCATGTTCTTCCATTCGGGTTACACAGGGCTCCTGCGACTTTCCAGCGTCTGGTGGATAAAGTGCTCCAACCCCATAATGCGTATAGTGCTGCCTATCTGGATAATGTCGTCATCTATTCCAGCACATGGAAGGAACACATACAGCAGGTCACTGCGGTATTGCAGACACTAGGAGAAGCCGGGCTTCGTACTAATCCCAAGAAATGTTTCTTTGGATTGAAAGAGGCTAAATATTTGGGCTACCTGGTGGGTCGGGGTACTGTGAAACCAAAATGTTCAAAAATAGATGCCATTGTAAAATGGTTCCGTCCGCGAACCAAGAGGCAAGTCCAAGCCTTTCTCGGGTTGGCTGGGTTTGTACCTCGGTTTTCAGAGAGAGCGGCGCCCCTGACTGATCTTACAAAGAAGAGGGCTCCTAATCACGTGGTATGGACTGACAAGGCGGACGCTGCATTTAGTGATTTAAAACAGGCTCTTACTTCAGCACCAATATTAAAAGCTCCTAATTTTTCTCTCCCTTTTATTCTCCAGACGGACGCTTCGGACACAGGCCTGGGTGTCGTGCTGAGCCAAAGTGCCGATGGTGTTGAACACCCCATCATTTACCTGAGCCGGAAACTGTTGGATTGGGAGACCAAGTATGTAGCGGTGGAAAGGGAAGCCCTTGCGATCAAATGGGCGATTACGCAGTTGAGATACTACCTCTTGGGCCGGGAGTTCACTCTAGTGACGGATCATGCTCCTTTACAGTGGATGGCCCTTCACAAGGAGTTGAATCCATCGGTCACTAGGTGGTTTCTTGACCCTCAACCGTACAAGTTTTCGCTAATTCATCATAAGGGTCATAAGGGTTCTCTCCATGCCAGCACTGATGCTCTCTCTCGTGCCCACGACCTCTTGGTGCAGGACACCCGACCTGATGGGTCTGGGCTGGGTCCTTGTCACACACGTGCGAGTAGGAGGCAGCTAAAGGGTCAGAGTAAGTGTAATGAAACATCTGACCAGGGGGCGGCGGAGTGTGCTGACTGTCTTTCTCAGTTCCCTACAGACCTTTCCCGGGAAATCCTGCAAGGTTCCAGCACCTCAGAAGACGTCACTTCCGAAGCCGGCCCCTTTGATGATGTCACTTCCAAAGCCGGCCCCTTTAATGACGTCACTTCCGAAGCCGGCCCCTTTGATGACATCACTTCTGGTTCAGGCCCCTTTGCTGACATCAGTTCCTCTCCAGACCTTTAAAGCCTCCATCTTGGGCTACTATAGCCAATTCTGTTGTGGACTCTGTTCTATGCACATCGTGCTTCAAAAGCAAACTTTTGCAGCTGGGAAAAATAATATACGGGTTGCTGCTTCACAGCGCATCACTTTTTCCACATTTTGTTATGTTACAGCCTTATTCCAAAATGGATTAAATTCTTCAGAATTCTACACACAACGACCCATAATGACAACGTGAAAAAAGTTTACTTGAGATTTTTGCAAATTTATTAAAAATAAAAAAATTGACAAAGCACATGTACATAATTATTCACAGCCTTTGCCATGAAGCTTAAAATTGAGCTCAGGTGCATCCTGTTTCCCCTGATCATCCTTGAGATGTTTCTACTGCTTAATTGGAGTCCACCTGTGGTAAATTCAGTTGATTGGACATGATTTGGAAAGGCACACACCTGTCTATATAAGGTCCCACAGTTGACAGTTCATGTCAGAGCACAAACAAAGCATGAAGTCAAAGGAATTGTCTGTAGACCTCCGAGACAGGATTGTCTCGAAGCACAAATCTGGGGAAGGTTACAGAAAAATTTCTGCTGCTTTGAAGGTCCCACTGAGCACAGTGGCCTCCATCATCCGTAAGTGGAAAAAGTTCAAAACCACCAGGACTTTTCCTAGAGCTGGCCGGCCATCTAAACTGAGCAATCGGGGGAGAAGGGCCATAGTCAGGGAGGTGACCAAGAACCCGATGGTCACTCTGTCAGAGCTCCAGAGGTCCTCTGTGGAGAGAGGAGAACCTTCCAGAAGGACAACCATCTCTGCAGCAATCCACCAATCAGGCCTTTATAGTAGAGTGGCCAGACGGAAGCCACTCCTTAGTAAAAGGCACATGGCAGCCCGCCTGGAGTTTGCCAAAAGGCACTTGAAGGACTCTCAGACCATGAGAAACAAAATTCTCTGGTCTGATGAGACAAAGATTAAACTCTTTGGTGTGAATGCCAGGCATCACGTTTGGAGGAAACCAGGCCCCGCTTATCACCAGGCCAATACCATCCCTACAGTGAAGCATGGTGGTGGCAGTATCATGCTGTGGGGATGTTTTTCAGCGGCAGGAACTGGGACACTAGTCAGGATAAAGGGGCGACGGTTCATCTTTCAGCAGGACAACGACCCTAAGCACACAGCCAAGATAACAAAGGAGTGGCTTCAGGACAACTCTGTGAATGTCCTTGAGTGGCCCAGCCAGAGCTCAGACTTGAATCCGATTGAACATCTCTGGAGAGATCTTAAAATGGCTGTGCACTGACGCTTCCCATCCAACCTGATGGAGCTTGAGAGGTGCTGCAAAGAGGAATGGGCGAAACTGGCCAAGGATAGGTGTGCCAAGCTTGTGGCAGATCCTCTCCAGTTCTGTCAGGTTGGATGGTAAACGTTGGTGGACAGCCATTTTTAGGGACCAAGATAAAACTTTTTGGCCTTAATTCTAAAGATGAATGCGGCCAAGTACAGGGATATCCTGGACAAAACCCTTCTCCAGAGTGCTAAGGACTCAGACTGGGCCGAAGGTTTACCTTCCAACAAGACAATGACCCTAAGCACACAGCTAAAATAACGAAGGAGTGGCTTCACAACAACTCTGTGACTGTTCTTGAATGGCCCAGCCAGAGCCCTGACTTAAACCCAATTGAGCATCTCTGGAAAGACCTAAAAATGGCTGTCCACCAACGTTTACCATCCAACCTGACAGAAC
>JANRMT010062791.1:45933064-46035908 GCA_026402145.1 Polypterus bichir lapradei | reverse complement strand
ATATATATATATATATATATATATATATATATATATATAGATATATAGATAGATATATAGATATAGAGATATAGATATATAGATATATATAGATATGGGAACAACACTCATATCAATGACAAAACAATTACATTAACAATCATGTTACGTTATTTTTTAAATTTTTCCTTTTCTTTTTCATACCTTCTTTAACACACTACTTCTCCGCTGCGAAGCGCGGGTATTCTGCTAGTATATATATATATATATAGAGAGAGAGAGAGTCACTGGTGGCTTTGGGGACCACGGGAATGGAGCTTGGAAGCTCAGCCCTATAGGAGTCCATGGTCACCGCCAGGGGCGCCCCAATGCCTGAGGAGCCCTGGCCCTCAAAACTTCCACCACACCTGGAAGTGCTGGGGGGAAGAAGACCAGGGACACCCGGAGTGCTGGCGGAAGATAATCGGGAGGCACCTGGAGCACGTCCGGGTGGAATAAAAGGGGCCGCTTCCCTCCATTCGATGGCTGGAGTCGGGTAGAAGAGGACAGAGCTTGCGAGGAGAGCAGTGGAGGAGGTCAAAGACAAAGAAGAGTCATTGGATAGAGAGGCCTGGACTTTGGGGGAGTTTGTGGGTTGTGTGCACAATTGTAAATAGTACACTTGTAAATAAATGTGTGGTGGTGCTGAATACGATATCTGCCTGTCTGTGTCCGGGCCACGTTCCACAATATATATATAGTGATGTGTGGGTCAGAGACTTGCACAAGAGAGAAAGGCTTCCTAAAAAGTCAGCTTTGTTATTGTGAAGACAGGAAAAATCTTTTCCTTAGGAGACTGTGTTCCTTTAATGTGGGAAGTGACATCCTTTGCATCTTCTATAACTCTGTGATGGCCAGTGTGATGTGCTGGGCTGGTAACATCACTTCAGGAGAGGCCCACCAAATCAACAGGCTAATTAAAAGGGCAAGGTCAGTTACTGGATGCACTCTGGACTTCCTGGAGGTTATAGCAAAAGTGAGAATGAAGTCCAAACTGACTGCCATCATGAACAATGCTGCACATCCTCTTTCTGACACACTAACACTGAGGACTTTCAGCCAACAAATCATTCAGCAGAAGTGTCAAAAAATGCTACTGGGGCTTTTTTATACCAACCAGCAATACGCCTGTGTAAGGCCTCACTGTGACTGTGACTGCCAAGTCAGAACTGTTCTTTCTTTTGAATATTTCTTGCTTTATAGTAATTCTGGTGTGTGTTCAGACTAAAGTGTGTGTGTATATTTAATTTCCTTACTTGTCTACCTATTTATGTATTTAAAGCTTCTGTAAAAAGCCAAATATCCCCCTGAGGATAAATACAGTTCTAATTTAATTTAATCTAATCTAATCTATCTAATCTAACAATCAAACAGCAGTAGTCAGTTCAGCACTCAAAATGCACGGCAAGCAACGTCAACCTGCATTAGCCCCTTTTCTTAGATTAAAAGAAGAAACGGCCTTCCTCAGAGAGAAAACAGAAAGTGAGTGCAAGGCCAACATCAGTGGCTGGCTTTAAATGTTCCCCGCATCAACCTTCGGGCAACAGACACATTATGCAGTGAGCCTGCAAAGTTGCAGTTAACAGAGTTTTGGTGCACAGTGCAGTTGGGGGGTTGTCAGGTTTACATAAACAAAAACTATATATATATATATATATATATATATATATATATATATATATAAATAAAAGTACACTGACTGACTCTCTTGGCAGGGTGGTACATCTAGGGTACTAGTTTCGATACATCAGTATTTAGGGGTAATTCTTATGGTTATATATACCATAATTATATGGTTAGCAAGTGGCCTCTTTGGTTAAACACAGTACTGCTTAGTCTATTGGTTTCTTCTTAATCCTTATGTTGCAGTTTAAAATACATATACCGTATATACTCGTCGATACGGTATCCCGCAGATAAGTTAGGGCTTGATTTTACCGTATAATTTCTGGTATTTTATAATGCCGGTTGTATAAGGTGAATGCGGAAAACTCACGCTATTGGTCAAAGAGATTATGATATGCTAACGCACACCTGAGAGAGTAACCATGGAGAACACTGTCTTTTTTTTCTATGTATTGTGCTATTCTGAAGCGACATTTGCAATGTTTTCTGTATTTCACACCCTCATGCACCTTTATCGTACGTGCATCCCTTATCTGCGATGGAGCATTCAATCAGAACAAAATATGAATCTGGTTTTAAATTAAACATCGCTCAAGAAGTGAAAGAAATTGGGAACTTAGCTGCTGCAACAAAATTTGATGTGTCTGAGAAACTGATGAGAGATTGGAGGAGGCAAAAAGATGTAAAAAAGAAAAATTGTCACATTTTTGTACGAGTGTATAAGTCGGGGTCTGATTTTATGATTGATTTTTCAAGTTTCAAGACCTAACTTATGCGTTAGTATATACGGTAAATTCTGGCCAGATTAGATTATTAAGCACTCTTATATATACATAAACTTCAAAGAACTTGGCTTGGTAGTAAAATATATAGAATATTGTGGAGAGCTGGGGTGTCCCTTTGGAGATCAGACTATGATGTCTCACTTCACTCCATTTCGCAAAGTAGAAACAGGGAACTGCTGGTACAACACACCAGCCCACTTCAAGCGCTGGGTATAACACAAACCAAGTGTGATGGCATGACATGGTCGGTGTAAATGTTAGTAAAGGGGTTCCCCACAAACAGAACATAGAGGAGGTGGATATTGTACATAGCTCATGATATTATTACTTTCACCTGTTCTTTTCGGTACAATGCTTATAATGTTCAGCCATTACCTGGTCCACATAAATGTGCAGCCTGTAAACACCAATTATGTACGCAATAAGTTAAAGGAAACCACAGTTAAGTGAATATTGTTTGATCTAAACCCTCCAAAACTTTGTACTGGTATAGGATTACCAATCAAAGGAAAACATTCAAAGCTATCTGAAGGTACCATTTCTAAAGGATCTTCTGTTAGTGCTAGGGCAGGCTGGAGAGCATTACCATATGCCTCAAAATTGTGTTCTATAGAAACACTGTAAGAGTAAAAAGAGATGGCAGTGATGACAACACCTCCAGGCTACTAGAAGATACTAAATCCCAGTACAACAAAACAGTTTCAATGTTGTCTCTTAAATTATACCAGTAACAGAGCTTCCAAATAATAATAATTCTTTGCATTTATATAGTGCTTTTCTCACTATTCAAAGAGATCAGCAATTGCAGGTTATGAGTCTTGCTCAAAGGCCCAACAGAGCAGAGTCCCTATTGGCATTTACAGGATTCGAACTGGCAACCTTCTGATTGCCAGTGCAGATTCCTAGCCTCAAAGCCACCTCTCCACCTTCCAAGGAGAACTGGACCTTTAAAGATTGGGGAAGACTTTTGACTGCACTTCTTTCAGGAGCCACCAGAGGGCACTATAGCCAGGTGACTCTTGGTCTTTATTGGCAGCTGACCCTGACCCAAGAATTAGTTCATTCAAAAGTGATTTTGTACTTTATATTGAGCCTTCTGTGGTGACACACAACCTCCTCCCTAACTCAAGAATACAAGAACGAGAAAGACTAAGAAAAGCATGACAGCAATTGAGAAGATAATCCAATATATATTCAAAATTCATAATTAAGTGTGAGTTTTTACATGTGTAAACAATTGACTCAGAGTTTCTGTGCTTTATATCCAGCCTTTGGTTGTGACCCCTCCCTGACCTGAAAAGCCCCTTACCTTATCTTCTAAAACAACATCCTATTTTGAAATCAAACTTTATTAAATGTGCATAAAGAGTGGCAAAGTGACCTGTGCTCATGTGTTTACAGCAAAGTGACTGTAAAACAAATGGCTAACCATCAGAACAGCTAGAGGAGGAATAAGAGGAGCAGCAGCATCTACTGACTGTCAAGTAAATCGCAGAAGACACTAAAGTGATGGAGAATGATAAACAATAATAAGACAAGACACTGAAGCACATAGCCAAGCAAGAAGTAATCCTGAATACAGAGCAATTGAGCAGCAGGTAACCATGAAGGCTCATAGCCTGTAAGCAGAAATCCAGGATAAGAAATACAAGAACGAGAACAAGACAGAAATTCATGCTGACAAACGAGAAGACCATCAAATAACAGGAACTTCCGACCACAAGTAATAAGATGCATTATAACTTCTAACGGAACTGAAAGAAGAACCTATTTCGAAAAACATAATACTATTCAAAAGCTCCTTATCTTTAACTTGGTAATTATTTGCATTTTATGTTAAGACTGTAAGTCTGCGAATTTCATGAGTTTACTATAAAGCAATACTAAACATTTCAGTGGATTCAGAAGAGGGATGAATTCATGGATAATTGTTGCTTTTTAGCTTAGGCTTGGGTGTTACTGTTAGTGGCCAGCCACCCAACTGTAATTCAGCTGGCCTTGTAACCCTAACCCCACCAAGCAGTCGAGTGGGAAGAGCTGTTGTAGTGAAGAGAAAACAGTGAAAGTGAGAAGAGA
Organism: Polypterus bichir lapradei; assembly: GCA_026402145.1. Classification (NCBI taxonomy): domain Eukaryota; kingdom Metazoa; phylum Chordata; class Cladistia; order Polypteriformes; family Polypteridae; genus Polypterus; species Polypterus bichir. The sequence goes on along the minus strand of JANRMT010062791.1, from coordinate 46,031,403 downwards.
GAATTGAGTCCTCTGGCGCTATAAAGGATGATCGGCATAGCAAGGAGCGGTCAGTTTGGAGATAGACTATGTTTTGTAAAAGAACCCATGCTTCTGCACGGTTAAAGTCCACAATACTGGATTACTTAAAGAAAATAATAAAAGAAGATAAGCTCTCAAACAGCACCATTGTAAATCAACTGATTTTCTAAAGATAACAGAGAAGAGTGAAAAGAATGTTACAGGAAAAACCCATAAAGCCTTCATTTTTCATTTTGTTAGACAGTTGACAGTAAACATGCAACAGAGTTAGATGATGATGATGACATGTCAGAATTTCCACGTTTAAACTAGAAAACTGACAATAACAAGGAAGATCAAAATAGCAGACTCAAAACAGACAGCTATAAACAAGACCCCAAGAGAAGTGAAATACACTGAACAAGAAACAAAATCATATATGGCAGACAGATAACTCAAATGTAACTGTTATCTATGCTTAACTCCTACAGGAGAAAGGTAGCCCCAATCCATGTTCAGTGGAGTGCAGAGGCTTTAACAGTACAATTCAAATGGGGGAAGCTGACCACAAGGATAAATGATCCATTACCTGACCAGAACACCAAAGAAGAAAGCACCCAGACTCAGAAATTGCCTGTGCTGTGATCAAAGCCATCTCTTCAGGCTCGCTACTGCATAGTGACAGAGGTGAGAAGGGAAAGGTAAGACTTCTGTGCACTGGTTAGCAAAAATGAATAACACTGAGCTTAGTCTGAACAATACCTCAGAGGAACTGAGCAGCAAAGAGAGGAGGCAGGAGATCAGCACTAGTTTTTAATAAACTTTTTCACACTCTGTAGTATACTGATAAATTAAATGTTACTTCTTCCTGTAAAGTTTCTATATTTGTCCTATTTTTAATTGTGCATACCCAGCACTTTTCATAAGGACCTACCTTCTACCAGTTAACACAAACACAATGCTTTTAAAAATGCAGTGTACAGGGATGGGGCAGACTTTTATGGATCAATGAGTTTCTTTTATTCTGCCTCTCTGCCTCTTTTGTACAAGCCCTGTTCAGATTGTCTAAGAACAACCAATTTGTAGTCTTTGTGTCTGACAGGAATGGTTGCATTTATGTTTTCACGTTGTCACGGTAGAAATCCCTTGGAGCAATATGCAGTGGACTATATCTGGGCCATACATAAGGATTTACTTTTCTTTTTTTGGGGTAAATTACCTTTCCGCCATATTTCTAACGTATGCACGCAAAAGGATTTTTTATGGGGATGAGATTAAATTATTGATAAATTAAATGGGCACAACTGGTTGTATATTAAACAAAATAACACTACTGGTGCTGTGGAAGTGCTGTGGAAAGCAAAATATGCTAGAAGCACATAAAGACTGAACAAACAAGGCACTGTTGTGACTAGTCGCAAATTATCTCAATCAGAGAACTGGATAATGGCTGCACTGTGACTGATCCTGCAACCTCTCCCCTCTCCTCACTGTCGAACGAAGGTGAATGTGGCACCAAAGAATATTCAATATTCTGTCCACTATTAGAACTCTTAGGATGAAAGTATCTGAAGAAACTTGAAGCTAAAAATCAGTTCTTCTGTGAAGGAAAGCCTTCTCTAAACAGTGATGGCATCATATGTGTCATTTTAGATCTCTAAAGTATAATCTACGAGTATAATATGAAATTTTCTTTAACAGTTGTCCCCATGCTCTTTTATTCTTTTTAGCAGAACCTCTACACTCCATAGCTCTACACTCCATAGTCAAAATGTATATAAAACAAAGCAAACATCAGTGTTAACAGAATAATAAATGATATAAAGTTGCAAGAGACTGAAGATAGGTGTAGCAATGATGAGTAGACATATTGTATCTACTAGGGTGTGCTCACTCCCTGGGAAAGTGTTCTTTTGTGATTCAGTTCCCAACATTCCATAGCCATGCTTTGTTCTTTTAGGTCCAACTCGCGTAACGTGGTTAACAGAAGCAACCCCAATTCTCAGGCAGCTATCTTTTCCTTCTTGCCCCGACACTCTAACCCAAGTTCCAAGACCGCCTCTTGCACCTTTAGGGGAGTGATCTCTTCTTCCAGTTCGGGCCAGGCTATGGGAGCAGTATATCTATTAAATAACTTGGCCAAGGGTATCAATGACTATGTGTGCGATCATCCCGGTATCCTTATTACCTGGCCGGTCCCTTCTGCGCCAAGATTATCAGTAGTGTATTTTTTAAATAAGCGATACTTTATATATATGAGTTTAGTAAATTAGCCACAATCATGTTTGTGATTGCAGTTGTGTCCACTAGGGGACGCTCGCTCCCTGGGAATGAGTTCTTTTGTGATTGCAGCATGTTACTTAACCCGAATCTATATAGATATAACATAACAACACCCCTCCCTAGTGATACAACAGTAAGAAATCACATAGGAGAAATAACTTTTATGTTATATCTTTTATGTTATATCTATATAGGTTCGGGTTAAGTAACACGCTGCAATCACAAAAAAACTCATTTCCAGGGTGTGAGAGCCCCAAGTGGACTCACATGTCAGGTTTCCTTACTGGTGATTTAAGGGATTCTACCAATGATCAAAGCCCTTTTAAATAAATACTGTCTTTTTGACTGCTTTTGTTATTTCTAAATACAAAACCAAACTAATGAAATCAAAGATGACAAAAACTTTCCATTTTTTAAATAAACAGATCACAAATGATCAGAAAAGTTTGGGGCTCCTAGGTGATCCCCATATAATTGAAGGTGAGCATGGGGGAGGCGCTATATAAATAAAATGAATTACTATTATTAGTATTGTTATTAAGGTTAATCAGAACAAAAACCATTAAAAAAATTGAGTACATGTTCTCTGATGTGACTCCAAAAGCAGACTGGAGCCAAGATTGCGGTGGAGCCGGTTTTCAGGAAGGAGAGGCAGAAGTGGCAGGTTCAGATGACTGGAGGCCGGAAGTGATGTTCCATCCATCAGTCAATCAGGAAGAGAGGAAGAGACTAGATATTATGCAACAGTGCCAACCCTCAACTTGGAAGTATAACTACCAACTGACAAGCTTTGAACGTGTCTGCCACATGCATGTGTGTGATACCATATACACATAAAACAATGGGTAGACCAGAAAAACTCGGAACTGACGAAAAATAGTTTGAATAAAATTTTTTAGACTATTGCATTTTTTACTAAAAGGGAATTTTCATGGTTACTTTCAGCTAAAAATCATAAATCATTGTTCAAAATGAATAGAGCGTTTGTAGCTATAAAAACGAGTACCAGATTTAATTGTGATCAGTTGTGAGTGCTCAGCATTTACAGTCCACATGCACAGAGACCCTCACACACACATATCCAGTCAGAAATAGGGAATCACATTCAGAGAGTCTAAAACATGGAAATCAATAGAAAGATTACATTTTAAACTTTAACACAATTGAAAAGCATTTTCCAATGGAAAAGTAAAGAAAATGATGTTTGAGAGATTATGACAGAAAAAAAGTCCAAAATTCAAAGGTAAAAAGTCCAAAGTTAAGAAATTTGTATAAAATTCAAAAGGTGAATTCATTCAAAATAAACAGAAGATGTAAAACCAGTCATAAATGTTAGTGTGAACCAACATAAGTGTTACATTTATTAATTTCTATATTTTTAGTAAGAGAATTAATGCCGAGTTCAATATCAAATTATTGTGTTTCTTTCAAACCTCACATGATTAATGAATTCCTGCTTGTAGGCTCATAGCATACATGATGACAAAATTATATTTGTAATAAAGTAAAAGCTGGCCAATTTCCATGTGATTACCCAAACAGTAAAACAATGATTCATCCTTTAAGCATACATATGCAGAACAGCACAGCTGGACGACCAAAACTGAGGTGTAAGTGCTTATTTCATTTGATGGGTAAGAGAGTTTCACAAGATTAAGGATATAGAAAATGTTACAAACAATATGAGATGATTTCATCCACTAAGTGACAGTCACAGCATAATTACTGGGAGTACATAGTAAGTAGCCTTTTGTTTTCGTCTAAGCTGAGTGTGCACAAGGTTTCATATTACTTTCTGCTCTTGAACGAAACATGCTGGTTTTGGAGGGCCAGGTCAGTGGGCAGAAGAGCTTTTTGAGTTGAGTGGCCATGATTAACCTCTACTGATAGATATCATTTTTCTTTCGTTACTATGAGTGCATTTTGTATATTGATTGCATACTGTAACATTGCAAGTGAAGGTCACTTTGACTATTTTAAACAAGCAAAATAATTTGATTTTTTTCTGGAAAGATTTCAGTGATATCAGTTAATGCAAATGAAGGTCATTAATCTGTAAATGCCAAGTGATTTTTAAAACACTACCACTTCTTAATATGAAATTCCATTTCTGATGGAGTTGCTTTTGCAGTGGGTTGCTTTTAGTCTTTATCTTCAAATCAGCATCTATTTCACTGGTTTTCCCTTTTGGCTAAGGGGTGTTTTGAATTGTACAAATATCCTTATTAAATGCCAGTACTATTAAATATATAGCTAGTTATGTTATTTATGGGCTAATTCAACAATTTTCTGCAATTTTATGAGTGGAATTTAGTGGCATATATTCTATACTTGCTATGTGTCAGACATATATTTACTATTGTAATTCATTTATAACACCGCTGTCATTTTAAATTTACAAATTCTGTACTTAATGAGGGATTTTAAACCTTTACTTCTAAGCACCAAAGTATTGTTATGAACTGAGCATCCTGAAACAGTAAAGAGTTGCAAAAACACCTCCCAAAATGCCCATGGGGTGCAAGTGGTGGATTTACCATCAAACCCTTGCTAGATATAATGGTAAATGCAAGATCTTTCTAAAATAAAAGATTTTATTGGATAGTTTGATATACTTTATTTGTCTCCAAGGGGAAATTACACACCAGACACACCTAAGAACTTCTGGTTTTAATAAGGGAGCCACAGCTGTCAATGGCAGGCTTGTTGGTGGGAGTACGACTTGGTCAGATCTGCTCAGTTGTACTGCAGGTTTACATTTAAAGACATTGACATTCAAATAAAACAAGTGCAGCTTGTTGTGTCCACAAATCCAACATGCTATTTGAAGTTTCTTTGTTTCAATGTCTCCTGGTTAAGCCAACTGAATATTAGGGTCAGAATGATTCATTCATTAGAGTATTTTACAGAGTGGATCCTTTCTGTAATGTGAATTAATAAACATTAATCAAGATGATGTAACTTACCTGCCTAGGCAGTAACGTGGATAAATTCAGTCAGTATTTTGATGACTGGACAACACATTTTACTATTAATTATAATGTGCTTGTTTTTTACCATTACTCATTCACTCATTTCCAGTCCCCCTCCTTCCTTTTCCACTCCATCTGATAGCATCTGGTGAAAACTGTCTAGAATTAAAATAGCATTTGAAATAAGAAGTTTTAACTGGTCCTCAAAAGCAAAGGCCGCAGTACCTGAACTTTCTGCAACTTTCCATGACATGTAAAAGTTCATCTAAGTTATTTAAAAATGATAAAACTTTCCACGTTTATGGAGACAGGTCAGATCTGAGTGCTTCTGTCCTTACTTTTATTCTTTCCACCTATGGAGAAACTACTCTTTTGGTAAGTTGCAACAGGCAACAGTGGTAACAGTGCTATCAGTTGAGTACAAGAATATTTAATATATCCCACTTTACATTACTTTGTTAGATGTTATGTAGGTACAGATGTCTTACAATCCTCTGCAAGAACTTTCAAGTTCCAAACTTATCCAAAAGGCAGTTGATACGGGCCGATGTCTTGGGTCTGCGATGACAACAACATATGTTTGATTTAAAAATTTAATTAAGAATAATAGTAACAAGTCAAAGACCATATCTTAATATTCATAAAGATTAAATAAATTGGTTAAAAACTGCAAAAAAATAAAGTTGTCCTAAAAAAAATAAAAGGCTCTGTTATACTGCGAAGAGCAAAAAAGGCATTCAATGCCTGTAAATGGCAATTCAAAAAGCAACCAAGTCCCAATAAAATAATCCAGAAATGGTCAAAAAACAGAGCAAAAAAGTGGTCTCCCCTAGACTTTCTCGTATACTCAAATATGGGGATGGATATTTGAGGAGTAAACCATAAGACAATTATTATATTTTTATATTAAGTACATTAAAGAACCATCAGCAACAAATCAAATCAAATTAATAATAAATTGAACAATTTTTATAAAAAAGTAATGAATAAATCAAACTCTGGAGCTGGATGAATAAAAGGTAAAGTAACAATTCTGGTTAACGGAAATAGCCCCAAAGTTGATAGACATCTATGTTTTGTACCTAATACTGTGACAAATATGGTTGACTTAAGTGAAAGTGTACTCAAGTTGTTGTGGTTACAAACAGTCATACACACAGACATAATTCCAAAAATGGTATTTTCGGAGGTCTAAAACGTTAAGATTCATCAAAATCTCAAAATGGATTTTTTTTGACAATTACAATACATCATTAAAAGTAAAAAAAAAAAAAAGTAAAAAGGTCAGGAATCCAGAAAACAAAATAAGAACAAGGAACAGCAAAATCACAGGTGAACTCACCAACTCACCAGGCGCATTCAAGATGAACTGCCAGGAACTGTGGGAAACAGTCATCTTTATGGGGCTGAGGGCAGTCCCTGGCAGTGATGGGCAGGTGGTCAAGCTTCTGGGGGAACTATCCATAAAGCACAAGACACGTAACAAAGGCTTAGAAGATTAAAGAAGGAATAATGCAAATAATTAAGAAAAGGAACATTAACTAAGCAAAAAGCCTAAAAAATGAACAAAAAGGACATGAGATAACAATTTGAACCCCATCCTGACTGAAACATAACAAGTGTAATGGTTTTGCCAATGCACTGAGAAAGCTTTCAATGTCTTTGTCTCCCCTTTTGCCCTTCAATCTTCAGGTCAGTATTGTTTTTATAGATTTTGTCACTTTGGGTTTTTTGGAATTTTGTCATTTTGCCTTTTCTGCTGTTTGGACCTCTGGCCTTTTTGTAATTTGAAGACATTTTGTGGTCTGATTTTGCTTATGGATCTTTTTTTTGCCCTTATTTCCTTTTGGAATATAGCTGTATTTAGTAGCCATATTTCTGAACAGATTATTTTTATATTTCTTGGCCCAATTTATTCATGGATTAATTTTGTATTACTGGGTCTCTGTCTGAATTCCCTACAGGTTCTTATTGTTTAATAATAATAAGCAGTTAAGTAAACTCTGGATCCCACAGTTTCCTTGATCAACATAATACCCAAAATCATAACAAGTATTCAATGTGTCCACAGGGTTTGAAAATCAGGCCTGGTCACTATTTTTGTGCAGATGTTCCTAGTTTTGTGTACCACAGTGGTGGTTCACAAGCAATCACCAGGCATTATGTAAGGAACAGAAAAAATGTTAGGAGCATCAAGTGCCAGCAAAGGCATGGATGAAACTCCACTGCAAAAGAGAAAGAGAGAAGCCATCATAGTTGCAGTTCCAAGAAAAGCTGCTGTTTAGTGGAGCATGTTAGTGTTATAGGTAGGGCGCTATCTCTGATGCCATAGGGGTTATCTATCTTGAATTCAAAAGCTTGATTATTTTTGAATTTGCTTCACTGTTATGCATAAGAGGATTGTCTGAAAATGGTTTATTTTACAATATTTAAAAAAAATGTGTTTGGGACATTGTAGGCAGTTGACTAGACACCTGATATTTAGACTATCTGACCTAACTAATTTAAGATTTTTTTTTCATGGATGTTTTGATATTATTTGCAGTTCTTAAAATTTGCTCCCCTTGAAACCCATTGCATCAAGAATTTTGTTATCTACATTATCTATGAAAACATGAGATTTTAAATATTTCCCAGTCATCACTATAAACAATGCCATTGAGTAATCAATAGAAAAATGTTATTTTCCTTCTTTTTAAACTTAAATTATACGCAACTTGTAAGTTATTTTCCTCCTTCTTTTAAACTTAACTCACATGTGACTGGTGGATGAAATTCCATTCCGTTCCTACAGAGACCTAATGGAAATTGATTTGCCGCAAACCCACCCCACTACTTTGTTAGCATTTTTTTCAATGACATGCATCACTGTGATAAACACTTTAAATAGCCGTGTTGCTATCTTTCATAAAGACAGAAGCTTAAAATCATTAATCAGTTGAAGTTCCACAAAACACATAGAAAACTAGCAAGTGATAAGCAGAGATAGATTCGTATTCTGTTTAAATCAAGGGCATAGCATTTTGACCAAAAATTGCATTTCACATTCACCAGCAAGACAGATTTAAGCAACAAGAGTATGATCTATCAAAGTGAAAAATGAGTTTTTGACAGTGCTTTCTCTCGTGTTTTTGTGGCTAAAATACAAGGAACACCAGAAACCATCCAATTCATGATTAATGTACTGTTCTGCGTGCCATGAACTCACACAGTAGTGCAGCACAGCCTTGAATATTCCAGAGTTTGCTGAGTCCATCACATTTGTAGAATTTGTGAAAAATTTCAAGTACTAAACTCTAGTGGAATGGACCGGCATGCTTCACCAATATGCTACTGCTTTGGCATATGTTGCTACAAGATGGCAATCATTTGCTGCTGCAGTACAGAAAATGACAAAGGTGTCAGAAACTACAGCTCCGAGAATGGAAACAGTCCTGAATTATCGAGGAATAAGTGGGACTCACCACCTTCGTTATTGGTTGACGTACTCTGAACACACATACACACAGAAAGATACACAAACAACTCCTATCCACTTAAGCACCAATTATGAATGATGCCTGCATAGCCAAACACTCAATACTCTACTAAAAGGCTTGCCGCTTTGGCGTGAACAACACTCAAGTGTCCCCAGATATAACCTACACCTTAAGGCTGTTACATCTTGGTTAATGCCACTTACCAACCAGCGATGTGTTACTCCCAGCCATTCTTTTCTATACTGGGGGTGACCCCCTCAGCCTACTTTATTAGTTCAATCACTCAAGATTTACAGAAGAAGTACAGAAATCTAACAGCAAATCAGTATTTATTAAGATAGAATAATAACAAATGATCTAAATGAAATAAATTATATAAAATAGTAAAGCCTGAATGTAAAGCTCTAATAAAAAAAACATCCTTGCCTCAGAGTCAAAAAGCTTACTGAAGAGTAGCAAACATCTACGTCAGGCAAGGAGCATCGTCTTAGGCAGCTTTTCGATTCAGCAGTTAGGCTGATGCATGGATGGCATTTTCGAGGTCCGGATGGATGAAGTCTGTTTGATGGACTGGAGTCTCTCTCTCTCTCTCTTTCACCCTCAGATGGGTGATGCTTTATGCCAGATGGTCACATGGGGTTTTAAACTTTATGATGTTACACACAGATATTTGACTAGCTATTCTGGTGATGAACAGTTTGCCTTAGAAGCTGTGACTTTAAGAGTTTGTGAAAACTACTTAATCTTGTCAAGTTTTTATCTGTGTGTTATCCAGTTCCCTTGGGAAAACCTACATGGCATTTAGTTTGCAAATTTATTGATCATTTATATACTTAGATGACACAAAAGAAAAATAGACAATGTATATGGGATTAAAACAAAAACAGAAAACATATTCTCATGGGGTCTTATGGTGCTGATCTGTATGAAAACATCTGTCAGTCCAGAGTTCAAAGGCAGTTCATTGCAGTCCATCTGGATATCCACTAAACAAGGAAGGTTGCAGCTTGTTTTTAATATAGTGCCTGCACTCTCAAAATTATGACTGTCTACTCTAATGTATAACAGTTACTCAAGATAGCTTTACAGGTAGTCAAACATCATTTTCCATTCACTGATTTTTTTTTCCTGGCAATGCAAACTGTTTAATAATTTAGGAATGCAACTCGGGCAGAGTCATGCTAGTGAAGTTATGTGCACTAAATCTGTGCACTTTATTGCTGAAACCATTCACAGCAAGCAGTATACCATGACCTTCTGTTCTATTCAGTGTTAACCGACAGTACCAATGAAACTTCTCTTAGTGAAGGAGAGACAGTGTACCTTGCTCAATAATAAAGAGGGCAGCACTGGTGCTTATGAGCTGGCTCTGAAAAATGTGACACCAAACACTAAAGCAATAACTCACCCTATTGGGTCCACAGCAAATGAAAGGATTTCTACAGCAAATGTGCTGCTCTTGTGTTCAGATGGAAACATCATCATGATGGGCAAAAGCACTTGGGGTTGTTAGTAGAATGAGATATCAACAACCTGCTGTGCAATAACGCATTGTACAGCATATTAGCTAGAGCTTGCATTTAAGAATAGAATTAAAAACCTCTCTCCGGCAAATAAAGCCAACACACGTCTGACAGGAGTATTTTTATTTCATAACAACTCACCTAAAATAGGAGACCGATTTATTAGTTCATTCACATCACTTTGCATGAAAGCCCACATGTCCCAGATAATGGGAGGCACAAGGTGATTTTTTTATATATATATTTGGCAATAAATGTTATTGTTAGGTACTACAGTTACTAACATTTACTACTAACAAGAGTTCAGTACTTCGCAATGTAAGTTTAAAAAAAAACAGTGGTCCTACATAAAATTTAATTTCTTTGGGGGGGTAGTCTGGGTACTGTTGTTTTTTCCCCAACACCATGAAAACATGCATGTAAAGTCGATTGGTATCTATAAATTGGCCTGTATGCTGTTACAACTGAATGCCTTCTTTTCTTAAATATTTTGAGATACCAAGATAAGGTGTGATCCCTGTAAAGGGTGTGCCACTACTGTTTTACGACCAGTGCCCAGATCTAGCATTACTTAGCAAGTGAATCTACAATTCCTCCAACAGGTATGCCTTTTGCTTCATAATAAATTAACAAAGTAGCCTAAAATTCTCCCCCTCTTCCACACTGAAGTCAAAAAATCCATTACAAACTAATTACACTCAAATATCACATATTGGAAAAGCTTGTAAGACTGCAAGTTCGGAATAAGCAGATATTCCAGACAGCTCAAAGAAGAGTAACAAAAAGAAACCATAGTTAATGTTATCTGAATGGCTACAGGAATGAGGCGGTAGTTTGAAGTATCTACCATTCCCCCATTCTTTATTTAATTTCTATAATTTGACAGGACTGTGTATGCCAAGTGTCAGGTCCTACAGCTGACTGAATAATTTTTTGTGCTATTTTCTGTGTATTTTTTATATTGTATTACGTGGCTGGAGATCTGTTGTTGGTTCCTGGGATCCAAAACACGTCTGTCATTTTCATTTCCATTAATTTTTCCCCTCACTGCTTCTTATCATTGATTGGTTTGTGTTTTTGTATTTCACACATTCTTTGGGCATTTTACCATATATTTTCCTGTTTCATCATTTCTTTGCTTTTAGCACAGTTTGTGCTCTTTAGGAACTAGTTTATGCAAGGAGCAATTCACTTTAATTAATTAGAATCATATGAGCACAGATGCTTTGCTCACTGTACAGTAAGTCATTTGCTTAATGCGTTCTGATGGATATAAATGATAACTGCTGTCTCACACATGCAAGTAGGAGGAAGCTGTATGGATCAAGTGAAGGTAATTCCCTTCAGGCCAGGGGGTGGCAGGGTGCACTAAACCTTCTTCTGCTATCTCTACAGACCAAACACAGGAAAACCTCTCTGACTAATCCCTAAAGATATCACTTCTGGTTCTGCCGCTTAGAAGAATGTCACTTCCGGTTACAACATCAGAAGGAGGTGTCTTTCGGTTCCCATACATCACTTCTGGTCTTGGCATTTAAAGCCGCCATCTTAACAACTATTCATCAGTTCTCATTTGGACTCCATCAAAGACACTACTGTCTTACTCTCAAAACCCATTGCAGCCAGGGATAATATACGGGTGACTGCCCCAAACCTTTTTAAGTGTGTCGAGTCTGATCATTTTACACTGCCATTTCTATATCTGTCTCTCACTATCAACAACTTGTTATCACACAGTTTTATTTTATGCTGACTTATTCATGACACACAGTAATTGGCATAATTTAGAGAAAACTTTTGTGTGTATGGAGCAGTCCGCTCTACTCACTCTCAACCACAGCCACTAGATGGTGCATGCATATACTTTTATATTTTTTCAGCACTTGCACGCAGCTTACTTCTCACTATGAAAAACCTGTGTGCAGCAAAGTCTGCTGCGTAACAGCGACATCATGCTAATGACACTGATGAAGAGACACAACATTGAACTAAAGCAATCGTAAAAGTGCCAGTGAAAAATTGCGGCAACGGAAGGCAATGCTTGACGTTTTCACTATAAACATTGTCTATCTGGAGGTATTTTCATAAGACAAAGATTAATAGGATTCACATACCAGCGATATGGCTAAGATATGGCATCGCCAGTGTCTTCTAACAAAAACCAATAGGGCAGTGAGCACAGGTAGGTCCACGTCCTCTGCGTTGGGTAATTCTTAAGAGTTAGCGGACGCGAATTTAGTAAAACTGCTAGGAAATCTTCAGGTTCTTTTTTGTCCTGAAGACCACACACAGTTTATACATATTTGGATATTCTTATTTTTGAAAATCTTTCCAGGTTGCATGAAAACTGAACTGGTTTGAAAAAATGTTTTATTTATATTTATTCTCATTTTACACTTTGAACAAAGTTCGTGTTGGTAAATACGTTAGTTTTCCTGTTAAGGGTTGGTTTATATATTGATTGTCCTGGTGAGGAACAGGCAAGTGCTATTTTACTGAGCTAACCGGGAGAAGTGTGTAAAAAATTAAACTAAAACAAATAAAAACAGACCTAGCCACTAAATCCTAACGATAGACAAGAATCAAAGTCGAGAAGTAGGCAAAGAGGTCAAATTGAATGAAATTCATGAGAAGTACAAATGCAAAAAAATGTTTTTAAGATGTTATATTTGGGGATTAGATAAATTAAGGAGTTCCCAGCTGACCTTTTATCCCCTCACACCAATTACCCACAAGGTCACGACCCATGAAACCATGCCCCTAAATGTGGTTGTAATGATGGCTGTCAAATTGCCAGCGATAGAAGGACCGGAAAATAGTGATCAAGACATTAAAATTTTCAAAATAAAGTTAATCATGACATTGGTTACCTATGGCATATAAAATTGAATTGGAAATGTGTTTATAAATCTGAACTAGTACTGAAGAAGTAGCTTGTACATACACTTTGCAATTAATATAAAACAAGACCTCCTAAATACCACACAAGGACAGAACTCTCCACTGTGTAGCAAGAGGCAATTAGAGGTATAACATCTTCTAGCAAAATGTGGTGCATTGTGCAACTATTTATGTTTTCATGCTAGCATGGCCTCATACTTCTCATGCTCCTTGTGCCTTGCTTTTGTCCAATTTGCTTCTTTTTGTTTTCCCGGCATCACTGTACTGTAACAGTGTAATGTCAGGTCATAAACCCTGTAGCTGGAAATCTATACTTGGCCTTCCAATTCACTTGCTGAATACACTTAAACAAAAACCAATCTGTGTGGAAGTTAAACTGATAGCATTATAAGCAAGACAAAAACTATAGAAGAGCAGGGGGGAGTCAATCCATCACTACACCCACTCACACCCCCACACTCATGTGTATACAGTAGGACTAATTTAGATTGCAAAACACACTTTATTTGGAAATCAGTGTATCTAGAAGAAAACTCATGCAGAAACATGAAAAGAAATTTGAAATTCTACAAACGAAGAAGTTTCACCTAATATTTATACCCATTCTCTTATAGCTTTGAGGTAGTAGCGCTAACTATTGCTCCATTATTCATGTAGTATTGTTTTTCTGTTTATTCCTGATATGTTATTCATAGAAGTAAAATCTTATCAGAAATTCTTATATTTTATTTCCTCCCATGGTTCAATGGTTCAATGACATGGTATTAAATGTAAACTCATAAAATGTAAAATTTTGAAATTCTGTATTTATTGCTACATGATTTCCAAGGCAAGCAGTGTGATGTTGTTCCTGAGGCATTGAACTGTAAACTTGAAGGCTGCCAGCTCATTGTGCGGCACTGGGTATGACACTTTACCAGCTTAATGATTCGATTGTGAACAAATGTATGCAAATAATTGTACTTTATTAGGATCTTTTAATGTACCTTGAATAAATGTGATATCAGTTATTAAAATGGAGGATCTCACTTTATAAGTGTGTGTTCCTTAGCCCTGTAGCTATATAGCTTTCAGATGTACAATACAGGACTGAAAGAGTTACCGGTACTTCCAAATCTTATAAAACAGAATGCACAATAAAAGATTGAACTGGGCTCATATTAACTTTTTGTGTTTGTAAATATGAAGGATTTGAAATGAAAGTAAATTCTCTTTTAGATTAACAGAAATTACGAGGTACAGATTTTTCTCAGCAAGATTCAAACAAGAATCACACAGCCACTCTCTCATTTACAATGCAAATTTACAATTGCTAATTATTTTATATTTATCTTTAGTATGTGAAAGGAAACCAAACACCCCACATGTAGATGGCAAGAACCATTGACATTGAGGTCTTATGAGATACTAGACAGTTATGCTGTATTATTATTCTTTATTATTCTTTTTTTTTCTATAATTTCTTCCTGTAATGATATCACATGCATTATGTGGGTTTCATTGATAACTCTAAACAGTGTCCAACACCCTCCAAATGTTTCCGGTCCAGAGCACATCTAAACCAGGTACCTGAACCATCAGTACGCCATTTTTTTATGATGTCTGTGCCACTCTGTGATTCCCCAGGTGCCTTGGGTCTGTTCTTTCACCTGGGACATAATCATAACCAAGATGGACTAGGTGTAAAAAAAGGTTTCAATAAATAATACTTAATGACAAATTGTGAGGAAATTACAAATCAATAAACTTATCCAATAAATAAATACCATAAATAGTTAAAATCTGTAAAAATAATTTCCTTCACATTACATTCCCTCAGCTACTTCTGTCCCACCCCACTCACCCTGCAGGCACATTCAGCAGGCCAGAGACACCAGTGAATGCGCTTCGCAAATCAACTCTCATCTCAGCCACCTCCATCAGTACCCACTGGGACACTCAGAGCCAGACTCCATTGTCTTGCCACCACCTTCTGATCAAGCAGGACCCCTGGATCATTCAATAATCCCTGCTCCTAAAAATCAGCAGGGAAGGATCCACCCCTAGAACACCTCTGCTTACACACCTCTATGGGGCTTCCCTGACCGCTCACCTACTTCACACAGCACTGGTTTAAGCTTGATTCTGGTTGGTTTTCTTTCACTGTCCCCTTGATTTCTTCTTCCTGGTTTCTTTCACTCATAAAGTGTTTTCTCATCCTTCCTTTCCTACTCATATCTTTTTAACCCTGTGAGTACAGATGCACTATACGATTTCAATAACAAATGGCTGTGTCAACTGTGCTCATATACGGAAATGAGCAATTAGCCAATTTCCCCATTAAGTTCTTTGCAACCACACAGCTTTTCACTGGCACACCTACACCCATCATGTATGAGCTACACTATTTTATTATAACATCTGCACCTGTTCAGACACACCACAGACCCCAGACAGAGTCCACCACACACTGTGCTGTTATTTTGAAATTGTAACAATGTTGTGAATGTGCAAACTGCTTGGTGTGGGAATATGACATCATAGCAGTCATTTAAGATAAAAAGGGAAAAGGAGACATTGCAAGAATAGTCCGTTTTTATGGCAGCATTATTGTAACATTTCTTGAGTTAGCAACTGATTTCTCTTGTTTGTATATTCTTTGTATTGAACCAGTAAGGACCAGTCAGTTAGTGGTATAAGTGGGATCAAGAGATAAAACAATTAAAAAGCCTCAAAGCCCTAAAAGTCAGAAAACAAGTCATCAAAGCCAAAATGCCGAGATAAATTTAAAAATCACTAACAAAAGTAAGGAATTCACAATACACTAGTTGCCAATCCCTTTTAGCCGCAATCTTGGATAACCAGGAAGTACTTCTGGCCACTCCCACATAATAACACAATGGCAACAGTAAACAAAAATACCACAAAATGGCAACACCAATATGAAATAATAACTAACACCTGAAATCATTGTCTTTTCAAGAAAAGCACCCTTGAGGTGAGAATACAATTGGGTTCTCTAATATACACAACCCCAAACAGGACCAAAATTTTATCAAAAAAGGTCCAGGAAACACCAGAAACAAATTACCAGATTATAATACTTGCACATTGATATTTGTACATTCTAAGCATATGTATTTTGTGTTTTATTTCATTATTTTTCGGGACAGTGGCGTTACTTGTTTCATTCTCAGAATCAAGCAGATGATGGCCCTACATTGAATCAGGTGAATGAAGCAGCCCCTTGTAGGCTCTTCAAGACTTTTCCATGAGCACATTTGTTATGCCAGAGATGAAAAACAGCATGTCTGCAGGCAGAAGAACTGGAACCTGAAAAAGAATAACAAGGTCAGACACAGGCAACAGTCGTATTATCAGTACCAAACAAGTTGCTAATGTTCTTAATGTTATTATGAGGAAAAAGAAAAATAATAATAATAACAACTTGGAGTTGTAACTAAAAGCAAGGGGTTTGAGACAGAACTGTAGTATGAATAATCAGTAAGATGCCAGAACAAACTGTGCACCAAAGCCAAAATGCCAACCAAATCTCATTGTCAAAAATAAATATTGCCATGTCCTAACTATGATTTGGAATTATTGCTCCTAATTAAATATTGAAATAAATTGGAGCTTGCATTTTTATTTTAGAAATTGACCCAACATCCAGATAACCAGTACAGACGCAAGGCCATCCTTATACATCATGTGACTTGCACATCATGTTATCAGCAGTGGTTGTATTACAACAGAAAAATGGCTTTCCCAGAATATTGATAAAAAATAAAATGATTCCACCTGTGAAAAAAACGGTATTCTTCACCAGGTAAAGGAAATATCAAATGACTAAGCCCAAAATAAATTTCAAAAATCAAAGTGAAAAAAACATGCAGAGTTCTTAACAATAACTAGAAATCTAAAGCCATCTCTCAACTAAACACTCCAAAGGTAGGTTTTGATCCACAAACCTCGACGTCAGTGATAGCTTGTCACCGTCTTACATAGTGTTGACATGAAGGATGTCACGTGCCATTGGTGATCACATGGTAGTAATGGAGCATAGATATGGCCATTCAAGAAACCATAAAATGACAGTGCCTGCAAAAATAATTGAAAACAAATGTTAATGAGACAAACTCATCCATATAATGCAAAAAATAACAAAGCCAAAACTATTTTAAACTGCAAAAAAAGTACTGAAATTATTTTCACAAAATGATAACAATATTAGGATCTTTTTGGCACGTTTGTGTGCAAATAGGATGAGGCATGGTGTCATAGCAATACAGCTTCCAAATGGCAACACTTCATCACATCATAATTGCATGACTTGACACAAAGTAAAATAAAAAATGTTTTAAAAACAAAGAAGATAAGATTTCATCACTGTAATGTTATGGTTTGCTATGGGTTTTATACATCATATGCAGCTTCTTTTTCTGTTTTTTGTCACTTCAAGTTGACCCAGTGGCATGCTTATAAGTCCTGTTTGCTTGTTTTCCTGCCTGCTCAGTTGTGACAAAAACCTTCTGCTTATTTGAAGTCATTTACAAAAGGTGCTAGTCCATATTGATATAGTAGTGTTTTAACTTTTTAACATCTTTCTTCTGCTTTTAAACAGAACAGAAGAAATTTAACATAACAGAGTCCATCATGCTCTTTTTTTTTTACCTCATAGATAAGCTGGCCCAAAATCTCACCCAGATACTTCTTAAAGGTTGTCAAGGTTTCAGCTTCAACTATATGCCTCTGTTGTTTCAGAATCCCGCAATTCCTGGTGTAAAGAAGTGCTTCCTGGCTGCAGTCTTAAATACATATTTGACCTTAATTTCCACTGGTGTCCTCAAGTAAATGATTCACCCTTAAGTTGAAAGAATTCTCCTGCATGTACTTTATCGATGCCTTTGAAGATCTGGATTAGGTCCCAACACAGTCTTCTCTGCTCGTGACTAAACAGGTTTAATTCTCTGAATCTGTCAGAGTACGCCATGTCCCTAAGTTCTGGGATGCACTTGTTTGATCTCCTCTGCACAGTTTCACGTGCTGCTCTGTCTTTCTTGTACTGCGGTGACCAGAAATGCACACAATACTCCAGATGTGGTCTCACTAGTGCATGATATATCAAAGCATAGCATCCCTTGATTCTTATTTAGTGGTATTTATGATATAACCTAACATTTTATTTGCCTTTTAAATTGCTTCTGCACATTGCTTAGATGATGAAAATGGTGTGCCAACATAAACCCCAAAATCTTTTCCTTCTGTAAAGCAGTCTCCCATCTTACATTTATAATTGACATTCCTTTGCCTATGGGTAACACTTTCATGTCAACATTAAACTGCGTTTTTTTTAATGGTTTCCCCAGTTCTGAAGCTTGTTTGAGTCTTTTCGAAATGTTTTTGCTCCTTCAGCAGTAACTGCTTTCCTTTACTTAACATCAATGAAATGGAAGTATACTAATGTGAGAAGTCATGTCATGTCATCTTCAAACTCACTTAACCCAGACCAGGGTCGAGGAGTGGGAGGGCTGTAGCCTATCTCAGCTAGCATTTGACACAAGACAGGAACAAACCCTGGACAGGGTGTTGGTCTTTCACAGATCAAACACACACACACACACACTAGGGCCAGTTTAGCATTGCCAATCCACCTCACCTGAATGTCTTTGGACAGTGAGAGGAAACCTACACAGACAAGGGGAGAACATACAAACTCCACTGGACGTGAACCCTAGTCTCCTTACTGCAAGGCAGCAGTGCAACCACTGCAACACCATGTGAGAAGTGTGGCAGAAAAATAAAACATGCATTAACCCATTTATTGCTATAGAGATTTTGTTTCATGTCTTAAACTGTTCGTATTTTTCAATGAAAACTCTAACACAACTTGACAGTTCATTGCAGTTTTTTATTTTTAAATATTTTACTAGCATGTTTAAGTAAGAACCATATATTTTAAGTTCACAAGACATTAACAGATATTAAAAATACAATACCAAAAATTCAGTTGCATAGAAACAATTTTTAGTTTTCTAGTGATGTATAATAGATTATGTGACTGCAGTTTAAAATATAGTTAATTTCTACCTGATAAAAAAAGTCAAGCCAAATATAAATGTCTACATATAAAAAATATTATGCTTTTGTTAAATCTCTCTCAGCTCTCCTTACCTGATTTGATAAAAATTGTTAAGTAAAGTCTTAATGAAGCTACAAAAAACAATTCCTCACATTTCTAATTATAACAATTATCCATGGGCTGAGAGATCTTTCCCTTTGAAAGCCAGATATATAGTAATTAATAAACAACCCCTCTTTATATTTTTATATAGCATCTTTAGTACTGACCACCATCCCAAAGTGACTGAAATGGTGACAAACAGTAACATCAGAATAATGCATGGCAAATGAATTACACTGTGCTAAAACTGTCCAGGCAGGCACCCAGATTAATATGCATTAACTAAATTGTTCTTCAGAATATGATTGTGTTAATCCTAGAAGTGAACTGTAATTAATTGAATGCCCAGATGTAAAGACACACCATGCACCAAGTCAGCTCAAGCAAGGTGAAACAAGCAGGTTATATGCAGAGCAAAAATCGGAAAACACACAGCATGAACCTGTACTCGGCTGGGCTTATTAATAAATCATTTGATATTTGAAACAATGTCTCCTCATTCCTGCCTTGTGGCATCAGTAAGCCCAGAATATTATTCAATTCTTTATATATGAGATTGAAGAAAATAGTTTCTTAAGCAATTTTTGAAAAAAAAAAAAATATTTTGGAGAGTGTTGACATTTAATATCTCTTCAGAATATCTGCTCATTTTTAAATAAAAAAGATGATTATTATCTTTGCTGTCTCACGTTTTGATAGAAAGACAACCGTGGATGGTTGGATGGTTGGAATTAAATCTGCTGAATTTCCTTATGGATACATGATATTATGAGCTTGTTTCTGCAGTAAAGTGCATTTTGATGAAATATGTTTAGTTAATCTATATCGCCTTAAAATAAAGGACTTACTAATAATTACAATAAAGGTTCTGTATCCAAAATATATTCAGAAAATAATGGCTGCCTTTATCTGCTATTCAAGTTTTCAAAACACTATAACTGATTTTGAAGTACAACTGGATGCTAAATGACTTATAATGCTCTCTTGAATACCAAAATATTGTATTTTAAAAAGATCATGCAAATAGAATATATACAACATAATGATTATGCCAAAAAATGTATTGGCCATTATGCAGGTGTGCTAAAATTGTTTGATGCCACTAATATTCCTTTGTTCACTCTCGTGTGTTCTGCCCTCATTTTCATTACCATCTTGTCCTCGTTCCCTCCACTTCTGTCTCATTGCACCTGCTCATCTTATTCACTTTACAGTTCAAGTCCCCTCAACACAACTTTTATATCCCACTTTCATGCTGCTACTTCCTCTTCACTCTGCAGTTGCTTTCAGCAACTTTAGCACGGTTTTGCCTAATCATTCTTATCACATTTTGTTTTGCATTCATCCTCCAGGATTCGCTCCCATACATCATACATCACCTCATATATCTGCATAACGTGTCCTCTTACTGCCTGAGAGACTCCTTTAGGATTTGTAACAGGGGCAGATTCTTTCTTGCATATCTCCCTGCTTTATCCATGCTGTGTTGGCAACTTCATCTCCGTTGAACTTCTATGCTACAGAGATAACATTTCTCACATCCTGCCAAAAACTCATTTGGCAATGTTTGTGTTTATTCTATTCACATCATAAAATGACTGCTCTTCTCAAGGTATTGGAACTTTTAAATTATTTTTCCTAAAATCTGAAATTTCAATAAGGGTGTTTATCTGTGTATATGTATCTATATAAATCTATCTATATCTCTATATAGATACAAAGCAATCAATCTATATATGTATATATAGCATTAAGTCAATGAAACTTCTGGGCTAATGATCTGGTTAGTTAAGTAGCAGAGGGGGTTGTTAATCAGATTCAGCTGATTTGGTGTTAATGAAATTAACAACAGGTGCACTAGAGGGGTAACAATGAGAAGACCCCCAAAACGGGAATGGTTTAACTAGTGGAGGCCACTGACATTTTTCCCTCCTCATCTTTTCTATTTTTTTTTCACTATTTTTGCATTTGGCTACTCTCAGTGTCACTATTGGTAGCATGAGGCAATACCTGGACCCTACAGAGGTTGCACGGGTAGTCCAACTTCTCCAGAATGGCACATCAACATGTGCCGTTGCCAGAAGGTTTGCTGTGTCTCCCAGCACAGTCTCAAGGGCATGGAGGAGATTCCTGGAGACAGGCAGTTACTCAAGGAGAGCCATAGAAGGTCCTTAACCCATCAGCAGGACTGGTATCTGCTCCTTTGAGGAGGGAGGAACAGGGTGAACAGAGCCCAGAGCGCTACAAAATTACCTCCAGCAGTCTACTGGTGTGAATTTCTCTGACCAGACAATCAGAAACAGATTTCAAAAAGGTGGTCTGAGGACCCGATGTCTTCTAGTGGGCCCTGTATTCACTGCCTGGCACCATGGAGCTCAATTGGCTTTTGCCATAGAATACCAGAATTGGCAGGTCCACCACTGACTCCCTGTGCTTTTCACAGATGAGAGCAGGTTCACCCTGAGCACATGTGACAGACGTGAAAAGGTCTGGAGAAACCGTGGAGAATGTTGTACTGCCTGTAACATCACTCAGCATGACCGGTTTGGTAGTGGGTCAGTGATGGTCTGGGGAGGCATATCCTTGGAGGGATGAACAGACCTCTACAGGCTAGACAACGGCACCTTTGGACTCATTATCAGACCCTATGCTGGTGCAGTGCGTCCTGGGTTCCTCCTGGTGTATAACAATGCCCAGCCTCATGTGGCGAGAGTATGTAGGCAGTTCCTGGAGGATAAAGGAATTGATACCATTGACTGGCCCCCATCCTCACCTGACCTAAATCCAATAGAACACCTCTGGGACATTATGTTTCGGTCCATCCGACACCACCAGGTTGCACCTCAGACTGTCCAGGAGCTCAGTGATGCCCTGGTCCAGATCTGGGAGGATATCCCCCAGGACACCTTCTGTTGTCTCATTAGGAGCATGCCCCAATGTTGTCAGGCATGCATACAAGCAAGTTGGGGCCATACAAACTACTGAGTGCGATTTTGAGTTGCTGCAATGAAGACATCATTTTTAAAAACACAGTGAAAAAAATCTATTTTGTATACCCTTTCTTGTGTTGTAATTAAATGTATTTTATTTTGTAACATTTTTGTAGAATACTAGCCTCACTTATAATCCCACGGGTGTATTGGATCAGAAGTACTGTGTAACTAAGTAATTTTCTGTATACAATAGCTTATTTTTTTAACCTGGGGCTAATATTGTTAGTTCACTTGAGCTGCTAACTGTTGAACGTACTACATACAGTCCTTGGCAGTGTTGGTGTGAAAGAGATTGCTGCAGAATTCTGTATTAAAGCGGTAATCGATATTGTTACAAAGGTGATTTGAAGTTGATTCAGTCTATCCATTAGCCTAAAATTAGTACTGTCTCAGTATACAGTGGAACTGAATAAATAAATACCAACAAAAAACAAGTTACGTAACACTAGAATTACTAGAGCCTACGAAAAAACTTGTAGATCCGTCCCACCTTAAATCGCTTCACACCTCTTCCTCTGCGTTTTTTGTCCTGTAAATGTGTCGATAAGCAGCAAGCAGCCTGCTATCACATCACCCCACCCTACACAGTTTTCTCAGCTCAAGTCTGTTTACCTGCGTGTCAGTTGCTTAGAGTTGTACAGAGTGAGAAGTCAAGCAAAATGACACCTTTTATAAATACTATATCGTTATTTGGAACACTTGCATTTCATGTGTGTTCTGTGTCTATAATGATCTATGTAAACACATTGTTAAAACAGAAACATTTTTCATGTTTTAGTAATAATTGACAAAATGTAGACATGAAGTGTATAATGTGTGAAGCCTGAATTCCAAATATCAAATAAACACTTTCACAAAAGGTACAAATATAACAGAACAAATGCACTTCTATTCAAGAATATAACTGCAGAAAAAGAACCCGCGTTAGGGTGCGACATTGACACGCATTTGCTATGACTGCTTTGGAGGCGCAACAACTTCAACTGTTGACTAGTAATCAAAAGTTCACGGGTTCGAGTCCGTTTTGAGAAGTGAGTTGCTCTTATTCTTACTATTTTAGAATAAAAACATACATTTGATTCCAGCCTGTAACAGCTGCTGTAAATTTATTCTCTCAGTCGCGTTCACAATCCCACTTACCCCAACCCTCTCACACATTTGACGTACGAACTGTATGTTAATATATTTTTAAGCAGACATATAGTTAATTATACCATAGAATGCACAGTGTAATAGTAAACTAAATGTAAAAACATTGAATAACACTGAGAAAACCTTGAACAACAGAGAAAACTAACACTGCAAGAGTTCGCGCTGTAGCACTACAAACCGCTTGCTAAAAACACTTTTTTTTAATGGGTTTTAAGCACAGGGAAAAAAATGAACATTTCAAAAATCCGTAATTTAATAAACCACCAAGAAAAGTAACATTGCAACAATGCACCCTACGAACCGATCGCTGTAAACAGAAGTGAAGTGAAGGTTAAAATCCAATAGAAAAAAGTCTTTATTAAATACGAGGTTAAAACAATGCTCGGATCTGTCTCTTTAAAAGCAAGCCTTATGCATCCAGCCTTCTCTCTCTCGCGTGCGTTTGTGTGTCTGTGTGTGACTCTCTCGGGCGCGTGTTTGTGTGTGTGTGTGTGCGTTTGTGTGTGTGTGTCTCTCTCTCTCTCTCGCTGCACTGGGAATGCATAGGGAGAGACTGAACACTTGCGGAAATCATCAGCGCACACAAACCGAAAGGGAAACTGGCTTGTTCGTATACCGAGTCTGTGGTCGTGAACAGATGCAAAAGTTTGGCAAACTTTTTGGTCGTAAACCAATTTGTACGTGTTCCGAGATGTTCATGAACCGAGGTTCCACTGTAACTGTAATTCAAAAAATGGAAAATGGAAATTGTTATCCCAAAGTGGTTGAGGAAAAAAAAATATAGCAGTTGCTACTTTTAGTGATATAACGCTTTTATTGATGCTGTTATTTAAACTTTGTGAGCACTGATGAAATCGCCTGGAGCACCGCACTGGTTGATGGGTGTTGTAGTTACAGGTAAGTTGCACACGGTTACAGGTAAGATGTAGGAGGTGGAGGGGTAATGTATATTAAATACCTTTCTTACTGGATCAGTTGCACGAAATTGACAGCAACAGCGCCTGGCAAGCACTTGTTAAATACAACTTTTTTGAGTTTTGCTGAACATTCCTTGCTGCTACAGACAGGCCTCATTTGCATTAACCAGCATGCTCTATTTCTCCATGTGATCGCTGTCAGTGCTGTGATGAAATGGGTTCTCTATAGCATTATGAATGACAAAGATTAACAAATTTTTGTCAGCTAAATTTAACTTTTTCTACCACATCACACAAATTTCAATCAAAATTGTTGAGGCCTTTTTAAGATTGTAGTGTATTTAGTTTTTATATTGTGGGGTGTTTTTAAACTCCAAAAACTGATATTTTGAGATTTCATTTCTTCATGGATACCTACTGTCAGCCTTTTAACTAAATGGAATAGTGACTTTGTTGATGACTGAATGAGTGAACTTTGCACTTTGCTCTTCACAAGAGGGGTTAGCCAGTAAAATTTGGATTTTTGGCAAAACGTTTTCTCCCAGGGAATTTATTTAATGATCACCTGGCGTTTATCCCACCCCTATCACAGCCAGTTACTCCACTAGTATAAATAAATATACTGTATGTAAAACTCATTTAGTACATGGGAGGCCTGACACTAACCCAGCATCTTTTAGTAAAAAGGCAGGAATCCCCTCTAAATAGGCACTAATCCATCACAGGACCCACTTATGCCAACACCCACATTAATCCATACCCTGAACCAATCTGGAACTGCCAATAAGCCTAACATGTTTTTGGGATGTAGAAAAAACTGTAGTACCCAGTGAAAAACCAATCAGATACAGAGAGGCCGTGCACATGATCTCTCTGTTGTGCTCATACCATCTCGAAAATATGTCACTGAGTGCTGCTGACTACAGCTGTCACTTTATCTGACTATACAGATAAACTGATTAAATGGCTGGCAAAGGCAGTCCAGCAGATTTTTAGAAGGCTTAAAAAAGTTCTGCAAATCTTTGTCTGCAATAACAATGAGACATTAATTGATTGATTAATTGCTACATCTTTAGGACAAAATTCTACAGTTCCAACCAATGATGCTGCTTCAGACTTCATTTTTAAACTTAAAGGGTCAAAAATTCCTGCCTGTTGGCCATATAAAAAAGACTTGTCCCTCTTCCTTGGCTTATTCTCACAATTATATTTGCTGTAAGTCTCTAATTTTCTGTTTAAGGCCTCAAGTAGATCTAAAAACAACATACATTTACTGTATATGTTGAAACTGACGAAGCCCTGAGTTTGTGGAATAAACAGAATTACAAATTTGTTTTATGTCCTTTATAAATATTATGCAGTATTCAGTATGGTTTCACATTGCTTCCTTTGGATATGTTAAGGGTTTTACTCTGTTCCATGCAATTATGGTTGATAGTGGTTGGGACTCAAGTGTTTCAATAACAGATTTTGAGATGAGTCTTAAAAAATGTAAAATTCTGTGAACCATGTTCAGACTTGAAAAGCCTTTTTGAACTATCAGTTCATTAGCTTATGATATTAAAAAGGATGCAAGCCGAGGTGTCATCTGACTGCTGTGCACTTTCAGATTGTGGATGTGATTTGTCTCTATTTATCTCCTCATGACTTCTGGCTGCATGTTTTTGCCTTGTCTATGTGATCTTATTTTACTTGCTAATTTAGTGACTTCTGCTTGTTTTTAGCTATGCCCTTGCTTATTTCTGACCTGAGTGTTTTCCAACACAGAAATCACATTAAACAAGCAAGTTCAGCTATCTGCTGTGCATCATACACTCAGACTATAAAAACTAAATGCAGTACATGTAGCATTCTGCCAGCATCCTTTTTGAATCAGATGAAATGAATCAAAGTGACAGATTGGCCAAAAATGTGAGTTAGGAAGCCCAGTTACAGCATGCTGACTTTATAGTACTTAAAGATAAATTGAGGTTTGTCAGTTGCATTTAATTTTTACTAACTGCACTTCCACTTAAGAGCCCAGCACAGTAACATGAATAAAGAAAGATCAAGAAATCTTACACACTGTATACAGTATAAAGTGGGACACAACATATCTAACCTTGAGGTCATAGACTTGGGAAAAGTGTTGTGATTGTGGCTATTTTCTATTAATATTATACCTGTTTTTGTGCCTCAGATGTAGTATTTTTTGATGATGATTCTCATTCTGTTATTTATTTTGTGCTCCGTGTCATTTTTAATAATTCTAATATTTTTTAATGTTATGTTAGTTTTGCATTTTTGCTTTGCCATTATTGTGTTTCATCTATGGTTTCTTCCCTGACCTGAATTTATTTTCATTTTTTTTGTTGTTGTTTCTGTTACTTTTGAATCATTATTTTTCATATTTTTACATAATTTCTGTTTTGTTCATATATGATTTATTGTTTTCTGTAACTTTAAATGTCTTAGTGTTCCTAGTGCTTGTGAGTGTTTTTTACCAAGACATTACAGTCACTACCTCATATATTCTGTCTCAGCCAAGATTCAAATTCATATTTGATGTCTCTTTTGTTCATTTCTAATTCTTTCTTCATTGATTATGTGCATCTTTATTCATTTTTGGTTTTGTCTATGTACAGCATACACGCTGCTTTTGTCCTGTTTTGTGTTGGTCCCCCAAGAGGTGGTGCCACCTGCCAATCACCGCCAGGAACTGCCCTCCCCTCTATTCAGAGGGCCTTCCACACTTTCTGGTGGTTCTTTTCAAATACACTATGGAGTGGTGAGGATTTGTAATTTTTTGGACTTTTCAGTTTTCCTTAATTTTTTTTACTATTCTTTGAATAGCTTGGATTACCTTGTATCTTTAAGGCAATTCCTTGGCCTTTTGTACTCTTTCTTGCTTTTGTTTCAGTACATTTCTGTGAAAATAAAATTTGTTTTTATGAAGACCCTGTATTTGCCCTCATTACTACCTGGGGTTTGATGATAAATCCCCCCACCCCACACACACACACTCACCCCAGTAGGCATTTTTGGAAGTGCTTTTGGAATGTATAGTTCTTGGGATTCCTAGCTGAAGACAGTTTTCATTGAAGTCATTATATTTAGATTAGTTTTTTGTGAGAATTACTTTTTTTGGATTTTATGTTTTTTTTTAGTTTACTCATTTACTAGTTAGTTTTTTTGGATTTGTTTGCTAAAGGATTGCCTTTTGGCGATTTTGTGCACTCTTTTATTATTCTTTTTTTTTTAAATAAATACTTTCCATTTATAAGGGTAATTGTTACCTTTTTGGGCAAATGCTTATGTTTATTCAGTTTTGTTTTCTTGTAAGGCATTTTGAAGAATTATATATATTTGGAACTGTATAAACCAGTTTCCTCCATTTTTGGGCCTAGATAGGTCAAAGCCTACTAATAGCAATTGGGGCTGAACAGGTTAGTGAAGGTGTCTGCCTGTTCCATGAGACTTTTTGTGGCCTCACACCCATATTATCATGTTTGAGACTTCACAGTATGACAGCCATATGATAGTCATGTGACCCATTTTGTCACGTCAATAACGTAATGCCTATTATGCATAAATATGGCGGTATATACATATAGAGTTCTCCCAAGGTGGATAAAGTAATGCATTGTTTCAGTTTCTTTGTAGCTCAGCTCGAAGAAACAAGTAGTGGGATTTGTTAGTTTTTTTTCACTTTGCCTTTGTTTTAAGACAAACTCTTTTGGTTCTCCCCTTCAACTTGGCACTTTGTGGTTTTCAACCCTTGCCTATCTTATTGTTTTATTAGGAATCTTAACAGTCATCTCCTGGTCTCTTTTGTTCTCCCAATAATCTCTGTGTACACGTTATACAACTAATTCATGAGGTGGAGTAAGAGATTACTGTTTAGAAAATAATGTCCCTTAAATCCTCATATTGAATAAGCAATGATAGACAGAAAATGCTTGAAGATGTTTTGTAAAACAGAAATGTAGACCTTTCTGAAAACACTCCTTGCCTCAAGTGAGTATACCACTACTTGCCCAGTCTATAACAGGTGAGTGTCTTTTAAGCCATGGTTAACCCAGACTAATTTTAGGCTCTGAAGCTTGTAATAGAAAGAATGAAACCTCTTCGACATGACAACAGCCAGTGTGAAGTGTTAACGGGTGTGGAGACACACTTTATAACACCCTACCCAATCTGAGCCCCATGAATGCAAGAAACCTGTAAATGACCTTTTAAAGATTTAATTTCTATATTGAACTGATACAAAGCCTCCAAACTAAAATAATTCTTGGGTGAACCTGAATGCATACAAGAAATTATCGCAATGCATTTCAACAATACTAGAAGTAATCATTTATTTTTAACCAGGGTTTGACTGCCCCACTACCCTAAACATGAGTCGTGTACAGTTTCCAAAAACTTGTGACAATTAGATGTCCTGACTCTCCACCACAGAAACAAATTCCTGATGTAAAACATCTTTGGTCCTCCTTAGAACTCATCCCCATTTTCCTTATCTCCATGGCCACATGAAAGAAAGAAATCTTGACCATTGTAGCAGGGGCATAAATGACTATAAAGTTCTCCTTTTTGTCTTTCATTTCTATAATATGGAAGCTAACTTTTTAGCTAATTCACCTCATCTAGCCAGTCCTCTAAATCATGTTAGATTTAGATCCATGGAGAGACCACTCCTGAATTATGTCACCACTCAAAGGTCATCCCAATCAGAATCTGCTGCTTGCATTTTAAATGTGATAATGTAATTATTCACCAAGCATGACCTCTGGCTTCTAGGGGCTCATTCCTGGCTGGCTGTACATCATCTTATTCAAATTCCTGCATGCATTGAAATACCACAGTGAAGGCAGTAGAAGATCTGTCATAAGGGCCTGTTTTAAATCACAAAATGCTAATCCTGACAAATATGCCTATTTCACATATTTGGGAGCTTGCTTTCCAGTCAGCACCCTTAAATTACATTTGATGCATTTGGTCCCAACTAGACTGTAGCACCTCCAGCACTTGTCCATAGGTCTGGTTTCTCTGACAGTCCAGGCTGGTGATCCTGCTTATGCACAACGTTAAAGCATCTGAAATATGAAAACACACACACACACACAACACTACATAGAGATGGGGCACAAAAGGTTACTCGATCTAACTTTGTTGGGTTTTGGGATCTTTCATTTCTCTTGATGTTTTAGTAGGCTTCTAAGCCTGACCCATTGTGTATGCCTTGGTTATAGAACACTGCTGTCTCTTAGCCATTGCTGGTCAAAGATGACAATGTTCCTCTGTCAGCAGTACTTAATATATGGGACTAGAATAGGTGAAGAATTCACAAGGCCGCAGGCTGCCTTCCAGTTTGGAGAAGGAACTTTAGATAGATTGAATTGATGTGTGCCTCTTCATCCCTTCTCAGTATTTATTTACTTTGGCTAAACAGTGAAATATTTATTTTGTCGTTATGTATAAACATTGTCAAGTTAGTCTAGGTAGCAGTACCCTTATTGACCAGCAACGTGGGCAATGTTTTGTAACCTCACTGACATCCTGAAAAGAACAACCAATCTGGCCGTCTCAAGTACACCTATGTAGTAAGGCTAATGTGCAGGAATCCCTGGTGCCTCTAGGGGGAGTCCTGTCCATATGACTCCAGAGATTGATAATATCAGCCGGGACCATGGGAAGTACTTACAGCAGTGTGCCTGGAAGGTGACCAGCGTACAATATAAAAGGGCCTTGTTTCCTTTGATCAGTGAGCTTAGAGCTGGGAGGCAGCTGGCAACAAGAGCTCAGATGGTCAGAGGGATGAACAAGAACCAAAGAACTAGAAGGTGAGCAGGGGAAATGTGTAATAGGAAAGCTGGAGGTTACTATTCTTTAGTTAGGCTCTGGGGCAGATGTTCTGTCGTGTTCTGATTTTGGTGTACTTTACTGTTACCCTGTATTACTTACTGAGGTGTGTTAGTAAAGCCTTTATTTTGTTTTTGTCATTTTCAACTCCTGGTTTGGTACTTGTTTTTTGTATTTCTGAGGTGGCAATGACAGATTGACCATCTAGCTCTGTGAAAAGGATTACTTTAATTCTATTTATTGTATTGTATTTACCCCATTTCTTGACACCCATTGCATATCCAACCTGCCTAGAATCGAGGTCTCTCTCTCTCTGAATTGCCTATCCCAAGGTTTCTTCCATCTTTTTCTCTCTACAAGGATTTTTTTGGGGAGAGTTTTTCTTGTCTTCTTAGGGAGTCAACGCTGGGGCCTGTCTAAAGACAGGGCATATTAAGGCCCATTGAGGGACTCCTTGTGTGATTTTGGGTTGTACAAAAAATAAATTGTTGTTGCATTTGGGATTGTGAGATGCTCCTACAGGCCACAACATATATTTATGAAATAAACAGTATATATAAAGGATCACTCCACTGGCAAAAGCAATCACTCAGGTTGAATATAAGGCACATGAAAAAAGTGGAAACATACAAGAAAATATAAATTTATCCATAGCAATCTACAGATGTGCATTTAAAAGTACAAATGGCATAGATTATAGGAATGAACATGTGAATGTTCATAAATAATTAAATCAGCAAAATGCTTATTTAATGATTAACCATTATGTAGCTTAACATAAGGCAAGATCAACATCTGGAGTACTGGCTGTATGAATGTGTCCAGATGTATTGCTTTATTTTCTGAGCTATTTTGATGGCTTTATCAAAGAGTCTCAGTGCAAAATAAAGAGCACACCCAGACCAAATGTCTTCTTGATACTGGTATATCTTTATCCAGTACCTTTTTACTCATTACATTTGGGGTGGGAATGAGAAAAGTATCTAGAAAAGCTACTTTTCATGACAAATTTATAAGGAGGCTTCAGAAGTAAAGACAGCCTACAATAAATAAATCAAGCCTAGGTTATTTGGACCTGAAAATCTCAAGTCTCACCAACCTCCCTTTTATTATTATGGCAGTAACTTCATCAAAGTCTTGGTTTGCCTGCTAGTCTCTATATTTCCATTTAGCTATGAGAACGTTCTGCCAAGGTTCAAGTGCACTTTTTACATTCAGGAACACTTTTACTGATATTGGGCTTTCTGAACAACTTAACTTGACAATTATGCCAAAGTTCCAGTGCACATACAGCATTTAGTTTAATTTGTGTTATTTACTTATACAAGTATATTATTTTCTCAGTATTTCCTAACTGTGTAATAAATTATATCTATACTAATAAAAGGCAAAGCCCTCACTGACTGACTAACTGACTGACTGACTCACTGACTCATCACTAATTCTCCAACTTCCCGTGTAGGTAGAAGGCTGAAATTTGGCAGGCTCATTCCTTACAGCTTACTTACAAAAGTTAAGCAGGTTTCATTTCAAAATTCTACGTGTAATGGTCATAACTGAATCGTACTTACGTACATATATACGGCCATAGCCTGCAGCTCGGTCGCCGTGTGAGGCGGAGTTGTGTCACCCATCACCACGCCTCCCACGTAGTTGGCTGCCTGCCTATATTGCGTCCCCCATACCCACACCTCCCACGTAATTGAGTGCCTGCCCGTATAAGGCCGTCCGTCAGCAGCAGACACGCTGCCGCTACGAGGAGTTTGTCATGCCTAAGCCGAATACAATTTTTGCGAGATACAAGTTTAGTGAGAAGACGCAAGGTATAAACGAGACTTTTGATCACTTTGTAACGGAGTTAAAATGAGATGGTCAGGGATAGAATAGTGTTTGGCACAAACTCAGCAAAAGTGCGAGAGAAACTTTTAAGTGCCGGGTCTGAGCTAACATTAAATAAAGCCATGGACATCGCAAGATCGCACGAGATAGCAAACCTTTGATGCATGTACTCTGAACAGCTCACGTGGACTGACTGTGAATGCAGTACGCAGACAACAAGCAAAAGCTCCAAAGAGTGCTGAAAAAAAAAACGCATTACACAATTGAGAAGGCAGCAAAAGAATATAAAGCGAGTGACGCATACAAGCATATTCATAAATGCAGCTACTGCGGAAACAAAGCACATGGTGGAAAAAGTCAATGTCCAGCTAAAGGAAGACAGTGCAAATGACGATGAGATGGTCAGGGATAGAATAGTGTTTGGGACAAACTCAGCGAAAGTGCGAGAGAAACTTTTAAGTGCCGGGTCTGAGCTAACATTAAATAAAGCCGTGAACATCGGAAGATTGCACGAGATATTCGCGAGATACAAGTTTAATGAGAAGACGCAGGGTATAAACGAGACTTTTGATCACTTTGTAACAGAGTTAAAATTGCTGGTGAAGGGCTGTGCTTATGCAAACGAAGATGAGATGGTCAGGGATAGAATAGTGTTTGGCACAAACTCAGCAAAAGTGCGAGGGAAACTTCAAGTGCCGGGTCTGAGCTAACATTAAATAAAGCTGTGGACATCGCAAGATCGCACGAGATAGCACAACCACAGCTGAGAACCTTCGATGCATGTACTCCGAACGGCTCACGTGAACTGACTGTGAATGCAGTATACAGACAAAAAGCAAGAGCTCCAAAGAGCGCTGAACAAAAAGCGCATTACACAATTTAGAAGGCAGCAAAAGAATATGAAGCGAGTGACGCATACAAGCATATTCATAAGTGCAGTTACTGCGGAAACAAAGCACACGGTGGAAAAAAGGCAATGTCCAGCTAAAGGAAGACAGCGTAAAAAATGTGGTAAATTGAACCACTTCGCTAAAGTTTGCAGGACTGGGAAAGGTAAACCCATGCATGCAGTGTGTGATGTCTCAGATAAAGAGGAAGACGAGATGTTTATTGATGCAGTAAGAAAGGAAAAACCCTCTGAATCTGAACAAGACTTTGTAGATATATCAATAGGAGAGCAAGGTGTAAAGCTTAAGTTTAAATCAAGTTTATAGACACGGTGCCGCTAAATATTCACAGGCAAATCCACAATTTAATACTGGGAATGCCTGTTAAACATCTTAGATTCACGAGTACCGATTTGGGTAGTGAACACTTCGATGAATGAAACCTGTTATCTTTACAACGGTTGACAAACAAGGAATGTAACTTGAACACAACACATCCTCCAAATATGAACCTGATTGAAAGAAATAATGATAATCAAATCCTTGATGACAGCAACACTCATAACAGTCACAAAACAATTACATTGACAATCATGTTACGTTATTTTTAAAATGTTTCCTTTTCTTTTTCATAACTTCTTTAACACACTACTTCTCCGCTGCAAAGCACGGGTTTTTGCTAGTACATTATAAAAAGTAATTGAGCTATAATGTCTGATTGAGAAAATTTAGGTTTTGAATTTAAACATTACTATTTAAACTATAAGAAGACATCTAACTTTAACTTTTAAAGAAATAAATACTTTAAAGCAAAGATATACATGTTTTTATGATCTGAAAAGCTGAGCTAGTAGTGAGTAGTAATTATTAGTATAAAGTAAAGTTGTTTTATGCACCCCTGTGGCAGCATTAGTGTCTGGTTTGCCATAGATTAAAACATACAAAAAAATGCTAGCAATACTTCAGCTAAACCACGCAGGTGCCTGGAGCAGTAAAGCAGCCAATGTGCTAAGAACAATGAAGAAGAAAGAGATTTTAAAGATGTGCTCTTGGCTCAAAGATCTTACTGCCTATAATTATACAGTGATCTTCCAAACTGCACGTCTTTCACTAGATTTTATTTTTTAATGCATGATTTCCCATATGACTCTCATGAAAGATGCAAAAATTACAAAGCACAGCTACATACACAAAACCGTTACAAGAAATTGTATACATTTGTAAAAAACATAGTGTTAGCAATGATAAAATTGACAGATTTTCTCAATCTTCATCATCATTGCAGTTGGTTATAAGTAAGAATGCTGCAAAAGATGACAAACATGATGTTAATGCAAATTAAAGCAAAGGTGAGAAGGTAAAGGTGGGATGTTGTGTCAGATCTCTCGTTTCTCTTGTCAAGCACACAGACCACATCACAGCAGAAAAGATAGTAGTGTTGTACAGCCCATGCAAGCAAAAGATGGCGGACATCACAGACTACACAGAGCAAATTACAATGGACAAAGTGTTCCTGAATTTCAGAGAAATGTTTATTTAATAACTATATGATTTTGTCCTCAGCCATTGTCCAGGATGAAATCTTCATACTATGAAATGGAGTTGAAAATTGTACCCATTCTTTTTGTTTTAAGCTCTTTAATCATGATTTTATTGGTTAATTTAATAATAGTTTAGCAAAAATGCATGTGTTTGCAATATTGTGAATATTGTCACACACGTGCGCATGGGAGGCAGCTAAAGGGCTTGAGTAAGGGCAGTTCCGAGACATACCAGGATGTGGCAGAGTGCACTGACTCTTTTTCTCCCTTGCCTGCAGACCATTCACGAGAGATTCCACCTGGTCCTCTTGACATCACTTCCGGGACCGAGCCTATGGAAGGAGACCTTGACAGCTCCGATTTCAGGGATGTCACGTCCGGGCTTGAACCAATGGCTCAAGACCTTCATGAGCCCCACCCCTTTGACTTCACTTCCTGTCTTGCCCTTTAAAAGCCTCCACCTTTTCCCTATTCCCTCAGTTCTGTTTTGGACTCGGTTTTGTGCAGATCAGTGCTGTACTCATTTAAGCAACTTTTGCAGCCAGGAAACCAATTATACACGTGTCTGCCCCAAACCTTTGTATGACTCTGTGTCGAGTTTGTGACAACATACAACTGGATACTTGATATGAGGATTATCTGATACAATATTCTTGGATATTTTTGTCATGGCCACTTTGAAATTGTTTGCCATTGGTCACTGTTGAATCCCATTGTATCAGGAACTTTGTTACCTCCATTGTCCATGAATAAAAAATCACAGTCATAGCTACAAACAATATGGAGTATGTAACAGATAAAAAATATTTTTGGTTGGAGTATTCCTTTCAGCTACTGTATGATGAAGAAATTTTGTTACTATATGACTTTTGGTTTCTTTTTTCATTAATATAAAAGAAAGGCATTATCAGTAGACCTTTCTTGATATTCGATGACATCTTCTTAGAGGTGTCTTAGAGGGCATTTTGTGCACAAAGCCTTCATTTTTAATATCTTAGAATTCTGACAAACCTTTGTACTGAACCTTGGTTGTCTGACTACATTCTAGTCCTTGTTTCTCAAATCATTCCCTGCATTTAACTCAACAATCCTTAGTGCTGGAGAAGCCTGTACTCTGTCAACATGCAAAATTACGGTATGGCAAAAGGGTCAACAAAATAAGCATTCTGTTTTATTAGCAGAAGAACACAGACGTAGGAGGTGTTTGGATAAAAAGATTTTCAGAGGCATAACACTGTAAATACCAGACTACATCCAAAGGAAACCTCCTACATGACTTGCCTTTGTAAACGTTGTTTATATTTCCAGGAGTCAGCTCAGAAGATGAATACCACTGGAGTAATGCCTTTTTTTAAGTGTCTGTGACAAGAACCTTAGCTGCCAGATGCTACATTAGAACAAGTGTGATTCTTGTTATGCATGCTAATCTCAGCTTTCTCTATAGTACACAACTGAATGGTTTCTTTACTTACGCTGGTATTTATGTTGGATAAAGTCATATTAGCAAAAACAGAATATATTATTAAACAGTCTAACAAAGATTGTATATGTATTAATGTGCCCTCTGCTTCTTCATGTATTACTATATTGCATTCAAAACAACATATCAAATATGAACCTGTAATGCTATCTGTTTGATCAGTATATGAATGCCAGCATTCTTCTTAATAGCTACAATTCAGAGACAAATCTAGGCACATTATGGGATGTAGTGTGCCACAATGATGGCGTAGAATATCTAAAAAGCAGGGGAGTTTCAGATTCTTTACAGTGAGAGACTGCCACAAACACTTAGACCAAGTCCATACTTTAATCAGAATATTCTGGAAGCGAGGGGTACATTTTCTATTGTACTATCCAGACTGATTCAAAAAACCTTTCCCAAAAGGTTAATTTATAACACAGATAAACATTTTGACTAGATCAACAGGGTATTAATGACATTTGTACATCTAATAGTTAAAATGCTGTCACAATCCCAAGTTGGGAAAGAGAATATTTGAATAGATAAATAAGCTGTTAAACAAAGATACATCTTAACAGATAGCTTCCTTGACTGCTTTTGTCAGTCAAAGAGTTAAATTACATTGCCCTCATAGTACACCTGAAGTCATGTTACTCCTTCACAACTTCCACCGTGGAAACCACAACTGATATCTGCTCAGAATGACGTTACTCTTAAAACAATTTCCCACATATTGTTTACTATTATTTGCCATTCAGCAGGTTACTTAGCCAGATACCTCTAAACTTGTATGAATAGCCAATCTGAATCTTATATAAGGATATTGTAAGGAAGGCCTTCTTGATTTACAACAAAAGTTTCTTATAATATTGCAGTTATGAGAAACAAAGATGCTTAATCTTCCCTTATGTTATCAGTTCCTCAGTATCTACGTAATACTCTTCACAGCTCGTCCGCACTCACTTCATACAGTAGCTCCTGTGTAAAGTTGTATGTGTAGTTTTTCTTTGCTTTTTAGTAGTGGTAGTAGTAGTCATTATGTTGTCATATATACAGTGAAATTCTTATTTGCGTGTCTGATCAAAATGCGATAAGTCACCACTCTGGTGCTATGATAAACAAACAATGTAAAAAAAGCCTAACTTTATTTCTTTTAATAGAAAACATGAAACAACTTACCTGATGTCCTTCCTATCCCTGTTAAGTACTGCATGCACTAATGTATCAATGTAAGCTGCAATCATCTTGGTATTTTGAGAGACAGTAATTCAGAAAAGCAGTGGTACTCAACTGCTAGTGGGGCATTAGGTTATTTTATTCATAAGTGCTGGTGTGAGGAATTTGGATTTCAACCCCTTCCTGAAATATATTTTCTGACAACTCCACCTGATTGATCATTGATGGAATTATGATTCACGTACTTTCTCACCCCCTCCCTTGCTCCTAAAGTTATATTACACCATAATGTCAGATTTTCCATCTCTTGTCTGTATATAGACTCATTGTTTGAAACAAAGCCTATTAATGGGATGTCATCTGCAAATTTAAGAAATATGACAGATGAATTGACAGTGATACAGTCATTTGTATATAGAAAGAAGAGTAGTGGGGAAAGGACACATCCCTGTGGTGCACCAGTGCTGAGAGTTAATGGGTCAGATGTACAGTACTGTATGTCTCCAATCGCACATACTGTTTCCTATCTGTAAGAAAGTCTGTGATCCAATGGCAGCTTGAACTGGATAGGTTGAACTGGGTGAGTTTCTTATCTAGGAGCTCTGGGATGAATGCACTAAAAGCAGAACTAAAGTGCAGAAACAAGATCCTCACATATGTGCCTGGTTTATCAAGGTGTTGGTAAATAAAACTCAGACCTAAATTCTCTGCATCATCCACAGACTGGTTGGCTCTGTATGCAAACTGAAATAGGTCCAGGAAGTCTTTTGTAGCATTCTTGAGGTAATTCAGAATAAAGTGTTCAAAGGACTTCAGTACCACAGAGGTTGAAGCTACTGGTCTGTAGTTATTTAGGCCTGTGATTTTTTTGCTACTGGATTGATAATGGAGGTCTTGAACAGGCAGGAACAGTGCACAGGAACAGAAACTGGTTGAAAATGTCTGCAAATACTGTGGTCATCTGTTCTGCACAATGTCTGAGTGTGGAAGGTGAAATAAGGTCCAGGCCTGCAGCTTTTTTAGGCAAGTGATGTTGAAATAGTATCTGATATTACAACATCATTTTATAGTCTGTGTAATAGAATAGTGCAATCCATAGTATGAAAAGCTTTGATTAAATCAGAACCTATAAAAAGTCTTGTATTTACTGTATTTGAAGATTTTCTGACAACATGACTTAAGGCTCCTTGCGAAACAATGACTGAAACTTTATAAACAAGGTGTTATCTTTAAACTGAGACTAAAGTTGCATATCGCAATAGTAAATATGTACCTAAACTTAATTTACTTGCACCAGGCCAATTTAGAGTCATAAATTAACTTTACATTCATATTTTTAATGTGAGGAGAACCAAAGTAGCTAGTAGAAACCTACAATAAGACAGACAAAAACAAGAAAACACTACACAGTGTAAAATAAAGCACATCACAGCATAAAGGCTTGGGGTTTCTGGCCCGTATACTGTACAGTTTTGCAAATATGGGGCAGACAATATTTCATGTATCAGACAGTCAAGATGGCGGAGTGGGACCGGAATGGACAGAGAGGAAGAAACCGAAGTGGATGCTGGGAGTTATGACGTCAACAGAGGTAGACAGAAGGAAGGGAAAGAATACGGAAGTGGCAGTACGTGGTCAGGGAGTCTGAGGAGATTCATGGCGGAGCTGCTTCTTTCTTTCTGTAGGAACAAAGAGAGAGATATTAGTACCCCGCTTTTCCTCTTGGCATGAGTTTTCGCACTGCAGTTCGGGTCTTTACGCGGCTCCCTATGCGCGTGTGCGTCACATGACCCCCCCCCCCATAGCCCAGACTCATCAGGTCGGACGTACCGAACCGAGAGGTCGTGAACCCAGGAGAGGGCATCGGTATTGACTTGAAGGTTGCTCCAGCGATAAGTGACGGTAAACTTGTACGGCTGATTGTCCAAAAACCACCTGGTGACTTGGGGATTCGACTCCTTGTGAAACGCCATCCACTGGAGAGCAGCATGATCCGTCACTAGTATGAATTCGCGACCCAACAGGTAGTACCTCAGGTGAGTCACCGCCCACTTAATAGCCAAGACTTCTCTCTCCACTGCTGCATACCTGGTCTCCTGGTCCAACAGTTTCTGGCTCAGGTAAATTACAGGGTGTTCGACACCATCGATGCTTTGGCTCAGCACGGCGCCCAGGCCTGTGTCCGAAGCATCGGTCTGGAGGATAAAGGGAAGAGAAAAATCAGGAATTTTCAATATTGGTGCTGTTGTCAGGGCCGTCTTAAGGTCACTGAATGCTTGTTCCATTTCATTGTCCCATACCACATGCAAAGGAGCCCATCTCTTTGTTAAATTAGTCAAGGGTGCTGCTCTCTCGGAGAAACGAGGTACAAACCGGCGGTAGTACCCCACTAACCCCAAGAAGGCTTGCACCTGTCTCTTGGTACTTGGACGGGGCCATTCGAGGATGTCTTTGACTTTAGAACATTGGGGTTTCAGCTGTCCTCTCCCCTAAATATTTGGTCTCCTTCAAGACGAAGAAACATTTGCGTGGATTGATACGGAGACTGGCCTTCGCTATCGTTAAGAGGACGGCGTACACCTGCAAGATATGTTCCTCCCAGGTGCCGGAATAGATGACCACGTCATCCAGGTAGGCGGCACAATAGGACTGGTGGGGCCGAAGCACTCTGTCTACCAGACGCTGGAAGGTCGCTGGTGCCCCGTGCAGTCCGAATGGGAGAACCTTATATTGCCAATGTCCATTAGGGGTGCTAAAGGCAGTTTTCTCTTTCGCGGATGCCGTTAAGGGAATTTCCCAGTATCCCCTGGTCATGTCAAGAGTAGTCCAGTACTGAGCCATACCCAAACCTTCAATGAGGTCGTCCACCCAGGGCATAGGGTAGGCATCAAACTTGGAGACCTGGTTAAGACGTCTAAAGTCGTTGCAGAATCTCCAGGAGCCGTCTGGCTTAGAAACGAGGACGATAGGACTGGACCAAGGACTGTGACTTTCCTCGATTATGTCCATGTCCAACATCTGCTGGACTTCTAGTTCCACCTCTGCACGTTTTGCCTCCGGGAGGTGATAGGGGCGTTCCCGGACCACCACCCCGGGGTCTGTTATAATGTCATGCTTAATCAGAGAGGTATGGCCAGGTGTCTCACTGACCACCTCCGGGACCAACAGGATCGCTTGTTCCAGCTCCTGTTGTTGCTGGGATGTCAAATTGGGACCGAGGTTAAGGGCCGATTTTTCTGAGAAAAGGGAGAGGGTTGTACCGGAGTCCGGGTGGCCTTCCCGTTCTCTCCATGGCTTTAGTAAGTTCACATGGTACACCCTCTCGCTCGGCCGACGATTTGGTTGTTTTATCAAATAATCGATAAGGCCGTTTCTTTCCTTAACCTCATTAGGGCCCTGCCAATAGGCCAGCAATTTGGAGGGTATGAGCACCATCACCAAGTCCCCAGGTTGGAATTCCCTAAGGACTGAGTTTCGATTATAACACTGCGGCTGCGCTGTTTGAGCAAGTGTCATTTGTTCTTTTAGAAGAGGTCAGATTTTATTTAACCTATCGCACAGATGCGCAATATATTCCAATATATTGCAGGAGGGAAGAGCCTCTGCTTCCCAACCTTCTTTTAGTATGTCCAGAAGGCCCCGGGGTTGGCGCCCATATAAAAGTTCAAACGGGGAAAACCCCGTGGAGGCTTGTGGCACCTCCCGGTAGGCAAACAGCATGAGAGGCAGAAGTTGGTCCCAGTTCTTACCGTTCACGCTGACTACCTTGCGCAGCATCTGTTTAAGCGTCTGATTAAAACGCTCTACCAGTCCACCGGTTTGCAGATGGTAAACAGACATCTTTAGATGCTTAATACGGAGTAACTTGGCCACCTCCCTGAACATATCCGAAGTAAAGGGAGTACCTTGGTCCGTGAGGACTTTTTTAGGTATTCCCACTCTGGAAAAAAGGCTTACCAATTCCCGTGCAATATTTTTTGTGCTGGCGGAGCGTAAGGGAACCGCCTCTGGGTACCGAGTCACGAAGTCTACCATGACTAATATATATTTATGGCCATGGTTCGAAGGCTCTAGGGGTCCTACTAAATCGACTCCGATTCTTTCAAAGGGTATATCAATGAGGGGAATCGGAACGAAAGGAGCACGGACCCTCCTAGGTATCTGACGTAACTGACAGTCCGGGCAGGACTGTCAGAAACGTCGGACTTCCTCATTTATTCCGGGCCAATAGAAAGAGTTTTATTCTTTCGAGAGTTTTCTCAGCCCCAAGATGGGCGCCTAGGAGGTGGGCGTGGGCTAGTTCACAAACCTCCCACCGGTAGGTCCGCAGCACTAGCAACAACTTCCGCACCATGCCTTCGTGAGTCGCGACTCGATACCACAGATCATTTTCCAGTACAAAGTAGGGTTCCATTGGCATGGGAGTATCTGACATGTTGCCATCAATGGAAACAATAGCATTCCGAGCAAACTTTAGGGAATCATCGTTCCACTGTTCCCTTTTAAATGATGCTGGCGTGGACCTAAATTGATGATCCACGCTGTCTAAAGGATCGATTCGCTTCTGGGGGCTGTCGCTTATTCGGCTCGGGCCCTTACCTGGTGGTACTTCCGGATCAGGGTCCGTCGCCTGAGAATCTTACCCCCGTCCGCTTACGTCATCATTGTTTGCCGAACTGCACGGTGTGGGAGCTGCAGGGAGGGCACCCCGTCCTCCCATTATAAGACCTAACTTGGCTAAAGGAGTGGTTTCTGTTCTACCGCTTTTAGTCTTTGACCAGTCATGTCCCAGAATTACAGGAAAGGGGGGTTCGGGTAACACGGCCACAGACAGCTGACTTAGTTCCCCCTACCAGGTAATATAACATTTCACGGACTGATATGACCTGGTCTCCCCGTGCACACAAGTAACCTTTATATGTTGGTTTTACCACTGTCACGGCAGAATGTAACGGTGAGCCACAATGGTTATGTTGCTCCCGGTATCAAATAACGCAACCACGGAGTGACCATTTACCAGTACCACTCCCATATTCGGGACTGCCAAATGATTAGACAGAGCACAATACCTCTCAACTGTTGTCCAACTGCAATCCATCGGCTCCATGTTCAGTGGACAGGCTGGTAGAATATGCCCCACCTTGCCGCACTTGAAACAGCGCGGCGGGGCTGGCGCCTTCTCTCTGGGTTTCACCGGAGCTTCCGCAGCACGACAAATGGGCTCGGTGGTGGCGACACGTCCCTGTCGGGCTCCGCGAGCTGGCCTTTCTGGCCCCCCATTTCGGTGTACCGCAAGCTGACGCTCCAAGACCTCGCAGAGACCTTTCATGTCCTTGTTGGGGTGTCACCGGACCTGCTGGGCAAGATAATCTGGCATGGCATTGACTAAGCCTTCGCACGCCACCTGTTCGACCACTTGGCATGCTTGGGTACCTTCTGACCTTAGCCAGTGGCCCATCTTACCCCAAAGGTTAAGTCAAAGGCCTGGGCTCAGGCAGGGCGATCGGGGTCAAACTGCCACTACCTCCATTTGCTTGCCTGCTGGCCTGACGTGATGCCGCAGCGGCTAAGTATCTCCACTTTTAGGAGGTCATAACTCGCGGCTTCCTCCTCGGGAAAGTCATGATAGGCCCGCTGCGTGATGCCCTTCAAGTACAGCACCAGTATGGATGCCCATTCCGTCCACGGCCATTGATTCTGAGAGGCTGTCCTCTCGAATACCCCCAGATAAGACTCAATGTCATCCGCCTCCGAGAGCGGGACGATCAGAGGAGGCAGAGGCCGTGAGGGCTCCGGTCTTATCGCTTCAGCTGCAGCCAGGTGAGCTTTGGTCTCTTCTAGTTCGTGCTTTGTCGCGGCTTGCTCAAGCTGCAGGGTCTGGAGTTGAGTTGCCATACTGGTCAATACGGCGTTCAGGTCCTGTCCTTCCGACATTTCGGACGCTCATAATCCTGCCAACTACGGCACTGTAAAATAAAGCACAACACAGCATAAAGGTTTGGGGTTTCCATCCCCATATACTGTACAGTTTTGCAAATATGGGTCAGACAATATTCCATATATCAGACAGTCAAGATGGCGGAGTGGGGACCATTTATGGAGTGGGACCGGAATTGACAGAGAGGAATGCTGGGAAGGAACTGAGGTGGATGCTGGGAGTTATGACGTCATCAGAGGTAGACAGAAGGAAGGGAAAGAATACGGAAGTGGCAGTACGTGGTCAGGGAGTCTGAGGAGATTCATTGCGGCGCTGCTTCTTTCTTTCTGTAGGAACAAAGAGAGAGATTTTAGTACCTTGCTTTTCCCTGTTGGCATAAGTTTTCGTGCTGCAGTTCAGATCTTTATGCGGCTCCCTATGCGCGCGTGTGTGACAACAGATATTGACAGAATCATAAACTGTGTCTCAGGAGCTATGAAGCAGCTGAGGAAATCCAGATACTATTAAGATTTTTAAATCTAGTCTCCTTTCTATCGGCTTTTATGATTCTGATATATAATTACATTTAACTTATGTTAACTTTTGCCATAACTTTTTTTGCAGGTGTTGTACATTTCTCCTTTCTATAATGGTTACAGTGCAATGCTCTTTCAAGGCACTCATTTG
Source organism: Polypterus bichir lapradei (assembly GCA_026402145.1). Taxonomy (NCBI): domain Eukaryota; kingdom Metazoa; phylum Chordata; class Cladistia; order Polypteriformes; family Polypteridae; genus Polypterus; species Polypterus bichir. The sequence continues at coordinate 45,987,667 of JANRMT010062791.1, read as the reverse complement.
TGCTAAAAGTCACAAATTACTAATTAAAGTTGATTCACAGTTTTAAAAGTATTTTTCAAAATGAAGAAGAAATAGTCACATCTACAGAATACATTTAAATCACTCTCTCCCTCACTGCCTCACTCACTACCTATTTACCTAGTCTTGACGGGCTAAGCAGATCAGAAAATTTTATAGCTTCTCCTGGGAAATCTAAATGTACATCTTGTCCATGTGAGACATCTAATAATTTGAGTTTGTCCTAGATCTTCTTCTTCTTGGCTTGGTACACATTTCATTGGACCTGCATGGATGTGTTTTTGTTATAGACCCAAGCCAACTCAAAATATGCCTCTCAGTCTAGCAGACAGGCTATTTTACTCAAGATCCATGCTCTGTCACAGAGAGAGAAACAGCCAGCACAGGAACTCCATTTCAGCCAAATCTACCTGCAATTACATTCTTTCAGTTACTATCCAAAGCTCATAGTGACAGTGGTTGTTCGGGATATGCACTGCCAATGGAAGGTTGCCAGTTCAAATCCTGTAAATGCCAGAAGTGATTTCACTCAGTTGGTCCCTTGGTCCTTAACTTATAATTACTCCATCCTGGGTATGACGTTAACCTGCAGGGGGAACTTGGGGGTTGGTGGCAGGATTGGCACTCCAGCCAATGTAAAAAAACCTCACACTGTTCTACTCCATTCAAACTAGTGTGGTGCTGAGATGTCACCCATTGCACGGCTGTGCTTGGGTCCTAATTTGGGATCCTGGGGTGGTTCATCGTGTGGTGGGTGTGGCAACACTGTATCAGTGCATGTTCCCAACCTCAAAGCTCATGACAATAGGTGGATGTAGCTCCTATTTACCACCACTGTCTAGGTCTGCCTGTGCATTGCTATCTATTTTGCACTGATTTATTGGTTTATTGATCCTCATTACTCTCACTGGTGAACAAGAACCAGAAGGTCAAAAACTGCTCAAACTGGAGAACCTCCCACTTAAAAGGAGTAAGCCAACTTTTCAGATTTGGTGTTTCTGCTTCCCAGCCTGACTGGTGAGATCATAGTATGATGATTCTAGGAGGACCAGATTGTCCTCAAGTAAAATAGATACAGCTTTTGCTTAATGTTATTCCACAATAATTAGAATACATCCAAATCTGCAAATCTCAGGCATGTTTCCTTGCACTACATATTTGAGACAGCATATTTACATATTGTATACACTCCTGTAAAATCTAGCACTTAGTACAGCATTTATGGCTATATCCAATCCACACTTGAAGCATGACCATTACAGAGTTTCCCCACCACCTGTGACCTCAACTCAGTCACATAAATGAACCTGATTCCTCCAGATGCTTTTGGGGCTGCCTCCTCCATTTACCGGCTCATTCATATAGTAATCTCCAGAGAACACACAACTGCAAAGAACTGCACCAAGAACATAATTCAATGACACAATATGCAGCCCAAGATAAAGCCTTGGGAAATAAAAATTAACTAATGAGCACCATTAATCTCCAAATTGCTTACATTTACAGTTCTTAGTTAAATGTATTATTTCTTTAAACATGGCTGCCTCCAAGATTGAGCCTGCCCTTACACTCCACTTGAATTGAAGCTTGGTCCTCAAATTTAATATTGTAAATCTCACATACAAGACAAATAAATGGCAGAGTGAAAAAATCTTAATGTAGTTTAGTCAACTATATCATTGTTATCATATATGGAGGCATTGTGGTTGCTAAACCATAACAGGCTCACACATTAAGCATGTTTATAACATATAGAATTTATATCAACTGCCCTTAGTAATGTATGTGCGAAAACCCTAATAGAACTCTTTGATACATTTTAAATTTAAATAATAAACTGAAAATAACTGTATATAGTGTTTGTAAGGAACAATTAGCAATGATGAAAAATAGTAGTTTGTGCAGGAGATCAGGTTTAACACGCTTCATTGCTTTAGATATTGGTATAGCGAAGGCTGCCCTTAAGTAATAACAGAAGTTAAAAGAGCTTCTATTAATTAGCATAATGATTAGGTTTTGGGGAAAAACATTATTTTTATTATATTAAATCCTCCTTCAAAAATCATTGCAAAAATTAGTTATTTGTATGACACAGCTTTACCTGTGAATCTGGGATTAAACTAATTCTCTTGGCAATAGACAAATTAAAAAGAATTAACTAGGCAGTTGTAATTCTTTCCATTTTCAAAGACCTTTCTTTTTTACACTACATAATCATAATCATAAATAAACGAGCATTGATCTTTATTTTGAGATTGCACATATAATTGTGCTTGAAAGTTTGTGAACCCTTTAGAATTTTCTATATTTCTGCATAAATATGACCTAAAACATCATCAGATTTTCACTCAAGTCCTAAAAGTAGATAAAGAGAAACCAGTTAAACAAATGAGACAAAAATATTATACTTGGTCATTTATTTATTGAGGAAAATAATTGAATATTACATATTTGTGAGTGGCAAAAGTATGTGAACCTCTAGCATTAGCAGTTAGTTTGAAGGTGAAATTAGAGTCAGGTGTTTTCAATCAATGGGATGACAATCAGGTGTGAGTGGGCACCCTGTGTTATTTAAAGAACTGGGATCTATCAAAGTCTGCTCTTCACAACACATGTTTGTGGAAGTGTATCATGGAACGAACAAAGGAGATTTCTAAGGACCTCAACAAAAGAGTTGTTGATGCTCATCAGGCTGAAAAAGGTTACAAAACCATCTCTAAAGAGCTTGGACTTCACCAATCCACAGTCAGACAGATTATGTACAAATGGAGGAAATTCAAGACCATTGTTACCCTCCCCAGGAGTGGTCAACCAACAAAGATCACTCCAAGAGCAAGACGTGTAATAGTCGGCGAGGTCACTAAGGACCCCAGGGTAACTTCTAAGCAACTGAAGGCCTCTCTTACACTGGCTAATGTTCATGTTCATGAGTCCACCATCAGGAGAACACTGAACAACAATGGTGTGCATGGCAGGGTTGCAAGGAGAAAGCCACTGCTCTCCAAAAAAAACATTGCTGCTCGTCTGCAGTTTGCTAAAGATCACGTGGATAAACTAGAAGGCTATTGGAAGAATGTTTTATGGACAGATGAGACCAAAATAGAACTTTTTGGTTTAAATGAAAAGCGTTATGTTTGGAGAAAGGATGTTTTGGAATGGCCAAGTCAAAGTCCTGACCTTAATCCAATCGAAATGTTGTGGAAGGACCTGAAGCGAGCAGTTAATGTGAGGAAACCCACCAACATCCCAGAGTTGAAGCTGGTCTGTACGGAGGAATGAGCTAAAATTCCTCCAAGCCGGTGTGCAGGAATGATCAAAAGTTACCGGAAATGTTTAGTTGCAGTTATTGCTGCAAAGGGGGGGTCACACCAGGTACTGAAAGCAAAGGTTCACATACTTTTGCCACTCACAAATATGTAATATTCGATCATTTTCCTTAATAAATAAATGACCAAGTATTGTATTTTTGTCTCATTTGTTTAACTGGTTTCTCTTTATCTACTTTTAGGACTTAAGTGAAAATCTGATGATGTTTTAGGTCATACTTATGCAGAAATATAGAAAATTCTAAAGGGTTCACAAACTTTCAAGCACAACTGTATATTACAAAACAGAATATTCATATCATTTCAATAAGAAATAAAGCAAAAAGTTCAAATATTTTTGTAAGATTCAACCATTTTAAAAGAAGACTGACTGTGTGCTACACCTCACAGATTGTCTGCCTCACTGGAAAACTTTCAGCCTCAGGGACATGGTTTCACTTCAAAAAAGTAATTTCTAAGTGCTGTAACTGACATTGTAAAATATTACTATCCAGATGTAAATTGCTGTCTCTGTTCAGTAGTCAACAAGACAATAATCACCACATCCTCAGCATGCACCATAAAATTGGTTTAAGGCACTTCAATCTCTTTCATCATGATTTGGCTCCACTGCATAATCCGCGTCTTTGATCATCTCATTATTTATTTTAACTCTGCATGCACACAACACAGCACAGAAAGTGTATAATGGTAAGTGTTGATTTGCTCTGAGCACTTGGTATTGACATGCAAGTGGCTTTTTTTTTCTTTCAAAAATCTTTTTAAACAAAGCGTAGAGTGCAGTGGTAGCGCTGCTGCCTTGCAGTAAGGAGACCTGGGTTCGCTTCCTGGGTCCTCCTTGTGTGGAGTTTGCATGTTCTCCCCATGTCTGCGTGGCTTTCCTACGGGTGCTCCAGTTTCCTCCCATAGTCCATAGACATGCAGGTTAGGTGCATTGGCGATCCTAAATTGTCCCTAGTGTGTGTTTGGTGTATGGGCGTGTTTGTGTGTGTGTGTGTGCCCTGTGGTGAGCTGGCGCACTGCCTGGGGTTTGTTCCTGTCTTGCGCCTTGTGCTGGCTGGGATTGGCTCCAGTAGACCCTCATGACCCTGTGTTAGGATATAACGGGTTGGATAATGACTGACTGACAAAGTGCAGAGTAATCATTTCAATTCAGATCAGTTCACTTCAGATTTGTTGTTACATGTACAAAGTACAATGAAACCTTTATGTGCTTGCTTCACCATTACACATCAAGCAGCCACTCGCCATGAGTCTCGCTCTATAAGCTATGTAAAATAACACAATTTAATAGGCACTGCTTAGAAAAAAAATCTATCTGATTTAACAGTGCATCTATAATTGAATATTTTTGCCTGCTCCTGATTCAGTATGTGTGCCTGCAATGCCTTAAAAAAATATTAATTGAATACCCGTGGCATAAGAAAACAATGTAATTTAAGCATTCATGTGTTGCTGCCGCTGGCTGACATTTCAAATCACCACAGATGCTATATCATACACTCAACACACTATTGTGGGCAGCATCATTTGTTTGAAGCCATGGTTAAACATAACTGTTAAAGAAACAGAATTGAAGAGACAAAAGCATAGCTTGAAGCTATGGAAATTTGGTGAATTGGGGATAAATGTGAAAACTCCACACACAACGGCCACTGTGAGCAGAAAAACGAACAAGAACCATATCCTTACCTAAGGATCAGGAAAAAAGTATTAAGAATTTGTGTTAAAATGTACTACTTACAGTTTGCTTTTGTTGTCACCAGCATTCCTCATAAACACAGATGTCAAGATTTCTTAAATCAAAACCTTTCCTGCTTCAAAGTGGATGTATTCAGTAAGTTTTAAGGCTTTTGTTTTCACATTTGGACTGTGGCACCAGTGCCTCCATTTTAAAATAAAACAGAGGTCATTATTTTTGGTCCTACCACATCTGCAGTTGGAATCAGTACTCAGTGAAGCTCCTTGGCAGCAATGATTCATAATGAAACCTAGGTATCATCTTCTAGTCGTGACTAAGTTTTGAAAAGCAAATCTCCATGGTAGTAAAGTCCAGTTTTTACCAACTGAGGCAAATTTCTAAACTAAAATCCTTTCTTTCACAGAAGAACTTGGAAACAGTCATTCATGCCTTTATTACATCTCGGCTATATTATTGTAATTCCTTATATGTAGGACTGTCCAAATCTGCTCTGTTGCGCCTTCAGCTGGTTCAAAACGCTGCAGCTAGATTCTTAATTGGATCTAGAAAAAAGGATTATATATTCCCCTTTCTAGTCTCTTTCCACTGGCTACGGTGAGGTGTCGCATTGATTTTAAAATTTTGTTGTTTGTTTTTAAAGCCTTGCATGGTCTTGCTCTGAAATACATCTGGGATTTCCTTCACCCCTATGTAGCACCAAGAGCATTGAGGTCATCTGGATAGCTACTCCTTATAGTTTCAGGACCTTGGCTGAAGTCTAGTGGAGACAGAGCTATCTCAGTTATTGCTCCAAGCTTTGGAATGACTTGACTTTTCACATCAGGTCTTCATCCTTTATTGAAGTTTTTAAAAGTCAGGGAAAGCCCTACTTGTATTCTTCCACCTTTCACTATGTGTAATGGGATTGTGGCGGATGTTATAATTGGTTGTTTTATTAATCTGCTTCTGCAGATTCTGCAGGGAATCTATAACCGGTGAAATTCCCAAATGAAAGAAACAGAACATAGAAATAGAACAAACATTTTTCTGATTGACATTTTATTGCAAGTTCCTCCACTCTGGATTCTGTGTGCTGTGGCATTCCAGATGCCCTTGAAATAGACTTTGTTGTGGCATCTGTAGTGGACCTTCCAATTCTACGTCTTTTTTTCGGTGGCATGGGTATATTAGCGAAAAGCAGGGCAATTATAATGTGTTACGTACAGAATAAGCACCACAGTGAGATGAATTTACGTTATTTACAATACATCGGAAAGCGAACAAATAGCACCAGTCAATCAGAAAGAGCAACACTGAAATCGTACTGTCTGTCAGAAAGCGAGCAAATAGCACCACAAATACGAAAAGCCAGTGAGAAAGAGTAGCACAGAAACCGTACTGGGAAAAATGGAGGGGAGGGGTGCTCTGTTTGTAAGGAGTGTCTATGTTGAACCATGATGCCTTCTAAAGGACGTTGATGATGGTAACTACAGAGAGAAGTGACATACAACTGGTGCTGTGTTTGGGGAAAATCGTGGGAGAAGGATGCTGTCTTTTTAAAGCGAGTCTCTGTTCAAACGTGCTTGCGTATAACAGACGTTGGCGAATAAAATACAGCTCTATGAGTGCGTGTGGGAGTGTGACGTGCGGAAACTCGGGTGTGTCAGCCGCATGGGTCGTTCAAGTTTTACATCCATACGTCAGTTCCCCTTCACCCGATCAAAGCAGTCGTCCTTCTCATATTTGGACACTTCTGCCATCTCTTGGCAATTTAAAGAAATGTGGCTAAAGAGCGATGCACAGAGACAAAAACTGCCGCTAGATGGCGCTGCGGTAAACATTTGTTGTAACATGCAGCCCTCTTGTCGATGATAAGTACGGGGACGTGTGATGAACGTTGTGTCGGTGAAAAGGTGCCCTATGGTTCACCACGAACATTTTTCCAAACCAAACATACCCCATGACCCTCTCCTGGTCACAAAGGATCCCATCCCCAGTTTGGTGCCGATCAGACAAGTGGTGCAGATTTGTATGGCGGACAAACAAACATATATACGTACACACATACATACATCGACTCTGCTTTATATATTAGATAAATAAAATGCAAGAACATGCATGTATTTTTAAAATGCATAGACAGTGCTTTACTTTAGAACACAGTTCATGTGAGAACTTGATCAATACCACTATTTTGAAGAAATAACCCTAACCTGAAAATATAGGGCTGTCTACTCTTTACACATAAGCAGAGAATGACTTGAGCCAAGCGGCATTGTTTGGCTCCATTTTTTTAATTTTTTCAAATCTCTTCTATATCTCCAGATCATTACTCTCTCTCCAGGTTTACCATCTTAGCTTAGTTGCCTACCTTCTGCCTCCAGCAGGAGACATGAAGCAATTTCTGATAATTCTCACCTGCAGCCCTCTGACAATATGGGAGAACCTGCAGAGTTCTTTCAAGGGTGCCAGAATCTCCCTCACAGGCCACGCTATTATGATTGATGCTTTTTGTCTTTCATCAGTAGCATGCTGAGGAACTCTTCTTCTGCCACTCAGTGTTTTCCTCTCTCTGACAGTGCTCTGTTCAAACTGTTTACTGCCCTGTGCCAATCTGTAAGTGACATATTACATAACATTATATTAAAAGCTTTCCTTTCTCAAACTACATAAAGTATATGCACAAACTGAACATTAGTATTCATTCAGACAAAATCATCAGCAATAACTTACCTTGTTCTGCTGCATTTTGTGAACATAAATAGCTTTTGGAGAATATCGTGAATTCCTCAATGGACATTCTATGTGGGGAAAGTACTTTAAAATCTGTGATTTTTTGGGAATTTTTTTATAACTGCATATGAAGGTTAGGTAAACTAGTTGCTCTAAAATTTTCCTCCATAAGTGAGTGTGGTTGTATGTCTGAGTGTGCCCTGCAATAAAATCAAACAAGATACTGCCTGCCCACTGGAATAGGCACCAGCTCCCCTCAACTATGAACTGAACAAGTGGTTACAAATGAATGGATGGATTGAGCTTGACAATTACCTTTTAATGCACATGAAAATAAATTAATAATTGTATCTAAATTCCATTCCACCTGCCAACTTCCTGTGTATCACAGATGTCGACTTAGTGATGTCTTCTTCATTGTTGCCACCCTTCTTTTCAGTAAAAGGTCTAACAGCCATTTTATAAAATACCAAAATTGATTCAACAACTTTTTTTCTCTGCGATATTTCATGCAACCTAGGGAAAACCTGACCTACTGTATGTATGGTATACACAGTGTGTAGAATTTTGACTATACAAAAATGTAACATACTACATTCATTTACTTGATAATACAATTCATTTTCTAATCCACTTATGCAGTTCATGATCACGGGACATCACAGCTTATCTTGGCAGCTTTAGGTGCACATCATGAAGCAACCATGAACGTGGCACTATCAATGGCAAACCATGTTCACATGCACATATTCATAAAGAGTCATGCTGAGCTAACTAACCACACTTGGGCAATTATAGGATGTGGGTGGAAAATCTGACTAGCCAGAGAAAACCACACAGATACAGAGAAAAGCCTGCAGACTCCACAGCAATAGTGCCCATGAAGAGATATAAAGTATTATATGGAGATCTTGGAATAAAGCAGCACTTCATTCGTGACCACTCCAAAAAACAAAATCTGAGATGGTTTAATTGCACCATCTCAGATTTTGAAAATAAACTCCATTTTCAGAGCTCAGTTTTCTTTTGGAGTGGATCTTTTTCAGGTTAGCTGTACAAAAGGATTTATTTGACCATATATTTTTGTAAACTGTGCAATATCAATACTCATTAATAGTACTGAGGAAAATGTTATTAGATGAAATAAAATAAAAAAAAAAACAAAAACAGAAGTATTTTTTTATAATCTTGCCTCCTAACATGATGACACTGAATGCCATTTTTATGGAGTATAAGGTTGTTTAAAATAAGACCTCTTATTCACCAAAACCTATAGACAACATGTACTGTGTTTAAATATGCTCTGAAACTACACAGAATTGGATTAATGCATACGAGGGATGTTCAGTTATAAACAGGAATTTTCATGCTCTGTTCTTATAAATAACACAAGGTAGACCTGACTCATTGGACAAACACTGAACTCGTTGTTAGTAGTGCTAGCTGCTGTTTCCCCCATTCGTGTCAGTTGTAATCAACATGTTGAAGCAGAAGGTACACAGTAGTGTTGTGCAGCGCATTATTATTCAATTTTTGACAAATGAAAAAGTCATTCCATCTCAGATTTATTCGAGACTTAAAAAACAGTTTGGGGATGAGTGTCTCCCTCAGTCTACAGTGTATGATTGGTGCAAGTCATTCAGAAAGGGACTATAATCTCTTCAGTCCACTTAAGGAATTTTTAGGAGGGAAGAAATTCAAGCAGAATGAGGAGGTTATTGACGGTGTGTAAGAATGGGTCAACATGCAGTCAAAAGGCTTCTACTCTTCTGGGATTAAGACGCTTCCTGAGTACTGGAACAAGTGTATTGCAGTGGCAAGAGACTACATAGAAAAATAGTGTGTAAGTATTTCATTGTATTAAATAAATAAAGCATAGCTCATAAATTCCTGTTTATATCTGAATGCCCCTTGTATAATCTACATTATTACACTGGAAACCAACAATAAATGTGTAGATGGTGTCATGTTTTGTTTATGATTTCCAGTGTGAAAAGGATTACAGTAAGATATAGTAGCTTCCTTCCTTATTAATCTCAATGCATGTGTTTTCCATTTTGTTTATGCTTTTAATCTCAGGGAGCTAGAGAAAAACGGTTACAGTATATGTGATAATGTCAAGCTGGCATTACTGGAATTAAAGCTTTAAGTGATTTAATTTTGTGCTTTACTGATGTGTTAATGTAAAACCCACCCACAAACCAGAACCATGTATGGTACACACAGGCATTTGTATTTCTACAGGAAATATGTAGTGTATCACTCTCTCTCTCTCTCTCAATCTCTCTTTCTTTCTTGCTTGTAATCTATAAATATGGTACATATCCACATTTTTTCTTCACTACCCTAAAGCATACAGCATATAGAAATGTCACGTTTAGGCTCAAGAACCTATAAGAAACTGATTTTTGTGATGCTTGAATAGGACAGATAGTGATTGTGAGGATTTCTGGGACCATATCTGAGTTTCTTTAGCTGTATAGCTGTATGCTCCAACCATGATGGATGGATTAAAAGCAAGAAGTCTACATGACCATCATCATCAAGTCCTTCCGTGAGAACCCTAAATCCAAAGAGGACTGTTTCATTTATGTTAGGTAGAATGCCCAGAGGGGACTGGGCAGTCTAATGGTCTGGAATCCCTAAAGATTTTATTTTTTTCTCCAGCCGTCTGGAGTTTTTTTTTTTTTTCTGTCCACCCTGGCCATTGGACCTTACTCTTATTCTATGTTAATTAATGTTGACTTATTTTATTTTCTTACTGTGTCTTTAATTTTCTATTCTTCATTATGTAAAGCACTTTGAGCTACTTTTTGTATGAAAATGTACTATATAAATAAATGTTGTTGTTGTTGTTGTTATAGCTGATTGAGGGATTAAGAGTCAGTGAGTGACGCTGTCTCCGAATATGAAGCTATAAAACTACTCAGAATACAAATCATGCATGAAAATATTGGAGAGAGGGGGGAAGAGAGGGAGAGGAGCAAAATTTGAATATAATCTTTTTTTTCAATCATTGAGAGAGCATTAAACATGTTACCTGAAATAAGCATTACATTCAGTGGGGAATAACACAAATATGCTGTACACATGCTAATTGAAATTTTTAACATATAAGAAAATAATTTATTTTTAGTTTAAGTTTTTTGCCACTTTCTAAATTAATAAACATAACATATCATATCTTTGTCAAGATTGCAAAGTCCAATTCAGGGTCACAGTGGCCACAGGCTATCAAGCACCACCGGGTATAAGGCTGGAAACAGCCCTGGAATGCCAGTCGATCACTGTAAATCAATTTAAAAAAAACTTAAGAAAAAGAATCAATTGGATAATTTTACACTACATTCTGTACTTCAGTTAAAAGTAAAAGGAAATCTCCACAACTTGTTCTGCAGTTCATTTAAACTGTTCTGCTTGCTACTGCAGCACCAGCAAACAATCCATTTCCAAATACATGCAAAATAGTGTTATCGTGATGTGCATTTTAAACACAATTAAACTAAATTTCTTTTAATGGAGAAGGAAATAATTAATGAACATTCACAGGTGTTAAAAATGTGTTTTCACCTTCTTGGAGACCTCAAAGATGACATCTGTCAGAACAGATTTAGGAGTGAAAATAAGGTTACTGAACAGGTGAAAAATTGTCTTCAAGTACAGGATTCAGAGTGGTCGTATAAAAAGATGACAATACTCTTGTTTCTCTCCAGTATAAAGCTGTTAAACCTGATGTCTTCAAAACAAGAAATATTTAAATTAAATAATTAGTATATTGTTGGTAACGCAGTGATTTAATTGTAGTGAAGCACAATTAAGGGGGTTGTTCAAAATCAGTTTAATGACAGTAAAAATTCTACTAAGCTTAGTCTAGTTCAACATATAGACGTATAAAAAACTTACAGCTGTATTGCTTAGACCTTTTTTTGGTTACTAAAGAAAATGGGGCACTTCTTACTGAGGTTACTGCAAGACCAGCTGTCACTCTGATTGAGCTAGACAGCCTGTTTCTGAAGTTATATTACACTGCTCAAAAAAATAAGTAAACACTTAATCATCACATTCTAACACCAAGTCAGTTAAGCTTCAGGGATATTAGCCTGTCCAGTTAGAAAGCATAAATGGTTGTAAATCAACTTCACCTGCTACGAAAATGAAAGTGACAACAGGTGCACTGGAGATGCAACAGCAAGACAACCCCCAAAAAGGGAATGGATTTACAGGTGGTGGCCATGGACAATTGCTGTCCCCTTATCCTTCCTGACTGATTCTTCTCTAGTTTTGTATTTTGCTAGAGTCCTTGGCACTACAGGTTGCAGAGGTAGTCCAGCTCCTCCAGGATGCCATTGGAGGAAGGTCTCAAGAGCATGGAGAAGATAACAGGAGATGAGTCCTTACACAAGGAGAGCTGGACAGGGCCAAAGAAGGTTATCAACCCAGCAGCAGGACTTGTATCTGCTCCTTTGTTCGAGAAGGAACAGACAAAGCAATGCCAGGACCCTACAAAATGACCTCCAGCTAACCAAACTGTCAGAAACAGACTCCATGAGGGTGGCAAGAGGGCCCAATGTCCTCTAGTGGGACCTGTGCTCACAGGATATAATTCTCAGACCCATTGTCAGACCTTACGCTGGGGCAGTGGGTCCCGAGTTCCTCCTGGTGCCGGACAATGCGGCATGTGGCTAGAATGTGTAGGCAGTTCCTGGATGATGAAGGCATTGATGCCAATGACTGACCTGCACGTTCCCCAGACCTGAATCCAATTGAGAACCTCTGGAACGTTATGTATCGGTGCATTCAACGCCAAGTAGCACCACAGACTGTCCAGGAACTGTCCAGGACTGTCCTGGATGTTCCGATCCAGGTCTGAGAGGAAATCCCCCAGGACACCATCAGCCGTGTCATCAGGAGCATACCCAGACATTGTTGTGAGTGCATACAGGCACGTGAGGGGCCATACACTACTGAGTCACATCATGAGTTGCAGTGATAAAATTCACGCAGATTTGATCAGCCTGTGATTTTAATATTTGTCTTTCATTTTTTTTCGGTATAAGTTGGTGATTTTGGTTTCCATTAACCATTGTTACATCATTTTGTTATTATTGAATTACACAGTATTACTCAGTAAAGATTTTCCACTTGAATATTTTATTCATTGAGATCCGATGTGTAATTTAAGTGTTCCATTAATTTTTTTGAAAAGTGTACAATGTTTAAGGATGTTAATGGAAAGGTAAAAGCCACACCAGAGGGGAAAAGCTTTGCCTATTTAGTTAGAGGACACAGTACAGCCAAAAAGTGACAGAATGTTTTGTAGTGTGATGATAGTAAATTGGAATCTTTTTGCCTGAGTGCTGAATTGTATGTGTTGCAAATGTCACACACTGTATACCAGTTGTGTGACATTTCAGCCTTATAAAGTGTGATGGAAGTAGCATCATTTGATGGAGGTGCTTTTCATAAATTATGTTTTTTGCTTTGCGCCCTCCCCCACCATAACCTATCATCTATGGGGGAGAAGCGAAAGCTTTAGATCCGTCAAAAATTTCAATCTCCAGGTTTCGATGAATCTCAACATTTTAGGGTCCCCTGATACCGAAAACATTGACAACTTGATGGGTGTGTGGCTGTCTGTATGTGTGTGTGTCACACTTTTTGAGGAAGATCTAGAGCTATAATGGTTGACTGTAAAAACACCAAACTCGAAACTTAAGCCTGTTATGAGATGCTGATGTGCTGATTAGTTTTTGAGCCAAATCGTGCATGAGAAAGAGGCACCCTAGAGGAACTCCCAAATACTGTAATTCTGCAATTATTTATGAATTCTTCTTGTCAATTGCTATCGTAATCACCTATTTTATGATCAGAAAGATCAGCATCAGAGCGGTAAATAATTACTGAAATGTTATAGAATAGTTTGGGTATCTGGGTTCCTAGGGCACAAGCATACTGACACTAGTGCCCGAATTTTTGTCTCATGTAATAATAGGTTAAGACTAACAGGACAAATTTATGAGAAATACCAGACAAAATAAGTTGTGCCTTTCACAGAAAATTTAAACTGAGGAAGAACTTTGTATTTCTATATGGCAACGGTCCAGCCCTCACTACAGCTGCAACACTGCGTTACAGTAAATATATGGCAGTCCTTGAGTAACCTAGTCAAAGTTTGCACATTAATTCCATTGAAAACTTGTGGTAATAGTTCACATTTGTGTCCATCACACTTTGTAAAGTGTCTCGACTCAGCTGCACCACTTTGTCAAGTAGATATGACTAAATAACCCTTTATTATGATATTTAAAGATAATAAAGACCAACCTGAAAAAATAACTTGGTATTATAGCTGCCAGGGTTTCTAAGAAGTACTGATCTAGGATGAAGAATACTTAAAAATTATTACATGTCATTTTATTACTATTATTATTATTATCGTATTTTGATTCTGTAAAGAAGATTACAAACATTTGTATGTGAAACACATACAATTTCAAAACTGAATACATCAAAATGTAAGTCAGTTTGAATCTTAAATGTGAAAAAAATATGAGGCTGAATATGTTTCTAGGCTCTGCGGCTTGCATAAACTATCAATAAAAAATGTCACATTTGTAACTGCCATAGAGAAGAAGAGAAAGGTCTTTAATCTGAACTGCATGGCAGAAACCATTGAGTAGCACAGGGATTCTTCTGCATCTTCAAATAAACTGACCAAAAGGCTAAAGATTAGGACTGTAAACAGAAAGATTGCCAGTTCAGTCTCTAGTACTGACTCACTGTGCAATTCCCTAAGCGATTCATCAGCCGATTTAAACGACTGTATTATGCTGTAAAATAACTTGTACCTAACGTTAGGTAGAATCATCATGTAAAACCTACTAACAATGCAGTAGATTTTGAATGACCTAATACACAAAAAATATTTCAAACCAATAAGCATGAAACACACATTGCTGAACAAAGTCAATAGTGCAATTAGCCATACTAAGCAAGTCAAATCAAAAAATAAGAACATACCAAACACTAAGGGAATACTGTAATTACTAAACAACAAAAAAAAATTACTAAAAAGGAATGCCAAATAAACTGAGAAAATATCACAAATTTTACTAAAATAAGTATGCATTTGAAAGAAAGAAAACAATACTAATTATTGTAAATGATAAATATGGTACAGAATATGCAAGGCATTTTTGAGAGTGAGGATTATGAACAATAAGGTTATAAATACAGTTATATAAAAAATGTTACCTTAAAGATTAAGAACTTGTTGAGTGCAGGCAGGGTAGAGTGGTTGGAGAAGAGTGTCAGGAATGATTTGTGACAGACGGGTACCCGAAAGAGTGAAAGGTAAGGTCTACAAGACAGTAACGAGTCCAGCTATGTTATATGGGTTGGAGATGATGGCATTGACCAAAAACAGGAGACAGAGCTGGAGGGAGCAGAGTTAAAGTTGTTAAGAATTGCATTGGGTGTGACAGTGATGGACAGAATTAGAAACGAGAAAATTAAAGGGTCAGCTCAGGTTGGACGGTTTGGAGACAAAGTCAGAGAGGCGAGATTGCTTTAGTTAGGACATGTGCAGAAGAGAGATGCTGGGTATGTTAGGAGAATAATGTTAAGGATGGAGCTGCCAGGTATGAGGAAAAGAGGAAGGCCTAAAAGAAGGTTTATGGATGTGGTTAGAGAGGACATGAAGGTGGTGCGTGTAATGGAGCAAGGTGCAGAAGACAGGAAGATATGGGAAAAGATGATCCACTGTAGCGACCCCTAACAGGAGCTGCCAAAAGAAGATGAACAAGAAGAAAGATTAAGAACTTGTGAAAAATGCCATTAGTAATAATGTAGTGCTTAATACAGAACAGGCTAAATATTTGTAGTAATTACAATACATTATACAGTGGAAATTTGTCAAACACATTATAAAAATAGAGTGGAAAATCTGGTGACCTCATGGATCTTCCACCATGGGTTTCAAATTGTATGGCCAGCAACTGTCCATTCGAAGTTTACACACTCTCTCTAAGACTACATGTGTTTTGCTATGGGTACCCTAGATTCCCTGCCATACCCCAGAAGATGTACCTGGAAACTTAAAACTGGGGATGTATGTGAGTATGGGCTGGCACTCTGTCCAGGAGTGTTTCCTGCCTTGTGCCTGCTGCTGCCACGATAGACTTGAGTGACCCTCAATTGGATTATGCAGGTTTCAGATTGTTGTATTCACTGTATTATACTGAATGAAATTATTAATATTACACTTAGCTGTCATGTTACATGAAACTGAAAGAATGGATCTGTGATGAACAAGATGGATGTAGTTCTGAAAATTATAGGTTTAAAGTGAAACTAGTGTTTATTTGCTATATAACAAACAGCAGTGGCAGGAGTTCATAAATTATACCATCCAAACGACTCCAAGTAATGGCCATTCTGACAAACTCAAAGGAGCCCTTGTCCTGTTTACTGTATAAGGCATGCCAGAACAGCTTGTAACAAGACATGTAAGGGAATGGATATAAATAGGTCCAGTAGTGCATGAATGCAGGATAGAGTGCAGTGAAAGACACCAAGCTCCAGCATACACCACCTTAGAACTTTATGAACTTTATAATAAATGCTAAAGTATGTTTCTAAAGCATCTATGAATATACTGTATGAAAAATGTTTCACCAGTGGTAGCGCTGCTGCCTCGCAGTAAGGAGACCTAGGTTCGCTTCCCGGGTCCACCCTACGTGGAGTTTGTATGTTCTCCACATGTCTGCGTGGGTTTCCTCCGGGTTCTCCGGTTTCCTCCATACAGTCCAAAGACATGCAGGTCAGGTGAATTGGTGATCCTAAATTGTCCTTGGTGTGTGTGTGTGTGCCCTGTGGTGGGCTGGCACCCTGTTCGTTGTTTGTTCCTGCCTTGCGCCCTGTGTTGGCTGGGATTGGCTCCAGCAGACCCCCAGTGTCGCTGTGTTTTAGGAGATAGTGGTTGGATAATGGATGGATGGAAAATATGTCACATTGCTGTATTAAAGAAAATATATACCTGTAATAATATTTTAAAAAGTGTCCTACACCAGGGAAGCATGGTGGTATCGTGCTTAGTGATGCTGCCACACCACTCCAGAGTGTAGTGTTTGAATTCTGGCTCAGCCACCGTCCATGTGGCACTCTAAACGTGTCTCTGTAGGTTTTCTTTCTGTATCTCAAAGACTAGAATGTTAAGCCTATAATGTCTACTCTAGATTGTGGATGTGTGCATAAGTATGCCCAATTGTCGGGCACCCCTTTGGATTGGCAACAGCTTCCTGCAACCTTGAACCTGAAAAGTGGTTAAGAAAATGGACTGACTCAGAGTATATGGAATACATTACTTAACTCTTGTGCTGAATTGAAAAACAACAGTACAGTACTTACATTCTAGTAACATGCTACCTAATGAATTAATGAAATATAACCCTGCCCATTCACTTTTTACTTTCTCGTATACGAAGTATAGGGGAAGTATTGTAATCGTCCAAAGATTCCATGCCGAGATTTTGATGAATCTCGACGTTTTACACTTCCCTGACTTTCACATATACGAAGTATTGGGAAAGTATTGAAATCCTCAAAAAATTCAATTTCGAGTTGTTGATGAATCTCAACGTTTTCGACCACCCTAAGCCTGAAAATACCATTTTTGGATGTTTGTGTGTCTTTGTGTGCGTGTATGTGTGTATGCAAACACGATAACTTGAGTACGTTTTCATTTAGGTCAACCAAATTTTGCATACAATTATTAGGTACAAAACGTTGATTTCTATCATCTTTTGGGCTATTTCCGTTGACCGGAAGTAGTTATTTACATTTTATTCAGGGCAGCTATTGAGTCCGATTTATTGTTTATTGCTCAATATATTATTAATTTGATTTGCTGTTGATGGTTCTTTAATGTACATTATATATAAATATAATTATTGTCTTGCGGTTTACTCCTCAAATATCCATCCCCATATCTGAGTATACGAGAAAGTCTAGGGAAGGCGATTTTTTATTGTGCATTTATTTGTCTGTTTATTTATTTTTGAGTTGTGAGGGCTGAATCCTAAAGGCAGAGTGACACACCAGTTTATTGCAGGCAGTGCCCACTTGCTTACTCAGATTACAGCCAAACCAGCACATCATTGGTGGTGGCGGGAGCAGGGGCTGCACCCATTCTGACATCATGGGCACTGGGCACGCACAGACCTGGCTTAGGTCCCGCACATTCAAGCATGCTCCAACGTGCGCACTCTGCAATTAGCATAACCTGCGCATCTTTCAGGACATGAGTGGGACAAAAACAACGCAGAACGGGAACCATATAGTTTTGAGTCACCATTGAAAAAGTTAGAGTACCTCGGGGAAAGCCCACAGCCATATGAGGAGAACGTTTAAACTCTACACTGCTAGAGTGGTGGGCAGGGGGTTAAACCCAGACTCTAACAGCATGTTAAAACTCTGAATGGCACTTCCACATAATTGTTTATATATAAAATAAATGACATGAACTGAACTTAAGAGAAACACAAAAGTGCAGAGCCCTACTTATGCCTGTGCCCACGTTACTAGTGCCAATACTGTAACCTGCTTACCTGCTGCTCCAGAACGCCCGGAGGTCTCGGGTCGGTGCTGCTGCTGCTGTTGCGGCTATTTGTTTCAGAAAGAAAATCCCGGCCATCTGACGCGCAAGGATTTGTAGGTTTTAGACGAAATTGCTTTCCCCAGCGTGTAGATTAAAGAGCGCGGGGGCGTTTCAGTGGCCAGAAGCCGCACAATTGTAATAAGCGCGCGAGAGTGACGGTGGCGGCGGCGGCCGGCCGGCAGGCAATGCTACAGGAGTAGAGGAGCGGGGCTGTCGAGTCGAGCTCGCGAGTCGGGGTGACTGACTGACTGACTGGCCGGGAGGTCTGTGGCACCATGAGAGGCGGGCTTGCTGTCCTGCTGTGTCTGGAGGCGCTGGCAGCAGTCGGCGGAACGGCACGCGCCACTTCCAGCAGCAGGTGGATCACACGAGACACAGACACGACAAACAGGTAAGAAGCTCGCCGGTGTCGATAGGTTGACGCCAGTCGTGTTTGTCACAGATGCATTGGGGTGGCGGTGGTTAAATACCTGCATTCAGTAATTCTTGAGGTAGCTCGCCGCCTGGACTTGCAGAGTGTAAGGATGCAAAGGTGAACACGATACATGGGCGGCTACCTACTGGTCATGATGGAACTGGAGCCAAAGGGACAGGCACCTGGACCACTGTGCCTCATGTCAGACATAAGGCAGAGGAATGTGAAGTTAGCGTAGCTGGGGCAGCATCCCAAGTTCGGGAGGCTCAGTAGTCCCAATTTCTGACTCTTTTTTTCAGAGTCCACGTATAATTTGATTGGATACATTCATTTGAGCCCCATAGTCAAATACAGAATTACAAGATCTTATAAAACTGAGTTAACAGCAACAGTCTAGAGCTGCTTGAGTGCAACATCTTCCATACAACATGCTGTTTTGTGCCATGATTCTCTGGTTTGTGCTGCTTGCCTCTTTCCCTCCTTTTTAAAACTTGTTTTAGTACCAGGTTTCCATGAAGCGCTGATTTGTCATTGCTGCTGGCACCTTTATCATGGATGCAATGGCTATTGCTTACTGTGAATGTTTAGCAAGTATATTGGCTATTGCTGCCTATTAGGCGTTTTGTTTCCTTTGACTTCTAAAAATTATCTGGTACAGTTTCCTAGCAGTTGTTAGCATTAGGAGTTGATGGCCCTGCTAGGATAGCATTAAGCACTGGTGAGTACATTTTTAGCATGTTCTCCAAAGTTTTTGTCTTTGGCCAACACTAGTCCTTGATTGGTACAGTTGGTCAGCTTGGCACTGGTTTTTGTGCCTTTTAAACATTAGTGGCTAATATTATTGATTATCTTTTGTTTCCGGTCAAACAATTTAAAGGTTCATGTATTGTTTAACCTTTAGCAGTGTTTCTATATTTTGTTGGAATTAGACAGTGTTTCCTTAAATTCATTCTTATTTTGCACTACAGTCTTTGTTTCCCAAAGCTTTATTTCCTGGTGTTTGTTGACAATGGGTACTTGTCGCTGCCTCCTCTCAGCATTATTGAGTTTTCTACAGTTATGTGTTCTTAGCTTTTCCCTGATTTTATGGACATTATAGGGTTCATAATTGGTTTCAGCATTGTTTAAGCATTAGCTACAGGTCTTCTGTTTGTTCAAAACTAGTCTTTGCATTCTACATCTAATTGGTGTAGGTGCCAGTTTTTGTGGTGGTGGTGTGGTGTGTTGTGGTTGGGAGCATGCACTGATTTTTGTGTCATCTTAAAATTAGAGTTAGCTTCCTTGGTCTCGGAACACTGGACTCTCCATTCTGTTTCTGGCTAATTTAAAACATAGGGTGTTGTGAGCTTTTATCCTTTGGTGGTGTTTCCTGGGTTTTCTTTTTATTAAGCAATGGCTTGAGGGTTTAGTTTGCGTTAGGGTTTTATTACTTTACCTTTTATTAGACAGCTTCTACAATGTTTGGTTAGAAATGAAGCATTGTTTTCTGACATTTACAGCCATTAGGCACTAGTTGCAGTGTCTTATTAAACATATGTATTTGTTTCGTTATTATTATTTTTCATCATTTCCAAGTTGACTTAGAAAAACTATATAAGGCTGTTTATCTCGGTGATCAGAAAGTACCCAGCTGTACTGGAAGATGAATTCTAAAAAAATGAAGATAATATAACACTGATTGCAAGTTAAAGTTAGTTATTCCTCCAGATGTTAATTGAATTTGAAAGCAAAGTTGGTAAAAGGAAGTCAAAACAAACTGTCATCACCCCCCCAAAAAAAAAAAATCATAAATCAACATTGAAGTACGTTAGCCTACTGGTTGTTTTTCCAGGAAACACTAACGAAAGTCATTCATACAGTAACGTTCAAGGATTTGTCCATAATATCGGTGGTGCTTACAAAAAACAAAATGGCAATATAAAAATACACAATAATATGTTTACTACCATAAATACATTTTTAATCCATAAGCCATTATCAAAATTCAAATCAGCATATTTCAGATCACTAAGTTCATATAAATAGACCACAAAAACGTAAACAAAATTTTAGAAAAACATTTAAAACTAACTCGCTTCATGACATTAGTAACATGAAATGTTAAAGGCATCAACAAAGAACTTATAAGAAATAAATACTCTCACATCTGACGCCAGATATCTTTTTTACTTAGGAGGCCCTTTAAATAACAGAGATTAGTTTTGGTTAAAAAGACATTGGATTGGTCAAGTGTATTATACTGTCTATGCAAGAATACTTGAGCAGTGAAAATCCTCATTTACAGTGTAATTCACATTGTATCAACTGACATAATAGTGGATTAGGGCGCATGCCTTATTATGGTGTTGGAAAAACTAAATGAAGCTAAAATAATTATGTTCAATGTACAGTATACACACCACAATAGGATGGTAAACTTGAATTATTTTTAATTGTATGTGTTAAATCCTATTTTAGACTTTTCAGCAGAAGCTGTGCTTGCATCATCAAAAGCTGTTGCAATAATCTCTTATTTTATTAATGACTATAACCTTTCAGATTACCAGAGATTTCTGTACCCTTTTTCATGACAATATTCCTTTTTTTCTTACAGTACATCATACTTATTCCGGAGCTGACTATTTCTTTATTGATAACAAATCTTGCAATTTATAAAATATTATATATATAATGTGATTGTCTCCTTGGACCATGATTGTCTTAGTTTGGAAGTTAAATCAATTTGATGTACTGACATAACTAATTATTAATGACTAAAGCTTCTAACTTAATTCCAGCAATTTCTGCGGGAGCACTCTGGGAAACACTCACGGCATATCAAACTAGGTTTTTTTGCCTCTTACTAAAATAAATTGCTAGCTTGAAAGACATCAGAGCCAATTGCTGAGATCTCCAAGACTGATGTAGTCCCGCCTAATGTATAAAAAAAGTCAATACAAGTAAATTCTTTAAGCCATGCCACTCACTAAGAGCATAAAGAAAAGGATTTTAACAAGTAAATACATAGAAAGAAAGTGTAATGGAATGGCAGAGTTTGAGTAAGACTTAGTGCACAAAATGTAATAAAAAAGCTAAAATAGCCCAGTTATTCTAACTTTTTTAAAGGATTTTAGAGAAGATAACATCCAAACCCACACTTTACACCAGATGTTAATCATTGCCTTTCCAAAAAATACTAAAAACTCTCTGGAATGTATAAAAGTTTCAAAAATCATGAAAGTACTCTCTACAATTACAGTATATCAATGGTAGACATCTATTTTTCAAACCTTTGACAACTGTTAGATATATTGTACACTCCTTTATCATCTGAGTTATCCAGAAGTTTTGCTATGTCTGGATGCAGAAAAGCACTTGTTAGAGAAGAAAGGGGAATATCTCTTTACGTTACAGTGAATATTTGGCTTAGGCTATATTATTTTCTGTATGCTTGGATCAAGTTACTTTACTGAAGCTCAGAAGTATGTGGGAAACATACAGTACAGATAGTGGAACCAGATGGTGCTGTTAGCAATTACCAATGCTTTTTACAACGTTATTGAACTGTTGACTGTGTCTTCAGCAAGAGTCAGAAAATTTGCCCAGCTCCCTTAATCTTTCATCATCCATGCTTAAATATACTTTAGCTAGAAATGAAGAGAATATGGCAGTATTTCTAGATTTTATCAATTAATTTAATGGTGTGCGTTGCCAGATGATCGGAGGCAGCACTAGTAAAAGGACCTTGATTAATATTTCAGGCATGCAAGGGAATATAATTTTTCACATTATATATTATCCAAAGTATATTAGGGACTGTACTCGAATTGTGAGCAATGGCATGTAGCTGCAGCTTTGTTAGGGCATGTGTTTTGGAACAGTCCAAAATGAACACGGTTTTGGGGGGAAATATTTGCTTATGTGTGACATAGGATTAAAAATTATTTTTAACTTTAATTGTAATATACTCTATATTGTAATACTTTCATAACTGCTTTTGGGATAACATTGAATAGGATTAGACTATCTTCTGTAAAACTCATGATGATTCCCTATATTGCATTTTTAGTATGCAGAATGACTTTTCTGAGCTGGAAGAATTGGTAATGCATATCCATAACCCTGTAAAAAAGCAACCTAAAACAAAAAGAGGGGTGGGGGGGGGGGGGGCCACAAAATACTTTAAAGATTTTAGTAAGAATTGTTCAGTGTTATTGTAAAATTAGTGTGCTGTGCTCCTGCCTATATGTGTGTTAAGCTACCAGTGTTTTAATTAGAATGAGAAGCTTGGCTATTCAGTTGGTTTCTGTTTCAAGTGTTGATTGTGATTAACATATTTTAACTCTTTATGTGATGTTTTGTATTCATTGTTTTCATGATTGGACTGTTTTTTTCATATAACAGTATCTTTGATTTTTTTGTTATAACAATAAATAAAGTAAAAAAAATGAAAGCTGACAAGTAATAGGAGTAAAAAATGTAAAACAGAACATGTAAAGTTTAGTATTGTCGTTAAATGACAGCCCACACATTGTTGAATGGCTGATTTGATCAATACACCACAAATGAAGGTAGGGTGAGTACATGCATAGGTGTCCAAAGCAGTAAAAATATGCTTTGTATAGAGGTACTATACATTTTCAAGAAGCCAGGAACAACAGTAAGTAGAAGAAGTTCTGATTGTGATGGGAAGCTCTTTCCACAAGCAGCAACTAAGAAGTAACTTGGTAATACTGGTGATACTCTCTTCTATTTCCAGCTTACTTCTAAGCAGACTATTGTGTCTTCTTAACCTTTGGCAGTCTTTCTGTATTTTATTAGCATTAGGCAGTGGTTGCTTGGGCTCTTTGGCGTTTGGCATTAGTCACCATGTCCTACTTTTACACTAGCTTCTGTTTTTTATGCATGGGTAGCCCTGGTGAGTGCATTATCATATTTACTGTAACTGAACAGTTAAACCAGCTGAATTTTATATTAAAAAGACATGGAAGTAAGGTTTAAATATTGCTGACAACAGTCAATAATTAATACACAAATGTTTGATTCATGAATGTTTTTACATTCAGCACAAATTCCTGAATTTTAAATGTTGTGTACTGTCGTCTGTTGTATGTCTCCTTTTATCCGCATTCTGTACACTTTCAAGCACAAATATAACACTTCCAAATATTCTCAGATGATTCTGCAGTTATGGCAGGTATTGATAAAGGGGGGGGGGTATAGGACTCAGGTGGAGAAGTTTGTTTCTTGGTGCAAAGAGAATTGCCTGCTTCTTAACATCAACAAAACCAAGGAACTAGTTATTGGGAGCCTCTATGTTGTGTCGCTATTCAGGGTGTGGATATAGAGGTGATCCACTCCTACAAATACTTAGTGGTACACATTAATGAGAGGTTGGATTGGTCTTTTTCTTTAGGAGACTGCATTCCTTTAATGTGGGAAGTGACATCTTTCACATCTTCTGTAACTCTGTAATGGACAGTATGATTTTCTATGCTGTGATGTGCTGGGCTGGTAACATCACTTTAAGAAAGGCCCACAAAATCAACCAGCTAATCAAAAGGACAAGCTCAGTTATAGGATGCACTCTGGTCCCCTGGAGGTTGTAGTGGATGAAAGAATGAAGATAAAACTGAGTGCCATTTTGAGCAATGCTGCACATCCTCTCTTTCTCACACCAATACTGAGTACTTTCAGCCGACGAATCATTTAGCAGAAGTATGTCAAGAAGCGCTACTGGGGCTCCTTTATACCAACGGTACTATGTCTGCATAATGCCTCACTGTGATTGTGACTGCCAAGTCAGACAATTAGTTTCTTTTTAAATTTCTTGCTTTATAGTCATCATGGTGTGTGTTTATAATAATAATAATTCTTTGCATTTATATAGCGCTTTTCTCGCTACTCAAAGCGCTCAGCAATTGCAGGTTAAGGGCCTTGCTGAAGGGCCCAACAGAGCAGAGTCCCTTTTGGCATTTATGGGATTCGAACCGGCAACCTTCCGATTGCTAGTGCAGATCCCTATCCTCAGAGCCACCACTCCACCACTTTGGTTTAGACCAAAGTGTGTGTATGTATTTATTTATGTAATTAAGAAGCCAGATTTTCCCATAGGGACAAATAAAGTTCTATCTAATACTATTAGATACTAATTATTCTGTATTCTGAAACCTCTTGCCTTAAGACTTATTTCCTTAGATGTGAACCCTTTGGGGAAGTAATGGTATATGCAGTGTTAAATGAAATGCTCAAATACAACATCCTAGATTGAAATTTTGCCTCATCTGTCTAGAACTGGGTATAGGAGCGAAACTCAGGTTATCCATCTTTCTTTTCCAGACTAAAGGTCAAGAAATCTGGAGGCATTGGTAACCTTATGGCTCTTAAGGTTCACCCTGTATTTCTAGATCTTTGGGCCTTGAACCTGGTGATGGGGCTTTAAGAGGTTTGGAAACCTGCTATAGGTCTGAAGCACTTGTTGTCCTGTAGTTTACGTCCCTAACCCTACTTAACCCTTCAGTGAAACACGTATGTTGTCAACACCCCACACTCCATTTAAATCAAATTTACTGTATATTAAAAGGTTTTATCTCATGTATTAACAGACAAAGCAAAGTATAATAATTAAATATTAAATGCAGGTAGTACTAAGTATAGTAGTTTAGGCTGTTGCTAGGATATGTTGTGTGTCTTCTTTTCATGTGCCTTGTGCTTTTATGTTGTATTTATATGCTATTATTGTCTAAACTGCCCAGACATTTCCATTTGCCCCAATCACTTGATATACAAGAAATAATTCTTTTAACTGTCCTTAGCATACAAAGAATATTTTTTGGTCTGTGGTGAAGCAGTACTTTCTTTTCTATGTTTTACACTGTATCGTATATCACAGATAAAAAGTGTGTTTCTTACATGATTAACACATTTCAGTACTAATTCATTTAATCTTTATTATGATTTCAATTACAATTAGCCCAAAGGCACAGATTTACTACTTAATTAAAAAGCATGCATATTTTTTATTAATTATCTAATCATATCAGAGCAGGATATTTCAGTGAAAACCTACCAAAATTCCACGTAAATTGTAACCTACAAAAAGGAACTTACTTCTATTGCTTTGTAATCATGCTTATTGTTTCAACTGAACTTCTCAAAGTTCAGCTTTTACTCAATTCTTAAATCACTCATCTTAATGGTTAACATTTCACATGTTAGTTTTGTTTTTTGATATTTGACCAACTCCAGTTTATTTCTAAATGAAATCGGTTCTTAGACCAAGCTTTTGCTAGTGGACCAGGATGGTTTTGTTTTGTTGACATGTCCCTATATGTGTGGAGTCTTCATATTTTTCTCATGTCTGTGTGAGTTGTTCACAGGTTTTTGAGTAAAGCGTGTTTCACAGCTATAGTATCTTATATTACTGTCATTAGACTGTATGCCAGGAAAGTTGGTTATTTCAGTTTATCTTTCTGAAATCTTGAATGTTTTAACTGTATTAAACATTTCTCTGATTAAAGAATATGCCAAGGAACTAAAGCAATTTGACTTTTGTGCTCTCTGATTTACTATACTATATTCTGGCATGTACATTTTATAACCATGTGAATGTAATATCGTGATTCATCATGTTCAGAATTGACATTTTATAAGTAAACTGTTTACTGTGTGTAACTGCATTACTGACTTTATTTGCAATGTATCTTCTTGTTTAATAAGATTTAAAAAGAAATTACGACTTGCAGTGCTCCCCAAAGAGTAAACTAAGCAGGAAAAGATTATATGCTAACACCTCTATAGCAGCAGGAAAAGAGAAAAAAAAACATGTGACTAACACTGCTTCCCTACTGATCTCAAAAACAGAATTCCAAGTTTAATGGAAAGTGTGTTAATAAATTAAACAACCAAACAAATACTGGTATTTATGTACAACCCATGCATGCCAAATTGTTACCCCACCAAATTCAGCAACACCTATAATCTTTCTAAGTGGTTTCAGTCCTTCTAAGGGTTCCAGCAGAAAAATTATCCGTATCATGTTAAATGATTTGAGAAAAGGGATGGCAGAGAGAGCTCTCCAAATGGTGGATGCGTAACTAGTTTGGCCTTCCGGTAGCCATCTTCAGGCCTTCTGTAGGGCCTCTCCCACCACTGTATTCCACCAATAAAGGTTGTAGATTTGGTTCACTTTGTTATCCTAAAACAAAAGGTGGTTTACAACATATTGACTTTATGCCTCCTACTTTTCTAATAGTTAAAACAGTTGTTGTCCTCCTTTTTTACACTTCTGCCATTCCTTCTTTTTAAAAGTGAACTTCTTAGATATGATCTATTCCTTCCCATGTTTGACACCATGTTATTGAGTGATTCTAGATTCCCAGCATTGTTCTATCTTTATTTTTTAAGTGTATTTATGATTTTTAATTTTGATTTGTGCCATTTCTGTTGCAATTTTGTGTTACTAGTTTGCCTGTTGCTATGGCTACGTCCCGTGATGTCTATAATGCAACAGCATGAAAGGTCACCATTTCCATATGACCTATATCCGAGATTGTTGATATTTGGCGAGCTCTGATTTTTCTGGTCTTTCTGATCTCTCATTTTTTTTTGTCTCACATATTGGACTTTTGTCATTTCTCTTTTTGACTTTACACTTCAGATCACTGCTTGGTTCTTTTGAGTATATTTCATCTTTTGATCCTAAAATCTTTTGCTGCATTTTCTAATGTGGTAGTAACAAAATCAAAGTCAAAATGACAGAAAAAGAAGTAAAAAAAATCACAACAAACCTAGCACTTGGCCTACTTGACTAGGAAATGAACTAACTCTAAGAGAACTGTATTCTTTTATCCAATCGAAGGATGGTGCCACAGCCATATTTATATCAGAAATCTGGTATAACAGGCATGACAAACTGCACTCATGTGTCCCGTCGCCCATGGACCATAATAACCAAAATAAAGTAACATACAAAATTAATGTGTATCGTAGCAGTGATGTCAGACACTCTGTGTTTTAAAAGCCAGTATCATATCCTATGTGATGTCCAAGATTCTATATTTTCTCTCACATTGTGCCTTGTGAAACTACTCATGGTACAGACCTTTTGCTTAATTTTCCAACCTTATTTTTTTCTTACCTTTTGCTTTTGATTATCATGATTTTGATTTCACTGATTTTTTACTGCTGCTACATTTTTAATCATGCTTTTCTCTTCAAGTCCAAAATACTTATTCTTGCAAGCTGAATCAAGAACAGATAGTGATTTTAATGTTTAAATAGATGTAAAATTTTAAGCAAATGTACCTGTATTCACAGCATAGTGTTACACATTAGCATAAACAGCTGTAATATTCATGAAAAGCATCTTAATTTAAGTTTGAAGCTGGAAGTGTGAAAAGAAGAGGCCTACATAGCAACCCTCAGCACCAAGGATATTTGCCAAGGATTTAATGTATTAAACATATTAAAATGTATTAATGTAGATTGTGTTAATTTATTAAAAAATTGTATATTTATTATGAATAGGGCATATACAGTAAACAAATGGTGACTACAAAGTTCAAATAATAAGATGATACACAAGACCCTGTGACCACTTTGTACCTCTGTCTGCTAGGTGGCTGTTGAGGTACACCTCAGGAGAACTTCTTTTACCTTATCTCAATTCTCACCCTCTTGCTCTCTCTCTCCCCCCTCAGTCTCTCTTGAAATTTTGGCCTTCGCTCCTCCTACCAGTCTCACCTCCCTAAACGCAGCTCAGTGAAAGATTTGTAGTGAGGTCACTTTAAACCCCTCTCTGGGCAACCCCTGAAATCAAGACTCCAGCCTCAAAACTTTCCTCATTATGTCTTGTGTCCTTTTACCCCTGAGCCTCCAATTGCTTCAAGGGGAGCTAGTCTCTTTCTGCCTTTCTTAAAAGGAATTTTACTATTTCCATTTGGGAACATTGTGCTGGTACCTGCTTTGCAAGAGGTAAATAAAGTTCTTCTTGCTAGTTTTTAAAACAGCCTTGTATTCCTAGTTCTTTCACCTTACAACTGTATGCTGTCCTGTATTACTGAGGAGCTGTTCAAATCTGAATCTAAAGTCACACAGAAATCATGCATTTTCATATTAGTTTGTGGAATATTTGACTATCTAGGATGAAAATGTACAAGTAAATTAATGAAGATTGAGTAATCTAATAGATAATGTATGGGCCAGCATACAGTGATAGCATGTTTCATTGGACATGCTTTTTTCTTTTTTATTGGAGAAGCCCACAGAATATTCAGTAGGATAGATTATGTAGGTCAACAGATCTGAGCTGACAGGTGCTGAACTGATTTACTATCTTAATTCTGCATATTGTCACAGTGTATCACAATCTGTAAAACTGGTAAATTTTCATTACTGCTTGGTGGGATTAAAGGTCATTGGGAGTCAGCTAAAACCAAATGATTCAACAAGTTGAAATAATTAAATAATTTTTCCAACATTTTCTTTTGGGAAATTGAATTATAAACTGCTGATAATTAAAAAAAAATCTTAACATAAACCAGACACTTTCAAAAATATAAATATCTAAAGGCTTGGTGGACAAAAAAAATATATAATGTGTATATGTTTTAAAAATTACTTTTTAGCATTAACCTAAGCTGGGTTCAAAATCAGATTCAAAATGTTATTGTTAATTTAAGATTTATTTTTGTTTTTCCAGCTAAACAAAAGAAAATCTGAAAGGTATGACATTAACATAACACATAGGCAGTTTCATCTAAGACAAGAGGATACATATCTTAAGGTTACTGTGTCCTTCATAGTACAGTTGACATGTGAAATTGGTATGGGAATAAAACGAGACTTGTGAACACAAGAGGCTTTAAACCTGTCACCCGACAACAGCACAGGTTAGAGTTAAAAGGAGAAATGGCTTTGTCATCTAGAATATTTTCTGTCTTTTTGCTTACTGACTTTTGTAGTGTAAGTTTGATTCCCTGATATAATACTCTAGAAAGTTTAGACTTAGGCTTCACTGAAAGGTTTATTGAACCAGCCACCTATCTTATATTTTAGAGATGTATTAATAAGAGATTCCTAAGATTTTTAGAACATCTTTGTTATCATTAAAGTTGTAAGGCTTCTGTGCCGGAATAAACACAGACAGGGTATTGTGCCATAAAAAACTTGTACTCTGATTTTGTAATTGCTGCTTTTTGCATGGTCATCTGTCCATTGGCTAAGCTAATTTAATTTCTGATCACTAAGAAAATAAAGTAATTTTGGCCAACAGCAGGTCTGTGAAATGAAGAAGGAATGCTTTGAAATTTGCAGAACAAACAGTTAATCTTTCTTACTTACATATCTAAAATTTTTAAAGGCATTTCAAAAATTAATTACATGAAATCCTGCAAAGGCACTGATGAAGCCTGCCATTAAGCAGTAAGATTCTCTGTTTATTATTTATGGGGAATCAGAGCTACTTTTATTTATGCTTAGTTTTCTTTGGCTTCATTGAACAAAATAGGGACAGCAGGAAAACTGTGTGCAATTAGTTTTGTGTGCTTCCACCCTGTTTTCCTTTGTCTGACCCTTGTAAGCATGTTTTGCTATTGTTTTTCCAGGGCACAGAATTTGGGACAATGCACGTGACAGTTAATAACATTAATGCATCCAGAGTAAGCCATAATACGATTTTACGAGACAACATTTGATCGTGAGCTACATACACTTGCAGGGAATAAAGACAAGAAAATGATTATATGAAATGAACTGCAACACAGTGAGGAGCTGTTACAATGTGTCTTTTTTCCCATGATATTATTTTATTAGCTGTGTTTCGGCTTTAGTGTCATGCTTTAGTGGGCTTATTAATCAGTATAACATAAATATGTTCAACATTAATTTTCAGTTTTTTCAGAGAGTAATAAGGAAAGATGAAATTGGTATGTGTGAGTTCAATGATTTGTTAATATTTGAAAAAACATGTTAAATTAGATTTTTTTTACTATTAAATACTTATTTTATACAACAAGATGACCAATTGGTTTGTAAAATACCATGTGTTCCCCTAATTACTGTTTTGTTCACTTTCATTTTGACTGTTCTTGTTCCATCAAAAACAGTAACTTCCACTTACTCAGCTTTAATTTATTTAGTAGCGCTGTATTGTGAAGGCAAATACTCACCTGTGTCTTTATGGTACTCTTAGATATTTATTTTAAATACAAGAGTTCACTTCAAAGTCTCTTCCTTTTGAGACTAAAAATTATAGAAAAAAAAAAAATTATTAAGCCTTAGTTTACATACTATCTACATGTACTACCATCTACTGTCTACATAACACAGTCTTGGTCTAGCCTAAGAAAAACCATCTTTGGCTTTCATATGATTTCTTCCAAGTTAGTACTAAAGGCTCTTTCATTTACATCAGAGCTTAACTATAATTTGATTCTGATGTAGTCCTGTACCATCTGGTTTTGACTATAACCAGTTTAGTATTTATTGTAATTTCCTGGCTGTAATTAAGCTCCTTAGTTAATTGCTGATGTTATTTTCTTGTTTCCGTTAGGAACTCTTTTACTTTTATTAGGAATTTAGCAATATTATTTGTGTTTTATTTCCAGAAACAGATAAATATTGACAAGTTTATTTGGTAAGGTTTTCTCCCACTCTTTAACTTTGTATGAGAAGACGTGGGTTCTCTATAGTTCTCTAGAGTAAAACCCAAAGCCAGTAAGACATTATGGCACTTCAGATAAGTGCAAGGAAGGTATTTAATATGAAATGGCACATTGGTACAGTGTTAACGTTGCTGCCTCACACCCCCAGAGTCCTATTTTTCAACCAGTGCACTGTCTGTGTGCAATTTGCACATTTTCCATGTATCTGTGTTGTTTTTTCCCTGGACACCAAGTTTTATTTTCACATACAAAACCTGTGTATGTTAGTTTTATTGACAATTCTAATTGGTCTGGTGTAGATGCATTAGTGTGCCCTGGGTTAGACTAATGCCCTATCGTTTAAACCTTGTTCCTTGTGCAACCAGCACAGGCATAAGTCCACAACACCCATGAATCGGGTAATTGGTTTGAAAATGGAGTGTTTGTGAGTCTTTCTGCGTATGCACTTGTCTGTGTTATGTAGCTAATAAAGTCACATTTTTTTCATGTGCCAAAGTTTTCATTCCTTCTGTTTGGACTTGTAAAACCCCTCCTATTGAAATAATTTTGCAAATATAATGGCTGCCCTGAAAAACACATTGTGCCTGACATGTGATCAATGTTAATTTCAATTATTTATATTTAAAACATAAGCTGGTCAAAATGTCAGATTAGGGCCTTGGAAGAAATACAGGGTTTTAAGGAGCACAATGAATAAAGAAACAAAATGGTCAAAATAGTGTAAGAAAAAGGTCAATTAAAACAAATGTTTTAAAGAAATATTCTGATTTTCTTTATTTTGCAGTATCTGATTTGTGAAAGGAATGAACTAACCAACAAAAAGATATACTGTACTCCAAAAAAGTCAGATTGTTATGAATCACTAGAATAAACACACTGTGGGAAGATGAAATGAATAACTAAGGCAAGTTTCAGTGAAGAAGTAATCAAACTTTAATTTAAACAATACTTACAGTGCATTCGGAAAGTATTCACAGCGCATCACTTTTTCCACATTTTGTTATGTTACAGCCTTATTCCAAAATGAATTAAATTAATTTTTTTTCCTCAGAATTCTACACACAACACCCCATAATGACAACGTGAAAAAAGTTTTTTGAGGTTTTTGCAAATTTATTAAAAATAAAAAAACTGAGAAATCACATGTACATACGTATTAACAGCCTTTGCTCAGTACTTTGTCAAAGCACCTTTGGCAGCAATTACAGCCTCAAGTCTTTTTGAATATGATGCCACAAGCTTGGAACACCTATCCTTGGCCAGTTTCGCCCATTCCTCTTTGCAGCACCTCTCAAGCTCCATCAGGTTGGATGGGAAGCGTCATTGCAAAGCCATTTTAAGATCTCTCCAGAGATGTTCAATTGGATTCAAGTCTGGGCTCTGGCTGAGCCACTCAAGGACATTCACAGAGTTGTCCTGAAGCCACTCCTTTGATATCTTGGCTGTGTGCTTAGGGTCATTGTCCTGCTGAAAGATGAACCGTCGCCCCAGTCTGAGGTCAAGAGCACTCTGGAGCAGGTTTTCATCCAGGATGTCTCTGTACATTGCTGCAGTCATCTTTCCTTTTATCCTGACTAGTCTCCCAGTTCCTGCCGTTGAAAAACATCCCCACAGTATGATGTTGCCACCACCATGCTTCACTGTAGGGATGATATTGTCCTGGTGATATGCGGTGCCTGGTTTCCTCCAAACGTGACGCCTGACATTTACACCAAAGAGTACAATCTTTGTCTCATCAGACCAGAGAATTTTGTTTCTCATGGTCTGATAGTTCTTCAGCTGCCTTTTGGCAAACTCCAGACGGGCTGCCATGTGCCTTGTACTAAGGAGTGGCTTCCGTCTGGCCACTCTACCATACAGGCCTGATTGGTGGATTGCTGCAGAGATGATTGTCCTTCTGGAAGGTTCTCCTCTCTCCACAGAGGACCTCTGGAGCTCTGACAGGGTGACCATCGGGTTCTTGGTCGCCTCCCTGACTAAGGCCCTTCTCCCCTGATCGCTCAGTTTAGATGGCCGGCCAGCTCTAGGAAGAGTCCTTGTGGTTTTGAACTTCTTCCACTTACGGATGATGGAGGCCACTGTGCTCATTTGGACCTTCAAAGCAGCAGAAAGTTTTCTGTAACCTTCCCCAGATTTGTGCCTCAGAACAATCCTGTCTTGGAGGTCTACAAACAATTCCTTTGACTTCATGCTTGGCTTATGCTCTGACATGAACTGTCAACTGTGGGACCTTATATAGACAGGTGTGTGCCTTTCCAAATCCTGTCCAATCAACTGAATTTACCACAGGTGGACTCCAATTAAGCTGCAGAAACATCTTAAGGATGATCAGGGGAAACAGGATGCACCTGAACTCAATTTTGAGCTTCATGGCAAAGGCTGTGAATACTTATGTACATGTGATTTCTCAATTTTTTTATTTTTAATAAATTTGCAAAAACCTCAAGTAAACTTTTTTCACGTTGTCATTA
Source organism: Polypterus bichir lapradei (assembly GCA_026402145.1). Classification (NCBI taxonomy): domain Eukaryota; kingdom Metazoa; phylum Chordata; class Cladistia; order Polypteriformes; family Polypteridae; genus Polypterus; species Polypterus bichir. The sequence continues at coordinate 45,953,722 of JANRMT010062791.1, read as the reverse complement.
TGGGGCATGTTGTGTGTAGAATACTAAGGAAAAAAATGAATTTAATCCATTTTGGAATAAGGCTGTAACATAACAAAATGTGGAAAAAGTGATGCACTGTGAATACTTCCTGGATGCACTGTATGTTTATTTGCAGTGAAACCAGGCATTTAATACTAGAAGTCAAAAATAGAAGAAAAGATACAACCTGAATGATTCCAGTCAGTGTCCGGAACAGCAAGCTTTGCCTTAGTAGAACCATATGAGAGATGTCCATGTAATTTAAAGAGTCATTTTTTTTAATCTAACTAAGATGTTTTTTAAAAAGATTTGCCATAATGAAGCAAGCTTGGTCCACTTGCATTTTCGTTTTGTAGCTGGTGCTGCCCTTTTCTCTTTAAAACCTGTCGTTTTCAGTGCGTCTTCATAACTCACCTTTTCAAAGCAGGCACTGTCTTCTCATATTAAAGATCTGCAATGTTTATCCATTTTGAAAGCAGACATGTTGTCTGACTTACGTCTACCTCTCTCCAGAGCTGAGTCTGCACCAAACCAGTGTTTTTTTATAATGTGGCTTGATGGCTATTTTTAGTAACTGACATTAGCCAAAAATTACACGATTGAGATTTTACCCTTAGTTTAGCTCTTTTGTCACCCATAATTTTCTTTAAGCTAATTATGAGGTCCAAGTTAAATAATAAAGTCCACAAAAGCCCCCATTTCACATTTCCATACAGGCATGTACACACTGGTTAGCTTAGGTCAAACATAGCAGGTAAAACTTCCTCCAAATGTTTGTGTTACAGTTGCATATTTTGCCCATTTATTGGCATGTCTATTTGCATCCCAGAATTCAATGCTGTGTTAAAATACATTTTCATTCCCTTCAATTTGTTTAACAGATGGTTCAAAAGAGTAACAGATCTAGTGAATCATTTTTCTAAAGTTATATTTTACCTGGTCCACACTGTCTTTTGAAAATTTTTTTACCTTTCTCACTAGTCCCTCGAATAATTGTCTTCATTCACCTGTATCTACTCCTCCATCCCACGGCTGTCCCTGACAGTATGATGTCATCATTGAGCTAAATCACCTGCTTGTCAGCACTTCTTGTCCTGTGCTGTTTTCCTCTGCCTGCATTTAACTCTACACCTTCTTACTAAACTCTTGGTTACATGCACACAATTAAAAGCAATGCTAGTTTTCCCTTATAAGCCCTATAGTATAGCTTTAGTCTTGGTCACACAATTTATTCATGTAAAAGATACATCTTATCTAACATAAAGCAAATACATTAAATATTACAATTCTTGTTTAATAAACTAACAAAAAGAAATTTTTAAACAGCATTACAGGTGGGTAAAGTATTCTTGTAGTGGCAGACGTATGTGGTGGTATCTATATTTAAGAAAATTTAACAAAGGGTGTATTCCAACTAGAGATGGATCACACTCCTCAACCTCCCAGGTAAGGCCTGTGCCAGGGTACTGTCGAATAGTTAAGTCTGAGATAAAAGAGGAACAATGTGGATTCTGTCATGACCATGAAATAATAGGCCAGCTCCCTGGCATAGGTGCTGGAGAGTGCATGGGATTATAATAGTCCGGTCTATATGTGTTTTGTAGATTTAGAAAAAGTCTCTGAGCATGTACTCTCAGCATGTGTTATAAGAGGTGCTGCAGAAATATGGTGTAACAGGGCCACCCTTGCATGCTGTTTTTTCCGTATATAAATTCAGTGACAGCTGTCTCCAAATACTTTGTAAGTCAATCTGGTCAGTGTGGGTGTCAGACTCCATCAAGGCTGTGTGTTGTCACCGCTCCTGTTGGTGGTTTTCATGAACAGCATAATAAGTTGCAACGGAATGATGTGAGGATGCTTTATGTATTTTAAGTATTATTGCTTTATGCAGATTATGATGTCCACTTTGCCTAATTTTACTGTTTCTTTCGACATTCACTTGAGTGATTAATTACATAGTGTGAAGCAGCAGGGATGAGGATCAGTACCAAGTCTGAGGTCATGGTCCTCTTTCCGAAAAGAGTGGACTACTCTCTGTAGATGAAGCAGGAAAAACTGCACTTATTGGAGCAGTTCAAGTATCTTGGTATCTTGCTCATGAGTGATGGAAGAATGGAGTGTGAGATTGACAAGCAGATTGGAGCAGCTTAAGATGTTCTGCAGGCACTGCACTAGTGTGAGCTTGTGAGGTCAGAGCTGAGTTTACAGACACAGCTCTCAGTTTATTAGTTGATCTACATCCAGATCCTCACCTGTTGTCAATAAATGATGGATAAAGTCCAAATGAATTAGGTTGTGAATACAAACAGCAGAAACAGGATCTCTTTTCAGAGCTGCTGGTCTGACTATTCATGGGGGGGATTCTAAGCAATTCTGGAAAGCCTCACAGTAAAGTTGCTCCTCCTCTGCATCAAGGGGGACTAGCTGAGGTGACTTGAGGGTATTGTAAAGATGGCTCCCACACCAGGCATGTGAAACTGAATGGAGACCCTGTGACAGACCTAGGGCATGCTGAAGGGATTAGAATGTCTGGGAATTCTCCAGGTAGAGCTGGAATCTGTAGTGAAGACAAGGAAATCTGACCAGACCTGCTTGGCTTGCTGCCACCACAACCATCACCAAGAAAAGCAGTTTCAGATGATGAGATGAGATAATCAATCAATCAATCAATCAATCAACATTTATTTATATAGCACATTTTCATACAAAAAAATGTAGCTCAAAGTGCTCTACAAAATGAATAGAAAAATAAAAGATACAATAAAAAATAAACATAAGTCAACATTAATTAACATACAGTAGAATAAGTAAGGTCCGATGGCCAGGGTGGACAGAAAAAACAAAAAAAAACTCCAAAAGCTGGAGAAAAAAAATAAAATCTGTAGGGGTTCCAGACCAAGAGACCGCCCAGTCCCCTCTGGGCAATCAACCTAACATAAATCAAACAGTCCTCTTTGTATTTAAGGTTTTCAAGGAAGGACTTGATGATGATAGTCACGTAGACTTCTGGCTTTCAGTCCATCAATGTTGGTGCATCATGATGCTTTGGGTAGGTGGTGGTGGCGCAGGCCGCCACCACAAAGAAACCGGAAAAAGAAGCAGAAGAGAGAGTAGGGGTCAGTATGGATTTTGGAGCCACTGTAAATAGTTATTATGAAGAATTGAACACACAGAGTATCAGTATTACGTTAAAGTGAAGTTATACAAGGCCATGTTAAAGTAATGTGTTTTCAGCAGTGTTTTAAAGTGCTCCACTGTATTAGCCTGGCGAATTCCTATTGGCAGGCTATTCCAGATTTTAGGTGCATAACAGCAGAAGGCCGCCTCACCACTTCTTTTAAGTTTAGCTTTTGGAATTATAAGGAGACACTCATTTGAAGATCTAAGGTTACGATTTGGAATATAACGTGTCAGGCATTCCGATATATAAGATGGAGCGAGATTATTTAAGGCTTTATAAACCATAAGCAGTATTTTAAAGTCAATCCTGAATGACACAGGTAACCAGTGTAGTGACATCAAAACTGGAGAAATGTGTTCGGATTTTCTTTTCCTAGTTAGGATTCTAGCAGCTGCATTCTGCACTCGTTGCAAGTGATTTATGTCTTTTTTGGGTAGTCCTGAGAGGAGTGCGTTACAGTAATCTAATCTACTGAAAACAAAAGCGTGAATTAATTTCTCAGCATCTTTCAATGATATAAGAGGTCTAACTTTTGCTATGTTTCTTAAGTGAAAAAATGCTGTCCTGGTGGTCTGATGAATATGCGATTTAAAATTCAGATTACAGTCAACGGTTACCCCTACGTTTTTTACTTCCGTCTTAACTTTTAATCCTAGTGCATCAAGTTTATTTCTGATAACCTCATTGAATCCATTATTGCCAATTACTAAAATTTCAGTTTTCTCTTTATTTAGTTTGAGAAAATTACTATTCATCCATTCAGAAATACCAGTAAGACATTGTGTTAGTGTATCGAAAGAGTCGGAGTCATCAGGTGCTATTGATAAGTACAGCTGTGTGTCATCAGCATAGCTGTGGTAACTCACATTGTAACCTGAGATAATCTGACCTAACGGAAGCATATAGATTGAGAAAAGCAGCGGACCCAGGATAGAGCCTTGTGGAACACCATATCGGATATCATGTGTCTTTGAGATTTGATTACCACAACTCACAAAGAATTTTCTACCTGCCAGGTAGGATTCAAACCAATTTAAGACACTGCCAGAGAGGCCCACCCATTGACTAAGGCGACTTCTAAGAATATTGTGATCAATGGTGTCAAATGCAGCACTCAGATCTAAGAGGATGAGAACAGATAAATGGCCTCTGTCTTCATTTACCCGCAAGTCATTTACTACTTTAACAAGTGCAGTTTCTGTGCTGTGATTTGTTCTGAAGCCTGGCTGAAATTTATCAAGAATAGCATGTTTATTGAGGTGGTCATTTAATTGCAAAATGACTGCCTTCTCTAGAATTTTACTTAAGAAGGGCAGGTTAGAGATGGGTCTAAAATTTTCAAAGGCAGAGGGGTCAAGATTATTTTTCTTGAGCAGGGGTTTAACTACAGCAGTCTTAAGACAGTCTGGAAAGACCCCCGTATGTAATGATGAATTAACTATGTCCAGAATATTGTCAATTAGCACGCCTGATATTTCTTTGAAAAACCTTGTTGGTAATGGGTCAAGGACGCAAGTGGAGGGTTTCAGTTGAGAGATTATACTATGTAATTCAGGTAAATCTATCCTGGTGAAAGCATTTAATTTGTTTATAATGGAGTACCGGGGCTTTGGAGGTTCTGCAGTGTTGGGGAGATATACTATGTTATCTCTAATATCATTAATTTTTTGATTGAAAAATACAGCAATGTTCTCACAGGTTTCACTGGAAGTATTCTGGGGGCATTCCTTTGTGTTACCTGGGTTTAACAAACGATCAATTGTAGAAAATAAGACTCTGGGATTACTAGCATTGTTATTTATAATATTAAAGAGATAGCAGCGCCTCTCAAGACGGACAGTGTTATTATATTCTGTTATTTTAGCCTTCAATATCTCATAATGGATAGTTAGTTTAGTTTTCCTCCATTTACGCTCAGCTCTACGACATGTTCTTTTTAAATCAGACACTCTTTGGGTCTTCCATGGAATAACAATACTAGAAGATTTTTTAACTGTCTTTTCAGGTACAACTATGTCAACAGCAGCTCTTACTTTAGAATTAAAGTTTTCCACTTTACTATTTACATTATCCTCGCTATTATAGTTGGCATTATAAACGGACTGATTGCTTAGAATAGTTGTAAGCTTTAAAGCTGCTGAAGAGTCAAAGAAGCGTTTTTTAACAAAATGCTTCTCATGAGTGTTATCTATCTTTATTTCTATATTAAATAGTAGAAGGAAATGGTCTGATAGACCAATATCAATGACCTGCTTTAAATCAACTTTAAGACCTTTAGCAATCACTAAGTCTAACATATGACCTGCTTTATGTGTAGGCTGATTAACGAGCTGTCTCAAATCAAAAGAGTCCAGGAGGTTCATGAATTCCTTTACCTTTTGGTCACATTGATTGTCGATATGAAAGTTGAAGTCGCCGATTATTAAGAGTGCGTCATTGTTTGTAATTAAAATTGGCATTAAGTCAGAGAATTCCTCAAGGAAAGACGCGTTATATTTAGGAGGTCTATACACGGATAATACTAGAGATTTAATGCTAATAGGCAGGTTGTTTAATTACTGAACAGTTTACGTAGAAAACATGCATATACAGTATACATATTACACGTCCTCAGTCTCTCAACACACCGATTGTATCAGCCAGATATCTTAATTGTATGTTTTTGTTTTTAACCAGTTTAAGTACATGCACATTAAACATGGTCAAAAAGCATAGAGAGTACATTGATTCTAAGAAAGTAAATAGATAACTGAAATAATAAAATTAACAGTGAGAACCAACATTTCAAGTACAGTGTGAGAGAACTGATGAACAGTTAAAGGCCTGCCTATTGAAACAGCGGTTAATAGAAGTGATTTATTGATTTAACCAGAAAACAAGAAGGCCAAAACCAACTTGCCCTGATACAACAACTTCAAATATTTAATTTAATTGATTACATTAAAAAATTCCAAAAGAACAGGAAACATGAAATAGTACAAATTTCAAAACTTTCAAAGGGAATAAATTCAAAGAAACAAAGCTAAAAGTAAAAATAATTTAAAGGAAACCATTAATACAAAATTCAAAAATTTCAAAAGGAATAAATTCAAAGAAACAAAGCTAAAAATAAAAATAATTAATTAATAATTAAATAATTTGAAAAAATAACAAAAAGAAAGTATGACAATTCAAGAAAGGATAAAACCAAGTTTACTAAATCATAAATCAGAACCCCAAAAACAGATAAAAACAGAAAGATCAGATGAAACCTTTAGAAAGGGGTATAAAAATGGTGAGCCAAAAGACGTTAGGAAGTTAGCTAGTGCTGCAGTACTCAAGCTATGGCAAAAAGTGCCTTAAGTACAGCTCTCTGGTAACACCTGAACGCCCTGAACAATTAATTATGTGGGAAGGGATTATCATTAACACAAAAATGTAATCAAAGAAAAAACAGGGAGTTGGAGTACAGAACTTTTGAGTGCATCTGTTCAGTCTATCATGATCACTGAATTTCAAGAAACTATTATGCCAATTTTAGCTGACTGTATATTGATTATAGGATTTTATCAACAGAGATTCTGTATGCAAGGTTTGTTTCTGAGTTTCTTGCCCCTTAACAAAAGTTAAAAAATTTTTTACATTTTACTGTGATGGCATTTTGTTTTTTCTGTCCGGTGCTGCCATTTTCTCGATGTAGTTGCTATGATGGTTCCTCTTGTTTACTTTGATATGTTAATAGAGGTCATGACCCTGACCTCATCAGATTAAGAATTTAAAGGTCAGCTCAAGTGCCCATGATGTTTTGCATTTAACCAATACACCTTTTGTGACTTTAGCTTTGTTCTCACTGAGTTTGATTTCTGGATTTTGTTTTATTTTCTGGTAGAAGATTGGTTTGACCTTCTGTTAACAAACTTGGTTTTGTGTTCATAGGTTGCTGCATTCATTCCATCGTCATAACTGTAACAAGCCTGATGGATACACCTAGAAATTGTTCCTTTGACATTGCACCTTTATATCATTTTTTTCTAGGGCTTTATAATTTTTCCTGAGATATGTTCATTCTTTGCTTAGGTTTGCAGTTTCACCTTAATTAGCTTTACTTTGATGTGGAGATGGATAGATAGGATTCCCTTTGTGGTTTTCCTTAGTACGTTTTATTAGTATGAACATTGGGATTGGCTCCAGCAGACCCCTGTGACCCTGTTAGGATATAGAGGGTTGGAAAATGACTGATTGACTCTTGGGAGTTGAAACCATGCTTATTCTTAGAAAGGATTCAAACATTCCCATATCAGTGGACTTAATGATGATGTGGCAGTGACAAGTGCTGTTTTTATTTCAGACTGCAATGTAAATGTTACATATGACTGTATTTTTCTCTGTTTGTTTCCTTATCTTCCCAGAGTGACTCCTGCAAAAACACTAACTTACTTACAGTATGTATGGCAAATATACAGTATATAATAATAATAATAATAATAATAATAATAATAATAATACATTTTATTGATATATTGCCTTTCCCATGCTCAAGGCACTACACAAAGTCTGAGAAAAAAACAGCAGGGCATATGTAACATTGGATACAAATGTTTTCCTGAATAGAACAATGAAACAGATAACAAAGCATTAAATAGAATAAAGAACAATAAACCACAGTAAAATACTAAATTCAATACTAAAAGAAAACCTAACAAATAACCTAATTTGTGATATAATAGACACACAAATTATCCTGAGCACCTGGACAGAGAGGTAACTGAAAGAAAAGGCAGAATGTTAAGTTAAAAGCCTCCCTAAATAGATGAGTTTTAAGTTGTTTTTTAAAAGAATGAATGGAGTCAGCTGATGTAATTAATTTTGGGATGTCACTCCAAAGTCTGGGTACTATGGAGCTGAAGGCCCTGTCAACCATAGAGTGCAGGTTAGTGTGAGGCACACCACGATTACCAGAAACAGAGGACCTTAGTAGGCGAACAGTAGCATAGTGATTTAGAAGGTCACTGATGTAGTCCGGTACAAGGCCATTTAAAGCTTTGTAGGTTATTAATAGAATTCGCCAATGAAAGCGAAGCAGGATGGGTGTGATGTGCTCACTGTTGCTGGTTCGAGTAAGGACTCTTGCAGCAGAGTTTTGAATAAGCTGGAGCTGTGATATAAGATTAGAAGGGGCACCTGCCAGCAGCGAGTTACAATAATCGATGCGGAATGTGATAAAAGCATGGACAAGTTTCTCAGCATTAGAAAAGGAGAGGAATGAGCAAACACGGGATATGTTAATAGAGGGGAAAGTAAGAAAGTTTCTTAATGTGGTTTATGTGGGTGGAATAAGAAAGGAGGAATCAAAAATGACACCAAGATCCCTTGCATCAGAAGAAGGTCTTATGAGATCACCGTCAAGAGTGACTAAAAAGGAGCTAATTTTCTTAAGTAGCGCTTTAGAGCCAATTTGCAGGAGTTCAGTTTTGTTGCAATTTAATTTTAGAGTTCTGCTCCATCCAGGTTTTAATTTCACTGAGGCAAGTTGTGAGCTGAGAAAACTCTGATGAAGTTGCACTTTTGAGACTGAAATAGAGTTAAGTGTCATCTGCATAAAAATGATAACCCAGTTCATAGCTATGAATAATATGGCCAAGGGGAAACATATAAATAGAGAAGAAAAGAGTGCCAAGGACAGAGCCCTAAGGAACTCCTTGTGTGACTGGAGCTGACCTGGATCTGCTGTTGCCAAGACTAACAAACTCTTGCCTATCAGTCAGATACGACTTGAACCACTGGAGGGCAGTGCCAAGAATACCCAGCATGTTCTCCATTCTGGACAGTAGAATGTCTGACAGTGTCAAATGCTGCACTGAGGTCTAACAGAATTAATATGCTGCTGCCATAAGCAAACCATTGGTTACCTGAAGAAGAGCAGTTTCATAGCTGTGCTATGCCCTGAAACCAGACTGAAAGGGCTCTGAATGATTTTTGATTAATTTATAGTCAGTCATGACTATTTTTGTTCACAAAAAACAGTATATTTTATACAGTCATTTTCATGCAAAAAGTCTAGTTCTAAGTACTTTACAAGAATAAAGTAAATACAAAATAGATATATCCAAACAGATACAATACAAATAAATAAATATTTGAAATGGAAAAGTCTTTAAGCATGATTACCGTATATGCTCACGTATAAGTCGGGTCTTGAAACCTGAAAAATCCATCATAAAATCAGACTTACACACCCGTTCAAAAATGCAACACTTCTTTTTTTTTTAAACATCTTCTTGCCTCCTCCAATCTTGCAGCAGTTTCTCAAACACATCGAATTTTGTTGCAGCAGCACAGTTACCAATTTCTTTTGCTACCTTCAACGACTTTAATTTAAAACCAGCTTCATATTTTCTTCTGATCGAACGCTCCATTGTAGATAAGGGATGCTCTTATGATAAAGGGGAATGAGGATGTGAGATACAAAATACACAAAACAGTGCAAACTTTGCTTTGGAATAGTTCAGGTAGTACCATGTGGTCACATAGGCACAATATTGAGAGAGAAGTTAGGAGCACGCACTTATACAGTGCATTGCCGTACCCACATATAAAAAAAAGGCAGTGTGCTCCATTGTTACTCTCTTAGCATATCATAATCCCTTGTACCAATAGCGTGAGTTTTCCGCAATCGACTTATATGACCGAAATTATAAAATACCAGAAATTATACTGTAAAATCAAGTCCGACTTATCCGCAGGAGAACTTATCCGTGAGTGTATATGGTACATTACTTTTAACTAAACTCATAAGCCTTTTAATGGTTATAATGGTAAATGACATATTATGATGCTAAGGCCAACTGACCATGGAGTAGAAGAAAACAACTCCAGCTAGCAAGATGTTGGAGAATAAACCTCCATGGGTTCCAAGACTTGAACACCACCCAATCCCCAGTGTTGATACTACAAAACATTCATTTTATAAAGTAATTCATTTTTGATATGATGCATCATCCTAGAAGATTAGATACAGTAGGGCTGTTGGAGCATCCACTTTCCTTCCAAAAACTAAGGCAACTGCAGAGTAATTTGGACTGATAGCACTTCTGCAAAATGCCACTGCAGAAAAGAACACCCAAAAATTGAAGATGTTAGTAATGAGTGCAAACCTTTTAACTACATATATGATATTAGATTGCTTACAATATTCTAAAAACCTGACATAAAGTAGAAATTATTAAAAAGATATATTAAAAAGTGGGCTTTTAGAACTTTTTAAAAATGTTCCATGGTATTAGCACTCCAGATATTTTGGTGCATAAGAACAAAAGGCCACCTCACCAGTTCTTCTTATGCTTAGCTCTCGGAATAATAAGCAAAATAAGCAAACTGGTGATCAAAGATATAACATTATTATTGAGAGTAAATGAGAACACACCCTCAAATATACAAGGAGCAAGATTGTTCAGAGCTTTATTTATGGATAAGAGCATTTTTGAATCATTTCTAAAGACATGGGCAACAAATCCAACAATTTTAAGACTGCTGATATGTGCTGAGATTATGTTTTATTAGTTAAGACTTGCTGTAGCATTTTGAACTAACCACACCTGATATATTTCTTTCTTAGATAGTCCTGTTAGAAGTGCAATGCACTAATCAAGTCAGCTAAAAACAAAAGTGTATATATTATTTTTTCAACATTGCAAAATATTAAAAGATGTCTAACTCTTGCAAATTTTTCTTAAATGGAGAAACATCTTAATAATAATAATATTTGATCTGAGGCCATATTAATCCCTAAATTCTTTACTTCTGACATTATTTGTACTGCGAGGTGATTGAGTTTATTTATAAGACCCCCACTCTTTTAACTTCTGTTTTTTTCTTCTTTAATTTGAGCAAATTACTACTCATCCACTCTATAATGCTAGTAAGACTTTGAACCACAGACCATGAACCCTTGGGTTCATCAGGTACTATACATAATTTAAGCCATGTATCATCTGCATAGCTGTGATATTTTATCTTGTGTTTCAAAATTATCTGGCCTAACAGAAGAATATAAATTGAAAATAACAGTGGGTACAGGATTGATCCTTGTGATATACCATGTACAATATCATAGACGTTTGCCATATAATTACAACATAAAAAGAGTTGTTTAACTGTTATATAAAATTGAAACCAATTTGAGGCACTACCAGAGAGACCCACTCATTGTCTAAAGCAGTTAATGAAAGTAATGTGATCTATAGCATCAAAGGCTGTTCTCAGCTGTAAGAATAGATATGATGTTTGCAGCAGCATTATCCCATAAGTCATTAACAAGATGTCTCTGTACTATGATTTGGTCTAAAACCTGACTGAAATGTATCCAGAATAGAGTTTTTGTACAAGTAATCATTTAACTGTTGAAAAACAAATTTTCTAAAAATTACTTAAAGACAACTTTGAGATAGCTTAAAGATGGTGACTCGAGGTGGCCTAAAAGTGGAACTGCTGAATAGTTAAATGGCTGTCCCTCCCCTCTGCCTGTTTGACTCCAGTAGAATGGCAGGAAACACTGCACAACAAAGATTTTGTTTCTTGAACACTGTTGGGTGTTTCTTATAGAAATATCACATCAAAATGTATCCATCACGTACTGTTTCAGAGAAATCTGCAGTTTTGTCATGATTATCTATACTAATAAACAGCAAAGCCCTCACTCACTCACTCACTGACTCACTGACTGACTGACTGACTGACTGACTGACTGACTCATCACTAATTCTCCAACTTCCCGTGTAGGTAGAAGGCTGAAATTTGGCAGGCTTATTCCTTACAGCTTCCTTACAAAAGTTGGGCAGGTTTCATTTCGAAATTCTACGCGTAATGGTCATAACTGGAAGCTGTTTTTCTCCATTTACTGTAATGGAGATGAGTGTGAAACCCGTGGGGGCGGAGTTTCGTGTGACATCATCACGCCTCCCACGTAATCACGCAGTAGGTAGAAAACCAGGAAGAGGCCCAAAAAGCGCTGAAGAAAACATGCATTATATAATTGAGAAGGCAGCGAAACAATAAGAAGCGAGCGAGTGACATATACAACCATATTCATGAGTTCTGCTACTTCGGAAACAAAGCACGATGTAAACCTAAACTTTAAATTAAGTTCATAGACAGGCTGCCGCTGGCGTTTGTAATTTAGTGCCTGCCCATATAAGGCCGTCCGTCAGCGGCAATCCAATAGAAACACTGCCACTAAATATTCACGGGTAAGGGACTGTGCTTATGCAGAGGAAGATGAGATGGTCAGGGTGGTGTTTGGCACAAACTCAGCGAAACTGCGAGAGAAAGTTTTAACTGCCGGGACTTAGGTAACATTAGATACAGCCATGGACATAGCACGACATGGCACCAGCACAGCTGGGAAACTTCGATGCATGTACACCGAGCAGCTCACGTGAACTGACGCAGTGCACAGACAAAAAGCAACAGTTCCAAAGAGCGCTGAACAAAAACCGAATTACACAATTGAAAAGGCCGCAAAAAAATATGAAGCGTCTGATACATACAAGCATATTATTCATAACTGCAGCTACTGCAGAAACAAAGCACACGGTGGAAAAAGTGAATGTCCCGCTAAAGGAAGACAGTGTTAAAAAAAAAACCCGTACATGCAGTGTGTCAGGTCTCAGATAAAGAAGAAGACGAGCTGTTTATTGATGCAGTAAGAAACGAATCTTTTTCATAGCTTCTTTAACACACTACGTCTCCGCTGCGATACGCGGGTATATATATATGTATATATATACCCCGATCTACATACTCGAATAATGAATACTTTATTCGCAATCAATGATTGTTTTGGTAAAGCCATACTCAGTGTATTCATTAGATGAACGGTAAAAAAGTAAGAGCGAGGGGAGGGTGACTTATTGAGGCATGCAGGCAAAACCACAATAGCACGCGGGCTCGATGTACGAAAAAATATATCTTTTCAAGTTCTATTTAGTCCATATGTGTCAAACTCAAGGGCCACGGGTCACATCCGGCCCGGCGTGTAATTATATCCGGACCGCGAGATCATTTTATATACTGTATTATTGTTATTAATGGCCCGGGTATATGAAGCGCTGGTAACACAATAAACTACAGATCCCATAATGCAGCGCTTCAGCTGCCTTGCCGAACACTTACCGCGTTAATCAAGTCTAGCTTATAAAGGTGCAAGTTATTGTGAAGCTAGCCCACACGATGCCGAAGAGAAAAGGTGATTCTGAACATAGAGCCTTTAAAAACCGATGGGAGGCCGAGTATATGTTTACTGACATTGCCGGTAAACCCGTGTGTCTCATTTGTGGAGCTAAATGTGGGTGTAATTACAGAATTTAATCTAAGATGGCACAATGAGACAAAACATCAAGATAACCTGAAAGACCTGAATGCAATGCAGAAGATACAGAAAGCAGAACAATTAAATAAGAATCTGACACTTCAGCGGACGTTTTTACCCATGCACAATCACAAAGTGATTTCAAGTGAAGCTGCTTTTATGGGAGACACAAATGCACCAGTGCAACTTGCCCCACTTTCCCTGTTGCCAAGTAATGTTGAACCAAGTCGTCACTACGGTGTTCCCAAATACACACTTTGCTGATAAACTGAGCACACTGAGTTTGCACGGCGCTTTGGTGACTTTGAAGAACAAAAAAAGTCCGTCTACATGCGGCTCGAACCTTGTGCATGTTTGGTAGCACATATCTGTGTGAGAAGCTCTTCTCAGTGATAAAGACTAACAAAACAGCACACAGGAGTCGCCTCACTAATGAGCACCTGCAGTCCATCCTGAGAATCTCCACAACACAGAACCTCACACCAAACATAAACGAACTTGTTGCCAAAAAAAGATGCCAGGCGTCCAGCTCTAAAATGACATATGAGCAAAGACAACTGAATGATTTGATTTGTTATTGCTGAAAGGAACACATTTTATTTATATTTCCAGGTTTTGTTATGCAGCATGTTCATATTTGAATTTGTATAATTTTGACAGGATATATTTTTATGGAGAGCAAAATCTTTTGGGATATTTAAAATCTAAGTTTATTTTTTATATAAAATTACATAAGAGTAAAGAAATTTGAATGTTTGTTCTTTTAACGTTTACTTTATTTCTAGCTTGTATAATTTAGACAGGATATATTTTTATGGAGAGCAAAATATTATAAGTTGTTTAAGGTTTGAGTTGATTTATTCAGGAATAATATTCCTGTCTGTTTTTACCATTCCTACCAAAGATATTTCTGTCGACTAAATAAAAATTCCTTCTATTTAAAATTTAAATAGAACTTGAACAAATACGATAGTTTATAATATCCACGCAGACTTACACGTAAGAGCGGGAGTTATCCGTTTTAACAAGCAGCGTATTGCACTGATACGAAATAGCTGTGTGTGTATATATGTAGATATGTATGTATATGTATATATATGTTTATATATGTGTGTGTGTATGTGTATATATATATGTATTTGTGTATATATATGTGTGTGTATGTATGTATGTATGTGTGTATATATATGTATGTGTATATATGTAGATATATATGTGTATGTATATATGTGTGTGTGTATATATATGTGTATATGTATAGATATGTATATATATATATGTTTGTGTGTGTGTACAGCAACACTCATCACTCACAACAGTGACAAAACAATTACATTGACAATCATGTTACGTTATTTTCAAAATGTTTCTTTTTCTTTTTCATTGCTTCTTTAACACACTACTTCTCCGCTGCGAAGCGCGGGTATTTTGCTAGTATATATATATATATATGACAGCAACACTCATCACTCACAACAGTGACAAAACAATTACATTGACAATCATGTTACGTTATTTTCAAAATGTTTCCTTTTCTTTTTCATTGTTTCTTTAACACACTACTTCTCCGCTGTATTTCTTATATTTGTATCCAAACATTTTCGCTCCCGTAAGTGACTTATCAACAACGGTTTGTACAGCCTGGGCATGTCCAGGCATGGAATCAGGCCAAGCTGGAAGCTGTTCTGTGGAAGTTGACATCCTGGGCAGGTCTGAACGAGCTTGACGCTGTCTCAGCATGCTATACAGGTGGCTTGCATACACCGATTCTGTTGATTTGGTTTATATAGATAGTCAGTGTGTATGTATAGTATCAGTATAGTAAAGTATAGTATCAGTAGCAATATAACAGTAAGTAAGCTTGATGCTATAGACGTTTTGGTGTTGAGCGATATGTCTTGTCAATGTCGTAACAGCCGCAATACATTCTGCTATATCTGTGGCAAATATATACTTACGCCTCAGAGACGTTGGATGACTGCTCTTGTGAAGAAAAATTATCATCTGTATTTCGGCTGCAAAATTGGTGATCAAGACAAGGAATAGGCGCCTCACATTTGCTGTGCGAAATGTGCTGTCAGTCTGAAAGTCTGGCTCAGAGGCACTCGAAAGACAATGCCGTTTGCTGTTCCAATGATATAGTGAGAACAGAAAGACCATGTGACGGACTGTTACTTCTGTTTGACTAATTTGTCTGGTTTCTCTGCCAAAAACAAGAAGTCAATTGAATATCCTAATTTGCCTTGAGACCCGTGCCACAAGACGACAGTCTTCCAATTCCGAAACCACCAAAGGATTGGACCTTAGACGAACCAGATGAAGAAACTGCAATGCAGGGTACTGACAGTGACATTGACCCGGATTTTGAACCGTGCTCATCAGGCGATCCACATCTGATAACACAGTCCGAATTGAACGATTTGGTCAGAGATTTGGGTCTGTCAAAAGCAAAAGCCGAGCTGCTGGGTTCGAGACTGCAGGTATGGTGTTTGCTGTCACCAGGTAAGAAAATTTCTGTGTTTTGAGGCCGACATCATGATATAACCAAGTTTTTTGCACAAATCGACAGTCTCTGTTTCTGTTGTGACATTTAAGGATTGTTCTCGATCTTGGGTTATGATCACAACCTGGAAGAGTGGCGTCTCTTCGTTGATTCACCAATGTTAAGCCTGAAAGCTGTTGTGCTACACAATGGCAATGTTTATCCTTCAGTGTTGGCTATGCTGCGCACATGAAAGAAACGTATGAAAATATGGAACTGTGGCTGAAGCACGTCCAGTATAGCAGGTTCAACTGGAATATCTGTGGAGATCTTAAGGTCGTTGCTCCATTACTAGGACTGCAGCTCCGCTATACAAAGTACTTTTGTTTCATCTGTGAATGGGACAGCCGTGCCAAAGAGTCACACTATTTTGGACAGAACTGGCCACTCTGTAAAAAATTAATTCCAAAAAAATGTAGCACATGAATCGCTTGTCAAACCGGCAAAGACATTTTTGCCTCTCCTTCACATAAAACTAGGACTCATGAAGAAATTCGTGAAAGCACTGAACAAGGAAGGCGAAGGTTTTCGTTATTTAAGACAGATTTTCCCAAAAATAAAAAATAACACCAAGATCAAAGAGGGCATTTTTGTTGGCCCCCAGATCAGACATGTTATGAGTGACAAGCGGTTTGAAGGTCTGTTAGTTGGGCCGGAAAAAATTCCCTGGACATTGTTGACAATTTTCTGGGCAATTACAGAGCCCCAAACTACATTCAGCTGGTAGACAAACATCTCAAAGCATACAAGACAATGAAGTGCAACATGTCACTCAAGATTCATTTCCTCCACTCACACTTGGACTTCTTCCCCACAAATCTTGGTGCTGTCAGTGACGAACACGGTGAAAGGTTTCACCAGGACATTGCTACGATGGAGAAACGATACCAGGGCAACTGGAATCCGTCAGTGCTTGCTGACTACTGTTAAACACTAAAATGTGATGCACCAGACATTAAATACAAAAGAAAATCAGGAGCAAAACACTTTTAATTCTGTTGAATTTAATAGCTTATGCGAAACATAAACGTGACTAAATACGCTATTGTCAGTAAACATATACATGTCTATTTCCCGGAGTTCCTACGTGATGCAGTAAAACCAAAGCTATATTTGTGCATACCCAGTAGGTACCTGTCACAATCAGCAAAAACTTTTCAGGAAGCAAGCACTTTTCAAAAAAATGGATGTGCAGTGAAATTATAAGGGTGAAAGAAAACTGTGGAGTGGAAATGCACTATCATTAGGCTGAGAAGCCATAAAGCTAATTTTCCACTCATGAAGAATAGGCACCTAAAACTGTGAGCTAAACCTGTAAGGCTTACATCCTATTGTAAATATTATTTATGCTAAAATTTTAAATACTGCTCCACCTTTCCCTAGATATTTGTGGATGTGTGTCTGTATATGTTTGTGTTTTGTAGTAAATGTAGATCCTTTAGTGTATATAAAAGAAAAAATAGTTCAGCAATTCAAAGTAAGTTTATTTTTATAGCTCTGTGCGTATATATCCAAAGAAATCGATTTCATCAAGGAGACCCTTGGGAACTAAAAAAATTAAAAGAAAAAAATAGAAAAATGTGTGAGTTCATTTCAGGCTTCAGCAACCTGGAGAATTGCAAAATGACACTTGAGCACTCTGTTCAAACAGAATTACCTTCCCTATTCCATTCCAACCCCCAGTCAGTCTAATGCACATTGACCAAGAAATCTTCCTCATACTCAGTTTCCTCAGCTTCAGCCAACAAATGCACTACCCAAGCTGGAGCTGCAGGCTCCTGAAATATAAGACATAAATGCATCGCTACATTCCTGTAAATGTTTTTATAGGAAACAAAATCTCATTTTCATGTACTGAACCTTTATTGGCTACATTACAGTTTGTCCCATCTGCTTGCTGACATTTCTAGGTGTAGGGAGCAGAATGAGGGACCATTTTAAGCTTACATTGCCCAAGGTGATTTTAAAATAATTTGCTGACAATAAGATGTATTTTTTTTAGATATGGACATAACTGAGAAACTGGCATATGAAAAACAGCATCACCACATTATTTTTTTCCTGTGTAAAGATGCCATTATCAGTATGCAAAGTTGTGTGTCCTTAAATCTGGTGAAACTATGGTACACAAAAGTAAGTTAAACAGCAGAAAAAACTGCAGACTTTTCTGTGTTATACACTAGATTGTATAAATACAAATGCCATGTTATAATGTCCTAAGCTTACCAGACAGCTCAAATATGCAGAATTGAAATTACAGCTTGAATTCTGACAAGGTACTATAAACTATGTAATAAAAAGTCTGTGAAACCATTACCCAGAACACACCAACAGTACTGCACATGTACGCTCAGATTTCACATACAATTTATATCATTGTATTCATTATAATATTAGACATAAAATTAGTGAGGCTTTTTTTAAGAACTGAAGGCAAAGCATCTCCTATGCAGGTTTACTTTCAGGTACTCTGATTTTATTCCTTACATCCCCAGAAATATGCAGGTTATGTTAATTGTCAATTCTAAATTTGTGCCAATGCTATTGCGGCTGTGTGTGATGTCCTCTCCAGGGATGTTTCCTGCCTTGCACTTGGGTGTGAATGGGATAAGCTTCAGCCATATGTGACTTTGAATTAAATTAAGTAGATTTAAAAATTAAAGGTGATAATTAAGCAAATGTTCCAGACAAGGCAACCAAAAATACTAGTCAAGCACAACTTTTGAACACTCAGTAACCAAAAACCTACTATAAATTAATGGTGGTCTCTTAATTTTTGCATTTTCCTCTGCATTATAAAGTCATATAAAAGTACCCTTTATTTCTCAGTTTGAACACAAGCTGAAAAGCCCTTTGCAAGTACATTTCAATTAAAATCAAATTATCATCACTAATTTATTTTATTGTTTATTTGTATAAATTGCGTAGAGGTGAAATGGTTTGACTGCTGCAGAAACTAAAACTCAGTGTGCCTGAATAGATTGTATGTCTAGAAGTTCTGTTTTTTATATTTTCCATTATTAGTTGAGTAATGGTACTTATGCTACATCCCCTCAGGGAAGCCTGGAGCAGTCTCTTAAGCAGAATTATTTCTTCCTACCATTACCATTTTATGTTTCAAACATATTTTATATTCTTGCTTCCATTCTGACCCCCCTTGGTCAGTTTGGTTCGCCATCACTCCAGTCAATCTTCTGGGACAGAGGTGAAGTATGTCACATTCTAACCTGAAAAGAAAATAAAACAGACTTTGAGGCATCCTGACTTCTGAAGTCTCTTTCCTGTGGTTCTCATGTACATAATAGAACTCATTACAGAGCAAACTGGGACATCATGTAGTATATTTATAAGACTTGATGGTCTAGCATTTGCCATCCGCTCAAATGCTGTAAAAATATCTTCCTTGTAATTAGGAAAATAAGTGAAAGTTTCTTTTCTCATTAATGGAAGGATAATATAATTTGTAATGATGACTTAACTTTTTCCCTTTGTTGACTTGTACCCATAGCCGCTATGTACAGTAGAATCATGTCAAAAAATACTTTATGCTATAAATTTAAAATTAACTAAAGTAAAAATTTCAACCAATGTAGAGAGACCACAATTTGTCTTTCAGTTAAAATCGATTCTTTCAATCTGGTAGAACTATTGATTAAAATAATTTTGTTCCTGTTAAATAATCGGATTAAAAAAAGCTATACCCTTTTGATCAAAGCATTCCAAAAATATATATATTAAAAATATATATTAAAATATTATATTGTTAGACAATAACAGTTCGAGTTAATGACACTATTTTGACCACAATGTCTGATTTGTTTCATTACAGAAATTTGAGTTAAACATGCAGATACCATTCTGTTAGTTTAGGTTTTTTAATGGTTGTTTTTTGGTTGAAGGCTCTGCCACACTCATAAGTTATCACAGAGTGGCACAATACATTTGTGATTATTTTTTTTGCAGTATGATATTATTTTGTCTAAAAGATGGCAGCAGAATACTATACCAAGCATTATTAGGGCTTCCATATTTCATGAAAATCAGTTAACCCAAGTACTGCTTGGGATTAACTGTATTTACATAAAATTCTAAGCCTAAGAGACACTCGGGGTTAATGCCAAGAAGGTTGGGCATTAAGTTTGAACCAAGTAAAAATAAAAATAGTTAGAAATTGTAATAAGATAGCAATGAAATCAGGATGGTAAAACAATAACGTCCATCTTAAATGGCACCTCTAAAAAATGCAAACAAAACATAACAGTAAAAAGTGTACCATTGTCAAAATTAACATCAAATGCATACATTGCAAAACACTTACAAAAAAGAAAGAAAATATATAAACCCAGAAGAATAATGTCTTAATGGGGACTTAAGAATGTACATGAATATTTTATATACAGTAGATTTGATCTTGTAAATACACTATTTACAATGAAATGTAGAGGAAATACTGAAGCATATTTAAACAAATCCAAAACAGAGATATCTGCAAAGCAGTATATTAACAGGTTTAGTGAAATACTAGCAGAATACCCGCGCTTCGCAGCGGAGAAGTAGTGTGTTAAAGAAGTTATAAAAAAGAAAAGGAAA
>JANRMT010062791.1:45865977-45923064 GCA_026402145.1 Polypterus bichir lapradei | reverse complement strand
ATGGCCATCTGATATATACAGTACAGTATACCCTCAGAACTATTTGCTGATACATTTTCCTGGGTAATATTGTATGTAGAGTTGTTAAATATAAATATACTTATTTATTGCAAAGAATTAGATAAGAATGTACCAGTCAAAAAGAAGGTGCCACATTATTACGTCTAATTACGATCAAAATTATACAAGGACACACACTTAATGCTTGCACACCCATACATTTTATAGAATCTGTTGGTCCTAAGCTGAAATCAGAAATTGAAAAATCTAAATGTTTCACAGCAACATACCACTTATTTAGTGTGAAGAGTAATAGTATGTGAAAACAGGGAAAAAAATGCATCAAGCAGAACACTATAGTTAACAGTTCCACAGTTTAGTTATATTATTTTCCAGAGCAGGAAGGCTCTTCATAAAGGGAGGATTATCTCAAAAAAGCTATTATTGATGTAGCTGAAGTCTTGCCATCTTGCACAAATTCAGGATCATTCTATAGATGCAGGTCAAAGAATCCATCTCCAAGCACTCAACTTTACTGTGACTTTCAGATAAAGCCATCTAATGACAAACATTGTAGTAGTATTTGCTAGACTATCTGAAGAATTTCTAGATTTTATGTTGCTGAAAAAAAAAAGTTTACATCAACTAATTAAAAAAATGCATGCCTTGTTCTTTCAAGTTTAACCTCATTAAACACAATAAAACAAATTTTAAAAAATCTAAAGATTCATTACTTCTAAAGCTTAAGATATAATTAGAACCTGAAAAGTAATTAAATACCAATGATTCCTACATCTTAGACTTAATGAAAATAATCTGTATTAGTCTTTCAAAATAAAATAATTTTATTTGTAACAAATACAATGAAATAATGCCAATTCACCACATTTATATATCTTGAGAAAAGTACAAGTCAATTCTGTATGTCTATTTCAGTGTGTTAAAAATACCACACACACACACTCATATGCACAGTTTTAAGCTTTATAATAATCTAAGGCATATGGCTGGATACAAAATGAAATTGTAGTACTGCTGACAAGTTGGGGTTGACATCAGTGCCGAGTCAATGACAAACTACAGTGCCAGCTGCAGGGAAACCTACTAAAAAAGCAAGCCTGCTATAGTCACATGATCTGTAATGTGTGTGCACTGAAAAAGCCATCCTTCTAAGGACAGTAAGCCATCTAATCGAGTGAGGAAATAAGCAAAAATGTATTGGGCCAGCACTGACAAGCACCATGTAGCACCACAGTATCAGCATTAAGCACCAAATCGAAGAAAAATACCAGAAACACAAATTCAGAATTAGATTAAGAAGCAAAAAACCCCAAATTAATTTTGTGCTACAGTCTATTAATTCCTGCTTCCTGTTCAATTATTAGAACATATTCAAGTTGACTATTGTGGAACATGGCCGGCCATTCATCCCGGCCAATACCCCCAGGCCGCCAAGTGGAACCCTCCCTGCAGCATGGAGGTGCCCCGAATGCCAGCAAGGAATTATGGACATTGGAGTTTTCCTTTACAGCCCTGCTGGATACCACAGGGGCCGCTAGAAGGCGCTGCAGGGAGGAACAATGTTTATTTACCCTACGCCCCCGGAAGTACGTCCGAGTCACATGAACAAGGGGAATGACGTGCTTCTGGGATGAAGAAAAGGACTTTTGATCTGACCCGGAAGTGATAGGAGGTAACAAGGACTGGGGATTGGAACACTTCCGGGTCAGGGAGTATAAAAGAATTGTGGGAGCTCCCAGACGGCGAGCTGAGCTGGGTGGAAGGGTGGCAACGCATCTGGGAGTGGAGGATTATTGTTTATTGTGATTATTGTGAGTTATTGGATGAGTATTGTGGAGGAGAGGGTGCTTTGTGCACTGTGCACAATAAATATAATCTACTTTTGGACTTTTATCTGGTGTCTGGTGTCTTGGACAAGGGTTCAAGGGAGCAATAGTGCCCCCTATCTGTCACACTATATTCTAGCCTATTGTGTGGCTGAAATTGTGATGGTTAGGCAGTGAGAAAAGTGTATAACTAAAATAAGGAAGTAAATAAACAGATTACTCCAGTAAAACCTATTTCAAACATACAGTTTATATAATGATCAGTACATCCAGTTTTGTGAGTCCCCTTTTTCTGTTATAAGTTCATGTGGGTCTAGAGCCTATTGTAGCATAGTGCATGTAAGGCAAAAACTAGCTCTTAATGGGACCCCAAATATTTACCTAATACATACTCCCACCCTCAAAAAAATTTATTCTTTATTTTACCAAAAGTAAGTTCAAATCAAGCCAAACATGTAATTTATGTAAATTACTCTGCTGGTTAGAAAGGAAACCTGGACTTACTGTGCTAGTCCACATCGCAGTGTAGATTTCTCTAATGTTTCTCTGTTAGACTCGATTTATAAATTAAGTCTAACATTAATAATTAATTAATCATCATTTTCTCCTATATGCCCTGCATAATTCACATTGCAAACCCTCTGTTAAGATTTGGTGAGATTTGGACTTTTTTTCTTAGATACATTTTTTCATTTGTTGTGAATATTTTTAAAGAGGTATTTTCAGAGAACATAGCTGTATGTGTGTTTTGGACTAATTCTTTAGTTCAAGAAAGATATTTACTTTCTTGTTACAGCATCACACCACAAATTTAGAATCTCTGCATTTTGTTAGTGAGTTGCCTGGATGCACTGCACAATCTCAAAGGCTCTGCTAGTCTTGTTAGTTAGTCTTGTGTTAGATATTCTGGTTAATGACTAGTTTTCCACTTCTCAATTTGGTCAACCATGGACTTTATTCACATTAAACCCTAACCTTCCTGTGTATTAGTTTACATTAATACAATTGTTAGTGGAATTTTGAGCTGGAGTGCTCTTCTGCTAATACAGTAAATAATGATCACTGTTGATATGAAGGTAATTTGTAAGTATCTTAGGTACAATGCATTTGACGTGTCAGTTTTGCTCACATTGATGTTAATGTATGGTTTAGATTGATAGTTAATCATTGAGTAACCAAATTTGAATTACATGAAAGCTAACAGGGTAACTAAAACTACAACAGAGTATAACATGAAGCTGGGTCTTTATTCTAATCATCCTTGTAATTGTTATGTTTATTATAGGCTAAGCAGGCAAAGAAGAGAAACGCAAAAAGACGACGAAGCAGCAGCACATAAACTGGGCAGGTAAAATATTCAGATTTTAATTCTATGACAAAATAAGTCATTTAGGTAAATGTGTCAAAAGAACGCCAATAAAATAAGTTTTTGTATGGCATCTTCCAAAGAGAACACAAGATGTTTTACAAAGCATTCAAAATGGAGTTTAAAGAAAAAATGTAGTATCATACAACATAATTAAAATACATTATAAAAAAAATAAAAAAGGCAGAAATAAACAGATATGAAAAATAAAGTAACAACAGTTAAACAATAACAGCTGCACAGAAAAGTTAACATCAGTGTAGTATGTGCAGAATAGTTCTTTCTGAAATAAAATATAAAGGGGAAAATGTTGGTGTTTAGGTGTGACATGCAAGTAAGCTTTAATGTAAAATCAAAGACAAATCTATGGATGGGCAACAGACTGGCATCATCAAACATAATATGGTGTTATAAAGAAAATATATATTTTTTTCCTTTCATTAAGATTCCTTACAGGTTACATGCTTGCCATGCTTACTATAATATAGGGTGGTCAAGATCTAATTATATAATTTTCATTACGCTATAACTTACTAAGTTTATAACATAGAGAATTCACAAAAAAATATTTTTATTGCCGATAAATGGCAGCACCTGCCCTGCATTCCAAAATGGCGGGGAGACAGTTGTCAGTCGAACAGCGGGTGCGATGTGTTCGCCTTTTCATAATTGCATAATTAGATCTGGACCACCCTGTAGAATTGAATGAACCGATAATTCTCACTTATTTGTGTTTATGAGTTGATAGTTGATAATGAATGGTAGGTACAGTACAAATGCTGTATTTTTACCTATTCTTTACTAAGGTGAAGCTACTGGCCAGAAACTCTCTGTTATCCTGCCAATGGCAGTTGAGTAAATAGTATGTGATTGTATAGTTTATCATCCTTGGTGTTATGGCTATCTTATTCCATTATGCCACCTTCTCACTTTTCTTACCAAAACAAATGGTAAATTTGTTCCCAAAAGAGATTTACTTTTATGTTTTTGCTTGCCTTTCAATATGTAAGCAAAGGCTGTGAAAAATACAGATGTTCTAAGTTATTATATTTCAGTTTTCTTTATAACCTAATAAGTGGTCAGAAGAAACAAATTGTGTGCATGTTATAAATGTTATTGCTTTCCATTGGTGGCAGATGTGCTTGGCATAGTGGTTAGCATAGTTGTCTTACATCTTGACAATCTTGACTTTACATCCTAACACAGCAGTCTATATATAATATAGGATATATGGGTTGGAATAACTGGTAACTCAAAAAATGGATGTGGGTGTGTGCATGTGCCTTACAATGATCTGGAACCCAATTTTGGGTTTGATCCTTCCTTGCATCTGAGGCTGTTAGGATGGACTCTGGTTTTCCTAACAAAAAACTCATTCAAAAATGGATGACAAAGTCAAGAATGAAAAAAATGTGAATATTAACAAAGCACTGAACAAATTGTTCTCGTTCTGAGATGAAATAATGGCAATAGCTCCTATTCCTAAATGAGCTGAACAGAAGCATAACCATATAGATAACATAATTAGTCCAGTTAGTCTCTGAATGACATTAAAAGTTTAGAAGTGGTAGTAAAGGAATTTGAGTAGCTGCTAAAGTACACATGTAAACTTAACTCCTCAAGTGGAAAAGCAAAAGGAATTAAACTTTTCAGTTCAAGCATCAGGTTATTCCTTATATGGAAATACAGTGTACAATGTAAGTTATTTTATCATGATACATGTTGTGACATTTACATAATATATGAACTAAATGCCTTTCATATTTAGCTCAATGGTGAAAATATTCTGTCCATTAGGTTACACCTTTCGACTAAATTTCAGATTTTTATCTGCTGTGTTTCAACATGTCTGATACAATGTGCATTAAAATACTGCCCTATATTAGAATAAGATGATGCACATTTGGCATTTTAAAAGTAGCTCTTTTAGTTTTGGTCATTCAAATATAATGCATGTTTTTAGTATTCTTAGACTGGATATTAATTGTGAGTAGAGCACATTGGCAGTGAAATTTAATATAATAAACAGACCATTACTACTGACAATCATCAATAACATCATTTTTTTCCTTTCTTCAGTCCCATCCTAAAAAGAAGTCCTGATATAACAAAAGCTCCACTTACAAAATCTGAACAACTCCTCAGAATAGATGATCATGACTTCACAATGAGGCCTGGATTTGGAGGTAAGCAACAGAATGTCCAAATGTACAGTAGCATCACACTTCTGGAAACTTCCTCTGAATATTTTCTTTCACTTTCAATGTATAGTTGTTTTTGATTATGCTGTTTCCAGAAACTGTTGACTACCACAACCTATCGAAAATAAACATATCATGGTCCTCATCCATTGGAGGATTAGGTTCAGCACGCCGAGTTATCTTCTGTGCTTTGAGAGTGACTTTGTACACTTTTTATAGTTATAATGTGAAAAATCTAGTTTCACTTTCTTAACAGTTTGCAGAAAAGTTAGATTTTTAAATTCTTTTAGAACTGTATCAGGGAATTAAAGCTCCTGTAGGACAAAAAGATAAAGGACATGGTGAAAGGATGGGCTAGAAATAAAAATAAAAGAGAAGTCTAAAGAAAATCAAGAAACTAAAACCAAAATGCTAAGCAGAAATGAAGCACTTAAAGAAGACTGGGGCCAAAGAACCTAAACTAACTGTGAATTTCCATCATACCGTTCTGCTGTGAAGTATGTTTGTGCTGGATCTGATTAAGACAAAGATACAGAAGTAGTGGGCAGCCATCAGGATGAGATGACGTCTGTGCCTTGTGACTTTCCCCATGAAATTCTGAAATTATACATTACGTTTTTTGTATAGTTTAGGTCTTCATATTACAAAAAAGACACAACAGAAAATCCAGAGGAGAGCAAATACACTGATTCCAGGACTGAGAGGTTTGAGCTTTAAAGATAGATTAAAGTATTTAAACATTTTCAGTTTAAACAAACTGAGATTAAGAGGTGACACAATTAATATGTTTAAAATTATAATGGGAATTAGTACTGTACAGCTGTTACTTTAAAATGCATTCTTCAACAAGAACATGAGAACCAGTTTAGAAACTTGTTAAGGGCAGATTATAACAAATTTAATAAAGCTTGTCTTCATGCAATGACCCATAGACACATGGAATAAATTAACAAGTAGTGTGGTAGAGGGTAGGTTGTTAGGGAACTTCAGATGTCAATATTGATATTTTGGGCAATCAATGTGAATAGGGTGGATGAACTTGTTGAACAGCCTGTTTTTGTCTCAGTTGTTCTAATGTTCTAATGAGCATAGCCGCTGCAAACAATATGGCCTTGGCTATGCAAAATAGTCAGAAATTAGACGTGAAACAGGAACAAAATTACATTAAGGTGATATCACCAGAGTGAATTGAGTACCTCCTATCCCCTGGCATATTTAGACAGCACAATTTTGGTTTGGGGTTTTTTGTTTTTTTGACAGTAAAATACGTGTAGTTCAGTAGGCCAGGACTACACCTTCATTCAGTGATATATTCAGAATACCAGCTAACTGATTGCTTGATTTGTATATTCCAATATTCCACCCTGCCCAGATTATTTATGGGTGTTGAGTCATTAAAATTCTTCTTATATCATCCATAGGAATTAAGAAAAATGAATGTTTCAGTGTTGCAAGTACTTGATTAGGACGAGCTGTATTGTCGCAATCAAAGTAGGTGTAGAAAGTGTTAGGTTGAGCAGGAAGATAAAATATGCATGAGATTGGATGAGACTTTAGTTTATAATCCATAAGCATTTGTATGTATACCCATAGTTCATGAGTGTTTCTGTATAAAGTACAATATCTTGTTTATTCTGGCATTGACATTTAACAACATTAATTGTATCTCTGAGCAACTGTATTTCTTATGTGTCTGTTTATCATGGATTTGAAATGTGTTATTGCAAGCCTTTGGTAAATTATCAGTATCTCTATTAAAAAAACAAGCCAACTGCTTTTGTAAACACACAATTCTCCAGTACTGTCTGATCAATCTGGCTGCCAACCATTACATACTCTCATATACTCACACTTATTCTTATCTTACTAATATATTGTGTATTTAGAGGTATCCTCAGAGCCACATGTTTGGATGTGAGAGGAGACCAGTATGCCCTAACATAATCCAAAAAAAAAATGGGAAATACGTTAAAAATACACGCATTGCCTAAACCATTTTGACAGTTGTGACGGAGGCCTTTGTGCCATTATGTCACCACATAGTTCCATTTTCTAACTGTTTTATAACAATCTTATTTAGGGTCCTAGGGTGTAGGTGCCTGTCCTCACAGCACAGGAACCAATCATTGATATCCATTAAAGGGTACAATGTAAACTTGTTTAAAAATAGATTTTCAAATTAATTTTTTTATTTGTCAGATTTGGCTTTAATGCAGATATAGAGACACTGAATTTAAAGGCAGGGGCATTGTAAATGCAATAAATTTTTTAGGTGTGTGAATAATTGCTTTCTTTTTTAAATGATGATTAGTTTAAATTTGAACAACATTTTACTTTAGAATTAACATTCTCTGCAAACTGATAGTTAAAGTCAGTAAAATGAAGAAAAATTCTTACAGTGGTACACTGTAACATAACTGGTAAATTATGTCCCTTTAAATATGAAATTTCAAATATTGCACAATTTGTCACAGAGACTTTGGAAAATGTCTCACCAAGTCTTAATATGATATTTAATTTCCTGCTTGTCATTCCATATTAAAGAAACAAATTAGTGAAACTTGTGATAAAATGGTACTTTGCATATCTAGAGCTTTAGAATATATACCAACCCACAAAGTTCAGGGATTAAATTTCAAGTCTAGTGTATTCAGTTTAAAGGTAAAGCTAATCTAAAGAGGAATTTGCAAAAGCAACGTTTATTGATGTTGCTTATTTATTTTCATGAATACTGGAATATGTTTTTATAAAAGCTTTTTTAACAATATGGAGTTAACCTTTTTCATCATAAGTACTAATAATTAAAGTACCGGTAATTACTATTTAAAAATTCCATTGGTATGTCCAGCTTCATTTAGAAAAGGTTTATAATAAGGTTCTGCCCTGCCATCTTTAGCCTGGTTTTGTTGGTCAGTATTACAGAAGCACACTGCAGTAATTTAGAAATGTCAGCTAACTCGTGCCAGTCGCTGCTGCGAGTGGCAGCCTTTCCAGCAGCTCCGTGTACGATTTTATCTTTCTACCTTTTTCTCTGTTTCATTGATCACTTCTACCACTTTCATTTATGTGTACTCGTTCCCTGACACTTTTTACTACTTTTTTCTACTTGGACATGAATTTTTACACGCCGAAACTCAACTTTTCAGGTAGTCAACAAGTGCTGAGAACAAATGCCTGCGCTGGTGTGGTTCCCTATTTACCTGACAAGGTAAGAAGGCAGTATTGTGGCAGCAGAGCCGGAGCTAAGCTTAAAACGAAGCGGCTTACGAGAAAGTGGCATTACAAGCCTTCGGTGCCTTCTGTGATCGTGGGAAATGTGAACTCACTACCAAATAAGATCGACAAACTTGCCGCGCTGGTGAAAAATGTCAGGACCTACAGAGAATGCAGTTTGTTGTGTTCTTGTGAAACGTGGCTAACAACTACCATCCCAGATGCTAACATGGAGCTACCCGGGTTTAGCACAGTTAGAGCGGACAGAGATGCAAATACCTGCGGGAAGCGGAAAGGAGGAGGACTCACTTTCTATGTGAATACAAGGTGATGCAACTCTGGACATGTAAATGTCAAAATCTCCACTTGCTGCAGGAACATCGAACTGTTGGCCGTAAGTCTGCGTCCCTATTACTTGCCCAGAGAGTTTGGACACGTCATTGTTGTTATTGTTTACATCCCTCCTCGGGTGGACGTGGAGATAGCGGGTGACATCATCACTTCTGCTGGTGCTAACTTACACACCCTGAGGCGCTTGTGCTAATCGCTGGAGATTTTAACCATGTGACGCTGGACAAAACATTACCTGCCTTCTCTCAGTATATGGATTGCAATTCCCGGGAAAATAGGACTATTGACCTACTGTATGCAAACGTTAAAGACGCATACAGCGCCACCCCGCTGCCTGAGCTTGGGAAAGCAGATCATAACCTGGTTCTGCTTTAGCCTCACTACAAACCAAGAGTGAGGGAGCTACCTACAACCACACGCTCATTCAGAAAGTGGTCCCCTGAGGCAGAGCAGGCTCTGAGAGACTCTGGGATATCCTGCACGGATCATATAGTGAGAACATTGAGGAGGTTGTTGACTGCACTACTGACTACATCAACTTCTGTATGGACATTGTAGTTCCAGTAAGAACAGTACGCTACTATGTTAACAACAAGCCATGTATTACAAGTGACATCAAGGGCCTTTTGAACCAGAAGAAAAGGGCTTTTAAAGGCGGTGATCAGCATGAGCTCAAGCGCGTGCAGAAGGAACTCCGAGTCCAGCTCAGGGTGGCGAAGGAGCAGTACAGGAGAAAGCTGTAGCAGAAGTTGCAGAATAACAGCATGAAGGAAGTGTGGGATGGGATGAAGATCATCACTGACTGCAGCTCGAAGCGGGGTGCCACCATCGAGAGAGACGTGGAGAGAGCAAACCAGATGAACAACTTCTTTAACAGGTTTGACCACCCTAACCCACTCTCACCTCAGAGTACTACACCCTCCACCTATCCTTCTGTTGATTCCAGCATAGGAGAGACATCCCCACGCACAATTACAGCAGCCCAGGTAAGCAGAGAGCTGAGGAGACTTCGTACCAGCAAAGCAGTGGGTCCAGATGGAGTATCGCCACGACTGCTGAAGGCCTGTGCGCTGGAACTGGGGAGTCCACTACAGCGCATCTTCAACCTGGGCCTGGAACAGGGGAGAGTCCCGAGGCTTTGGAAAATATCTTGCATCACCCCAGTCCCAAAGGTGTCACATCCTACTGAGCTGAATGACTTCCGTCCTGTCGCTCTGACGTCACATGTGATGAAGACCACGGAGTGGCTGCTGCTTCACCACCTGAAGCCACAGGTCCACCACGCCCTTGACCCTCTGCAGTTCGCATACCAGGAGAAGGAGGGAGCTGAGGATGCCATCATCTATATGCTACACCGATCCCTCTCCCGCTTGGACAGAGGCAGTGGTGCTGTAAGAATTATGTTTCTTGACTTCTTCAACACCATCCAACCTCTCCTCCTTAGGGACAAGCTGACAGAGATGGGAGTAGATTCATACCTGGTGGCATGGATTGTGGACTATCTTACAGACAGACCTCAGTATGTGCATCTCGGGAACTGCAGGTCTGACATTGTGGTCAGCAACAGAGGAACGCCGCAGGGTACTGTACTTTCTCCGGTACTATTCAGCCTATATACATCGGACTTCCAATACAACTCGGAGTCCTGCCACGTGCAAAAGTTCGCTGACGACACTGCTATCGTGGGCTGCATCAGAAGAGGGCAGGAGGAGGAATATAGGAACCTAATCAAGGACTTTGAACACCAGCAAAACCAAGGAGCAGGTGGTGGATTTTAGAAGTCCCAGGCCCCTCATGGACCCAGTGATCATCAGAGGTGACTGTGTGCAGAGGGTGCAGACCTATAAATACCTGGGAGTGCAGCTGGATGATAAATTGGACTGGACTGCCAATACTGATGCTCTGTGCAAGAGAGGACAGAGCCGACTATACTTTCCTTAGAAGACTGGCCTCCTTCAACATCTGCAATAAGATGCTGCAGATGTTCTATCAGACAGTTGTGGCGAGTGCCCTCTTCTACGCGGCGGTGTGCTGGGGAGGCAGCATAAAGAAGAAGGACGTCTCACGCCTGGACAAACTGGTGAGGAAGGCAGCCTCTATTTTAGGCACAGAGCTGGACAGTTTGACATCTGTGGCAGAACAACGGGTGCTGAGCAGCCTCCTGTCAATCATGGAGAATCCACTGCATCCACTGAACAGTATCATCTCCAGACAGAGAAGCAGCTTCAGCGACAGACTGCTGTCACTGTCCTGCTCCACTGACAGACTGAGGAGATTGTTCCTCCCCCAAACTATGCGACTCTTCAATTCCAAAAAAAAAAAACACTTAGTTTTTCAGCTTAAGGTTTAGGACATTGTTTATTCTTAACTGGGTAGAGTGGTGGTTCTGGTAATTGGAGGGTTGCAGGTTTGATTCCCATAAACACCAGAAGTGACCGTACTCCGTTGGGCCCTTGGGCAAGGCCATTAACCTGCAATTGCTTCGTCCTGGGTATGACATTAAGCTGCATCCAGCCCTGCAAGCAGGTCCTCTAACTTGCAGGGAAAACTTGGAGGTTGGTGGCAGGATTGGCACTCACACTGATGCAGTGTGGTGCTGAGGTGTCACCCACTACGCTTGAGTTCCAATCAAGGTAGTTCGTCATGTGGTGGATGTGGCACCGTGTTATCAGCACATGCTCTCTCTGTCTCTTAGTCTTTTTGTTGCTTTAAGTATTCAGATTCTTGAAGTAAATACCAACCTGACATATTTTGTACCAATTCTTTACCATGATCCTGCCTTTAAATTTCTAGATGTATTTGATAGTGTTCTGTCCTCCTCTATTCTGAAGACCACCTCACTGCGTTTGTTTTGGTCCAGAGCCTCCAAGACCAGGCATTAGCCACAGGGGAGCTAAAAAAAACAGGTGCTGATGTTGTGCTTGATGCACAGCCTAAAGTGCAGATTCTCATAGACAAAGAATGTGCACACTTGAGGTTGGTGGATGAAATAACCTTCTGACACAATACCTTCCTAAAACACACATATTACTGTAATATCTCTTTAAGGTAAATCAAATAGAAATTGAATGATCTTCATTTTCTTTTTTCATCTTTATCAGAGTTTTGTAATTCCTGCCCTCACTTAAATGTGTCACCTCTGTAGTCAGAGGTGTTTTTATATCTAAGACACATAACATCACCTCTGACTAAAACGTGTCTACCCAAAACTAGACCGAGGTGCAAAAGTGTTTGCTTCTGACTTGGAGGCCCTGGCTTTAGAGCCAAATTTTTGTGTGAGAACAATAAACTAAGTAAGAGCTTGAGTGATTACTTATTGGTGGCAAACCCTCACTTAACCTGTGAATTTTCTGTCTATAAAAAAAAGTAGTACTTTTGTTCTTGTGAAGTTCCTTCCACAAAAGATGCGCACACATTGAGAAAGAAAGGCTTCAAAGATTGTGGAACATGTGTTATTATGAAGTCATTATGAAGTCATGGAAGCTTAAGGTATTGAATCACTTAGCTTAGGGAGCATAACTGCTTCTGACAATGTGCCTTATTTTGAATCAAACATTTTAATATTTTAGTTTCTGAAATTTAAACTAATTTATTGGTAAGACAAGTGAAAAGTGTTTGTTGCAGACCGACATCTAATATCTAATACATTTTCAGGAGGAAAGTGTAAGCAATTCTACAACATGCATAGGGGAAAACAAAAAGAAAGGCTTACAGACATTTTCTTGACGATCCAAGTGATATGATGTCTGCAATTAACAGCCTTTCTGACCCCTTCTCAGCTGCTTCAAGGATTTAAAGCATCTTGCCTGATAAGCTTAGTCTGCATTCAAAACCTGCAAGTCAAACAGCTGTTGAAATTCGTGATCTGTTGTGACCTATTTGTTTGAAAACATCTGGAAGAGGTGAAATGACCTTGATATTGGGGAAAAAATGTAGTATAATTTAGTATAGTTCAGTTTAGGCTTCTGAGGTTTTAAAGTAGCCAATACTATATGTAAATAGTGCCAACAAAAGAAATATGAGTGAGCAGTATGTTCTATTAAATCAGATCATGCTAGTTATTTCTCAGTGAATATTATTAGAATTAATTTAGTACACATATTTGTTTTTTGCATATTGGCAGGATTAGCTAATATCTAAAATGCATGGGCAGATGCATGATCAGTAGTATTTTTGCAGTGAGCCCAAGTTTGAATTTGTGCTTTTTCCAAAGGAGAGAAGAAGCCACATGTCCACATGTTAACTATTAATATGATACTTCAATAGAAAATGTGTTTTTAAGTAAGACTGAATTTAAAAAGTATTTCAAGAATACAGTATATATTTTTCTAGTATCCGTCTTTCATCATAATTGCATTTTTTGAATCAGACTAAGACAGCCAATCCTCCTCCTTGTGTATCTCTCCTTTGTCATAAATGGATTCACTAAATTGAAACATCATTTAATATCTCTAGGGTCAAAGTTGAATTAAACTATTTCAGGTTTTCTTAAATGTTTAAGGTTCTTGAAGATAGTCTGCAGCTATTGAATCACTACTTAACAAAAGAGAGCAAAAGCAGAATAATTACAACTAACCTGCTTCAAATATAGTGAACTACATTGAAATAGTTCACTATATTTGATATTATTTGGCACTATATCCAGAGCCAGATGCACTAAAGAGTTAAAGCTGGAATAAAAAACAAGTTTTAGATTATTGCACTGCAGAATTACATCTCGTAATTGGAGCTTGCATGTACATAACTAGTATTGACTCTCCTAGTGTTTTATGTGCAAAGCTTAACAAAAATGTTGTGGAATTAAGTAACAGAGGATTTTGTTTTGTTTCTTCAATATACTATTCTGCTTTTTTGTAATCAATACATTCTGCTACAGGTTGGCACCATGTCAGCCCCTTCCTGGACTCGAACCTTTAAGGTTATACTGACCAGCCTGTCTGTAAAGTATAACAAGATTATTACTGTTATGTTTTTGCCTTACTGCTTTTTGCAATTTGCAGAGTTAAAGAAACATTCTTATAGCCTGTGGCGTTAGCCGCTGTTCTTCAAAACAGGGTGCTAATGTCACCATACTGTGCAATTTGCTAACCTTTTAACTTTAAACTGTGCCACAGAATCTGCTGGAAATGAACATCTAATTGCACACTAGAGTAACAGGTACAGTGTGCCTTCTTCAGGTCAGCTTCATTCTCAGCTCATCCTATGAATATGAGCTGCAAAGCTTAAAAATAAGCAGTGCCATCCATGTACCATAGTAAAGAAATGATGTGGTAGCCTGGGAAGCTAGAACCATTCTTCTTTAGCATTGTGACAAATAGGGAAGCTGGCTTCTTTTGTACCATACTTCAGTTAAGAGCAATCCCTCTGTTTCAGTTGGTACCCCCACCACAAATTTTACATCCTGAGTCAGTTCTTGACACTGTCTCATATAGACTATGGGGTTTGTTAGGTAAACATTGAAGTACAGCAGTTTTTATCAGTAAAGTAAACTATAACTCCTGAAACACTATTTAATTCAAACTTAAGCCTATTCTTAAAAGACATAATACACATAATTATAACAATGCTAGATTTTGCAAATACACAACAACAAAAGAACATTAAAACAAGTGCACTTAAATCAGTTCATTTCTCCCTTTCCAAGTTTATGTTTTATATCTCCCTCCTCTCAATTTCCCAACTTTCTGCTCTACACTTTATTACGCATACTTTTCAACTTTACAAATTTCCCTTATGTATATGCACTTTGTGATGGCCAGTGTGATTTTTTTACACTGTGGCGTGCTGAACCAGTAGCATCACTTGAAGAGAGGCCCATCGAATCAACCAGCTAATTAAAAGGGTAGGCTCAGTTATGGGATGTATTCTGGACCCTCTGGAGGTAGTATTGAAGGAGAAAATTATAAAAAAAACTGAGTGCCATTATGAACAATGCTGCATATCCAGTCTCTGACACATTAACACTGAGTACTTTCAGACAACTAATTTTTCAGTCGAAGTGTGTCAAGAAACGTACTGGAGCTCCATTATACTAATTATATGCCTTTATAATGCCTCACTGTGATGCAGTACTCCCCATGATGCCTTGCTGTGACTTTTTCTTTCTTTTACATTTTCTTCCTTTTTAGTCATTCTGGTGTGTGTTCAGACCAACATGTGTGTTTATATCTATCAATCTATCTATGGAGTTTGCAAAACAGCAGAATGTTTTACACTGTTTCTAAACATTTTATTTTAATAAGTCAACATTTGCAGTATATACTGATGGCAGATGTTTCAACATTTCTGTTTATGTAAATTCATTAAACTGTCTTGGATCCGCTCTGAAATTTCATGGATTAATTTTAGGTCCTGCAATTCCTGTTGGTGTTGATGTGCAAGTAGAAAGTATTGACAGCATTTCTGAAGTTGATATGGTAAGCTGCATAAATAAATTATTTCCTTTTCCATATGTTTAGATTAAACAATTTACATATAGGTGAAATGTAATTTGCTGCAATTTATTTTAATGATATTACAGTAATTTGTATTTTTTCCTGTGTGAACTGGACAGCTTGACAGCTGTTATGCATCTGTATCTAACAGTTTTTATGTTCTTACATCTTTCTGATGTTTCCTACTACAGTCCAAATACTTGCAGATGTATTGATTATTAACTTTTCTTTGTCCAGTATGAGTGTCAGATTATGTTATTATGCATGCAAAATTGAACTACTGTCCAGTCCAAAACAATTTCAAGATCATGAGTGTATGAATATTTGGATTTACTCAGTAATTATTTTTCTCATCTTATATTGGTATTTTGTTTCTACATGATATATTACACCTTACCTGAAGAAGGGGCCTGAGCGGCCTCAAAAGCTTGCAAATTGTAATCTACTCAGCTATCCAATACAAAGTGTCCTTTTGCTTCACTTCTCTTTGCATCCATAAATGCCTAACACAGCATATCACTCTACTACTAACAATATAATGATTAGTAAGGCATTTTTACTGTGTAATGAAATGAACAAATCAAATCTAACCTGACCAGCACTATGCCTTTGAATAGCTGTATACAATGTATAAAGAAAATGTATCAGGCAACTGTGCACATTTATTTCACTGCCAAATTTCAGATACCAATTTTTATGCTTTAACAGTGACCTACTAAAAAGTAAGTTTTTAACATTTTGCACTAAGCTGAAGGGAAGGTCCATCCATCCATCCTTTTCCTAACCCGCTGAATCCGAACACAGGGTCACGGGGGTCTGCTGGAGCCAATCCCAGCCAACACAGGGCACAAGGCAGGAACCAATCCTGGGCAGGGTGCCAACCCACCGCAGGACACACACAAACACACCCACACACCAGGGCCAATTTAGAATCTCCAATCCACCTAACCTGCATGTCTTTGGACTGTGGGAGGAAACCGGAGCGCCCGGAGGAAACCCACGCAGACACGGGGAGAACATGCAAACTCCACGCAGGGAGGACCCTGAAGGGAAGGTATTTGGGGAATTTGCTTAGAATAAAGTTTACCCACAGCTCGTGATGATAGGTGAGATTTGGAGCGAATTTCAATCACCTCCACTGCCTCCTCACCACTGACCAGTACAATGTCTGCATGACTGTTGCCTCTGCCTGTCTATCTCCTGTTCCCTTCTTCCCTTACTTATGAACAAGATCCCGAGATACTTAAACTCTTCTGCTGTGGCAGTACCTCATTGCCTCATCGGCAATTCCTGCTGAGAACCATGACCTCAGACATGGAGGTGCTGATCCTCATCCCAGGCGTATCACACTTGTGCCTAAAGTCATAAAGTCAATGAAGCCAGCTGGACCACATCATCTGCAAAAAGAAGAGATGTGATCCTGAAGCCAGCAAATTGTATCCCCTCCAATCCTTGGCTGCACCTAGAAATTCTGTCCATAAAAATTATGAGCAGAATTGGTGACAAAGGGCTGCCCTGGTGGAGTCCAGCATCCACCTGGAATTAGTGTGAGATTCACTTTGATTGTACAGGGACTGTATAGCTCGCAACAGTTGGCCCTGCAAACCATATTTCTGAGGTATCCCCCACGACACAACCTGAGAGACACAGTCGATTTGGCTTTTCTTATTACACAAAAGACATGTGGACTTGGTCATACTCCCATGAACCTTCAAGCGAACTCTCCTTTTACACTCCTTGTGAAGGTAAAAAGCTGGTCCAGTGTTCCGTGCACATTACAAAATCCACATTTTTCCACCTGAATCCAACGCTCGGCTTACAGCCAGATCCCCTGTTCCAGAACCTTGCCGTAGTTCTTCCCTGGGGGGCTGAGAAGTGTGATCCCCCTAAAGTTGGTCCCTTCTGGACACCATTCTTAAAAATGGGACCCCCCCAGTTTGCCAGTCCTGAGGCACTGTCCCCGACCTCCACGCAGTACTGAAAATGTGTGTTATCCCATACAGCCCAACAACATCCAGAGCCTTTAAGAACTCTGGGTGAATATCATCCAACCCCTGGAGCCCAGCCACTGTGGAGTTTTTTAACTGCCTCAGCAATTTCAGATCTAGTGATTGGTGAGCCCATAAAATATAAAAGGATAAGGATAATATCCACATAAAACACTATATAAAGATACAGTGCATCCGGAAAGTATTCACAGCGCATCACTTTTTCCACATTTTGTTATGTTACAGCCTTATTCCAAAATGGATTAAATTCATTTTTTTCCTCAGAATTCTACACACAACACCCCATAATGACAATGTGAAAAAAGTTTACTTGAGGTTTTTGCAAATTTATTAAAAATAAAAAAAACGGAGAAATCCCATGTACATAAGTATTCACAGCCTTTGCTATGAAGCTCAAAATTAAGCTCAGGTGCATCCTGTTTCCCCTGATCATCCTTGAGATATTTCTGCAGCTTAATTGGAGTCCACCTGTGGTAAATTCAGTTGATTGGACATGATTTGGAAAGGCACACACCTGTCTATATAAGGTCCCACAGTTGACAGTACATGTCAGAGCACAAACCAAGCATGAAGTCAAAGGAATTGTCAGTAGACCTCCGAGACAGGATTGTCTCGAGGGACAAATCTGGGGAAGGTTACAGAAAACTTTTTGTTGCTTTGAAGGTCCCAATGAGCACAGTGGCCTCCTTCATCTGTAAGTGGAAGAAGTTTGAAACCACCAGGACTCTTCCTAGAGCTGGCCGGCCATCTAAACTGAGCAATCCGGGGAGAAGGGCCTTAGTCAGGGAGGTGACCAAGAACCCGATGGTCACTCTGTCAGAGCTCCAGAGGTCCTCTGTGGAGAGAGGAGAATCTTCTAGAAGGACAACCATCTCTGCAGCAATCAGGCCTGTATGGTAGAGTGGCCAGACAGAAGCCACTCCTTAGTAAAAGGCACATGGCAGCCCGTCTGGAGTTTGCCAAAAGGCACCTGAAGGACTCTCAGACCATGAGAAACAAAATTCTGTGGTCTGATGAGACAAAGATTGAACTCTTTGGTGTGAATGCCAGGCATCACGTTTGGAGGAAACCAGGCACCGCTCATCACCAGGCCAATACCATCCCTACAGTGAAGTATGGTGGTGGCAGCGTCATGCTGTGGGGATGTTTTTCAGTGGCAGGAACTGGGAGACTAGTCAGGATAAAGAGAAAGATGACTGCAGCAATGTACAGAGACATCCTGGATAAAAACCTGCTCCAGAGCGCTCTTGACCTCAGACTGGGGCGGCGGTTCATCTTACAGCAGGATAACGACCCTAAGCACACAGCCAAGATATCAAAGGAGTGGCTTCAGGACAACTCTGTGAATGTCCTTGAGTGGCCCAGCCAGAGCCCAGACTTGAATCTGATTGAACATCTCTGGAGAGATCTTAAAATGGCTGTGCACCGACGCTTCCCATCCAACCTGATGGAGCTTGAGAGGTGCTGCAAAGAGGAATGGGCGAAACTGGCCAAGGATAAGTGTGCCAAGCTTGTGGCATCATATTCGAAAAGACTTGAGGCTGTAATTGCTGCCAAAGGTGCATCGACAAAGTATTGAGCAAAGGCTGTGAATACTTATGTACATGTGATTTCTCAGTTTTTTTTATTTTTAATAAATTTGCAAAAAACCTCAAGAAAACTTTTTTCACGTTGTCATTATGGGGCTTTGTGTGTAGAATTCTGAGGAAAAAAATGAATTTAATCCATTTTGGAGTAAGGCTGTAACATGTGGAAAAAGTGCTGCGCTGTGAATACTTCCCGGATGCACTGTAAATACAGGATACATAAAGATTTGAAATATAAAAGGAGACAAAAACATCAGGTCAAGTTAGGGAGCATGCCCTGGCACAGTGCATTAAAATACATACATACAGATGCTACAAGAAAACTCTGAACAAGTAAGCATTTAAATATGGCTGTTGTTAGACTAAGAGTCTAAGAGTATTGCTGAACAGAGTTTTGACACTCTAGCAAAATTCAACCTCTGTATTTTTGTATAAGTATATATAGGTTTGCACCACTAATGGATTTATATGTGCCCTTTGTGGATGAGAAGTTGTTACTTTCATCTGAAGTAATGAAGATATCATCTGAAATAAGATGGGAAATTTATCAAAATTAGCACACTATATTTGTGAAAATATAAAAATTTCCAACTATCTCCAAAATATAGAATACCAGCTACAGCTTATTATTACAAAGCAGGCACAGAGCTGATGTTAACAATCAACTGTGTTAAACATTTTCTGTTCAACATATTTTAAAGCAAAGATGAGACACTTTCAGGGTTTTACTTCCTTCTGTAAAAATAATTCTTACTTTTTGTAAAGTTGCAAGGCATTTGTCATCTGCATTATGTGTCATTTATTCTGTAACTCATAATCACACCATATGATCTTTCTCATTTGAGTCAAACATTTAAAACAGCACCCTGGTGTACTGTATGTTTATCTGCTGCAGTCAGGATTATAAATACATAATCTTCTTTCTTCTTATCACAAATATTTTTGATTGATACTGTGCATATGGAATTAATTTAGTCTCCTCTTTACTAGAACGTTAATTAAAAACAAACTGCTCTTTTTCTGACACAGAGCAATATGCTAAATACTTTGAGCCTGTGAACTTTGGAAGTGTCCTTTAATAAATTGTATAATAGCCCCACAGATTTCTTGCAGCACTAGGAATTTTATTCATTCTATTAAAAAATGAAATACTAGCCCCGTGCCTTTCTGTCAGTCACAATCCTAAACAATCTGCTCCTGCCTAAAGCTGACTTTGGCATTCAAAATAAGTAAACTGACTTGTGCTTAAGAAGATATTAATTTTGCCAAAGGATACTACATAGCAACAAATATTACTGTGTTGCTTCCATTCAGCAACACAGAAATGTACTGAACTTAAAGAGGAAAAAAAATAAAAAAAACACAGTGGTTAGTAGTGTTTACTCCAATATGTTAAATTATAAAGCCTTTCTGATTTCAAAAATAAACCAGTACTACAGCTGAGTGTTAGAGAAGGAAAGTTTGCTAATTGAAGTTAAGCTCCATCTTTATCTAGCACTATAACGATGGTTAACTTTGAACACAAATCACAATTTTTTATTTGCATTTTTCTGATTTTTTCCC
The DNA here is from genome assembly GCA_026402145.1 of Polypterus bichir lapradei. Lineage (NCBI taxonomy): Eukaryota > Metazoa > Chordata > Cladistia > Polypteriformes > Polypteridae > Polypterus > Polypterus bichir. The sequence goes on along the minus strand of JANRMT010062791.1, from coordinate 45,902,494 downwards.
TTGATATACAGTGTAAAAGAAGGTATACCGTCTTGCAGTTCTATGGTTTTACGTATCAGGACATAATAAAAAAAACATCTGGTTCTTACCAGGTTCTAAAATTTAAATCTAATCTCAAGTGTAAAACAACACACAATAGATTCCACCATGTCATTTATTTGACAAAAATTAACCCAAAATGGTGAGGCCATGTGTGAAAAGTATAATAGCTTGTTGAACAACCATTAGCAGTCATAACTTGAAGTAATCTTTTTTGTATGACTTTATTAGTCTCTCACATTGTTGTGGAGGAATTTTAGCCCACTCTTCTTTACAATATTGATTCAGTTCACTGAGGCTTACAGGCATTTCTTTATGCAGAGCTCTCTTATGGTCCCGCCATAGGATTTCAATCAGGTTGAGGTCTGGACTTTGACTCAGCCATTGCAACAACTTGATTCTTTTCTTTTTCAGCCTTTCTGTTGTTGATTTGCTGGTGTGCTTGGGATCATTTTCCTATTGTATGACCCAATTTCAGTCAAGCTTTAGCTGTTGGAGAAATGGCCTCACATTTGACTCTTGGATACGTTGATATGCAAATGAGTTCATGGTCAACTAAGTGACTGCAAGGTGTCCAGGTCCTGTAGATGCAAAACAAAACCAAATCATCACCACCGTGCTTGACAGTTGGTATGAAGTGTTTCTGCTGATATGCTTTTGGTTTTTACTAAATGTGGCATTGTGCATTATGGCCAGACATCTCCACATAGGATTTGTCTGTCCAAAGGACATTGTTCCAGAAGTCTTATTGTTTGTTCAGATGCTCTTTGTAAATCTAAGCCATGCCGCCATGTTCTTTTTAGAGAGAAGAGGCTTTCTTCTGGCAACACCTCCAAATAAGCCATACATGCTCAGTCTTTTTCTAATTGTACTGTCATGAACTTAACATTTAACATGCTAACTGCGGCCTGTAGAGTCTGAGATGTAGCTCTTGGTTTTTCTGCAATTTGTGTGAGCATTGCACATACTGACCTTGGGGTGAATTTGCTGGAACGTCCACTCCTGGGAAGATAGGCAGCTGTCTTGAATGTTTTTCACTTGTGAATAATCTTTCTCACTGTAGAATGATGGACTTCAAATTGTTTGGAAATGGCCTTATAACTCTTCCCAGATTGATGGGCAGCAACAATTGCTTATCTAAGATCATTGCTGGTATTTTTCCTCCTTGTGATAACACATACCTGAATCCTCCAGACCAGCAAACTGAAAGAACTTTTGCTTTTATACAGGTGGTCACACTTGCTGATGATCAATTAATCAAGTGCTTTTTGATCAGTAGCATCTGACTGCTACTTACCCTCTTAATTCCTATAGAAGCAGTAAGGGTGTACTTAATTTTTCACACACTGCTTCTGTGTTTTGGCTTAGTTTGTGTTAAATAAATAATGACATAGTATAATATGTTGTGTTATTGTTCATCTGAGGTTGTATTTAGCTAATTTTAGGACCTGCTAAGGACCAGATGTATTTTTTTGCCCTGATTCATAAGACCTTAGAATTGAAAGAGGGCGTACTTCATTTTTCACATGTCTGTGCTTAAGTAATGGGTGGCAAAGTATTAAGAACTGCTACCTTATAGATCTGGGTTCAAATCCTTTGCCAGGTGCTGTGTGGAAACAGTTTGTATGTTCTCCCAGTGTCCTCAGTTGTTGATTATTGTAAACTGGCCTTATGTAAATATATATGAATGAACCTTGTGGTAGACTGGTGTTCCGTCCTGGATTGTTTCCCCGCTTTGTACAATTATTTAGTAAACCATGGGTTTAGTGTTCTCAGACATCAAGTCTAGGTCTCCCTCTCTGCTGAAACATGTCATAGTGATAATCAACATTCATGGCTGAAGAGCATTAGGAAAGGGAAGCAGGGCATCAGCATTGACATATTCTTTGGCATGTTATGAGGCAGCTGTTCTTGCATCATTTTTTTTTTAAATGAGCCACACTGGCAAGAGACAATGAAATGGAGAGCCACACTTTACAAATCAACAAAGATTATATTTAGCAAATATGTCCGCTTTTGTTTTCTGTATCAATATTTTGCCTGTACAGTATACAATATGTTTATTAGACTACAATATACCATGCTCAGGTTAACAGCCAACATAAATTAAAATTGAAACAGATCTGCTCTATTGGTGACATAAGTGGAAGTGTGTATGTTTTTGCTTGACAGTTGTGATGTTGTATTTTTTGTCTGTGGTGGAAACTATATTTGTTACTTCAATGTGTGTCGGTCACTCTTGTTCTTTGTTCTAATTTTATCATGTTTTTTTGTAAAATGTGGATTCACAATTACATTGTATGTTCTAACAAAAAGGACATTACTTTTGCAAGCCCTGTTTCATTTTAGGAAATTATGTTTCACAGAACATGCTCTACAAGTGACCAATACCATTCTGAGTTTACCTTTCAGTCTGCAGCTAAACAATTTCACTTTATAGCTTAGGCCACACAGCAGGGTTATGATGAGTGATGACTGCTGTCAGAAATTGCACATGAAGGGGCTTACTAATGAAACTGAATAACTCCTAGTACTCCAACATTTCCTAGAGTCTTAATTCATATTCACCACTCGGCTCCTTCAGAACCTCCACAATTGCACTGTAACTGAAGTGCTTCATACTTTTCTGGGTTATCTATGTTCACTGGTCTCTGCACTGGGAAATAAATGTGTTCTTTATCATTTATGTAGAGTGCTGCAATTTTGGGTTGCAGTGCTTATTGTGTTGGAGAGCAGCAAGACCTGTTGGTTAAACATACAATTAAGAATTTCACCATACTCTACATATGTGACTATAAACTTTAATCTGGCATTTTAGATCACAAGTAGCATGTTCCGTAGATATTTTTGTCTAACTTGAAATTTAGGATTCAGTATCCTGCATTTGAGAGCAGTCAAAAAGAAAAGACTGTTAATCCACTTGCTGTCAAGCATAATTCTAGATGGAAACTCATGAAGCATTTAAGTACTAGGCAGCCGAAGTACCATCCCACATCACTTTAAATTGGTCACCACTTGCAGAATCTATGCACAATAGAATAAAATGGGCAGTGCCCATTTTGCTAGGCTTTTAATGGCACACAATGCCTTTTAAGACATCAGATTTAACAGGGATGCAGAAATCCAGCTTCACCCTCAACTTGCCTTCCTAAGTAAATGTTTTAACTGCAACTTGTACCAGCACTTAGCCAGCCCCATACTTTTATATTTGATAACAAAGGTGTAAATCAGAGTTGAACAAAGGTAACTGCATACAACTTCAGATATGAAGGTGCCCAAACAGAAACCCAAGCTTGAACAAAGAGCTATAATTAAATAAGTGGCAACTTTGATGGAAAAATAACATGCCTATGAACTGGCACTGTTCCTTTATCAGGAAGAGACCTTGCTCCAATCACCCAAGGCTGCCTCTTCTTTCAAAGACCAGCTGCACTCATCTCTCTATTCTCTCTGAAACCAAAGAGTTGATGAGAAGCTTCTCCTTGGTGAGATCAAAGCTGACAACCTCTTCTCTTTGTGGACCTGAAAGCTGGGATCCAGCCTGCCAAGCAAGTCTCTGTGCCAATGACTGATCCCATTCTAAGAAGACTGGGAAGGGGCCATTACTTCAAGAAGGGAACTTCAGCATCTAAACTTTTGTGCCAGAAAGAGTAGTGCTTTTCCCTATGAAGTTGCAGACTTCACAGCAAAGAGCCTTAGTTAGGAGAGCAACGCACAGCACACAACAAACAAATGACCATGTTGCAAAGAGAGACAATGAACTGCAGCACAAGAAGAATCCTCCACTTTTAACTGGAGCAACAACAGCAATAAATTCACACAACATAGGACATCATTCTTCAAGACGTAGTATTGTAAAACTGGTTATTTGTGCCAAGAAACTGTAAATAGTAAGCAGCCAGCCTCTTCTTTGTTACATGTTTGTCTGTCTCATCTGTCTTGCATCTTGTCTTCCATGTCAATATATATTCGGTTTAATATTTCTATGATTCTTATGTTTCTTAACAAATTGTTTCTTAAAATGAGTGCTTCAGTTACCTTGATATAAATCTAATGGACGGAGACCCCTTGCTACAACAGGGAAAGGTTAGATAATTAAAGTGGAAGCCTTACCAGATTATTTAACTAGCTGTTGTACACATCTGATTGGTTGAAATCTAAGTAATCAATCTAGACCTCAGCGTTAACATTTGCAGAGCTCCTTGCAATGTATATGCCTCTGTTATATGCCATTTGGTATGGGAGTTGTAAAAGCAGTGTTAATGTTTGTGATGCACCATCCATTGGAATGACAGATGCAATACATGTTATTACTAAAAATGTTTGTGATCTTTTGGAATGACAGGGACATAGCAACTGAACAGAAATACAGACACGTATGCTTTTATTAAGGTGAATTACTGGCATTGCTGAAGATTAAACTGATAATTAATTAACCAAGTTAAAATTATTTTCCTTTTCCTACATTATTAAAGATAACAGGTATGTAAAATAAAACTCTTACTTCAAACATCACTGCTCAGAGAGTGACACTTGATTTTTACTTGCTTTTGGAAATGCTGAAATACTTGTACAGTGCCATTGTGTGGAAAGTATAAACATTCATTTGAATAATGTAATTGATATTGCAATTTTTAAAACCATTTAATTCACTGGATGATGTAAACCTAGTTAATCGTACCATAGCAGCCAATGAAAGTCTGGTGAGCCACCCAATAAGTAACAAGGTATAAGGCATAACTAAGCATCCTCTTAATGTTAATGGACAAAGCTATGGAGCATGATCCATTGCAAGTATAAATCCCTGCCCCCATTATGTAATATTAGAGTGGCTCAATTCTTTTCCCTGGACAAATGTTTTAGCTCATACATACACTGTAATTTTTTTGGTCACCCAAGTCACATTGTGGATAAATTGGCACAGACATTTAGCCTGGAAACTAAAGTCTTTAGTATGAATTCATGACGACTGGGATTGATCAGTAATAGAAAGGATAAGTTAAACACTGGAAATGAAATGCCAAGTGTAGACATTCAAATCAAGAAAGGCAGCTCTGTGGTGTTAGGAACATGAACTGTAACTCTTCAAGTTTTTGATTTAATGAATCCATTATCTATAGAATAACCAGTTTAAAATGGCTCAGACATCATTGTCTGACACATCTAATTAGCTGTCAAAACGACTTTAGTAAGTGTGTACATTGTTTGGACCATTTTGCATATGCAAAAGATATGATTTCCAGTCTTTACTGACATTAGACTTGCCATCCTGAGGAAACCACTTCCCTTTTAACCAAGTGATCCTCTTCTACCTACCACTTGTATCACTCATTTCTGAAAATACATCCAAAGTGCATTTCTAAGCTTCTCCTCATTTTGTATTTTACAGGTCATATTCTTTTACCTATTTTGGCATGGGTTTTCATGTTGTCCAGAAACTGACGTGTGCCACCAGCGGTTTTCACCTAGTATTTTATTATTATCATTGTTTCTTATATGTCCGGCATATTTATCTAAGGGGACTTACGTTTGCATTATTTTAGAACATGTTATATCTGCTTCTAAGTATTTTTTTTACAGTTGAAGAATGACCAGCTTAACTGACATGCTTAGGGTAATAGAGTATGACAGGTATTGAACCCACAGCCTAATGGTTTAAGGCTCTAGTCACTGCCTAGTATTTCGTGTTGTGTTTCTTGTGTTTGTGTGTGTTTATCCTATAATTATTAACAGTTAATGTACTTTGTAAATAACATTTCTTGAAATTAAACATTTCACATAGCCGCATGTTTCATTTCTTGCTTTTCAAAGCATGTCTTTTTAAGTTTCCTTCTGAATATCTTTTAGCCTTCTTGACTGTAGTCCAAATAGAAATTCAAAGGAACTTATACCCTCTGAGCTTCTGAGGATTTTCTGATGGTATACATCAAAAATGTCTAGACAGTACCCCATTCTGATGGGTCACCATGCACAGTCCTCCTAGTCATTTATTTCAGTGTTTTGTTAAATTTTCTCTGCTATACTATTTCACTTTGAATTATATTTTTGCTCAGTCTATTTGTAAAAGGTCTGCAAAATCTTTTTTCCCAATATAGTATTGAAAGATATTCATCATTCCAAAAAGGTACAACCATATTTCATGTAATTGTTTAAAGAGATTTCTGTGTCCTTCTAGTGTCTGTGACAGATGGATGTATAAGCAGCATCTACAAGGTGAAATGTAAGTGTGTGAGTTATAATAAGGACACAAAACTGTTATTATAATAGGCTCAAACAAGATGCATGAAAACTGTGGAGCATGTGATAAATGAAAACATCTCACTGTATGGCTAAATGGATATTCAAAAATATTTCAGTGAAGTCTTACAGCACTACTAATCCATCCATCCATCCATTATCCAACCCGCCATATCCTAACTACTGGGTCACGGGGGTCTACTGGAGCCAGTCCCAGCCAACACAGGGCACAAGGCAGGAAACAATCCCTGGGCAGGGCCTCCCCGGCACACCACTGCGTAGAAGAGGGCGCGCGCCACAACTGTCTGACAGAACATCTTCAGCATCTTATTGCAAATGTTGAAGGACGCCAGTCTTCTAAGAAAGTATAGTCGGCTCTGTCCTTTCTTACACAGAGCATCAGTATTGGCAGTCCAGTCCAATTTATCATCCAGCTGCACTCTCAGGTATTTATAGGTCTGCACCCTCTGCACACAGTCACCTCTGATGATCACGGGGTCCATGATGATTTTAGGAGGTCCTGTGCCTCCTAAAATCCACCACCAGCTCCTTGGTTTTGCTGGTGTTCAGTTGTAGGTGGTTTGAGTCGCACCATTTAACAAAGTCCTTGATTAGTTTCCTATACTCCTCCTCCTGCCCACTCCTGATGCAGCCCACGATAGCAGTGTTGTCTGCAAACATTTGCACGTGGCAGGACTCCGAGTTGTATTGGAAGTCCGATGTATATAGGCTGAACAGGACCGGAAAAAGTACAGTCCCCTATGGCGCTCCTGTGTTGCTGACCACAATGTCAGACCTGCAGTTCCCGAGACGCACATACTGAGGTCTGTCTTTAAGATAGTCCACGATCCGTGCTACCAGGTATGAATCTACTCCCATCTCTGTCAGCTTGTCCCTAAGGAGCAGAAGTTGGATGGTGTTGAAGGTGCTAGAGAAGTCCAGAAACATAATTCTTACAGCACCACTGCCTCTGTCCAATTAGGATAGGGATCAGTGTAGCATATAGATGGCATCCTCCGCTCCCACCTTCTCCTGGTATGTGAACTGCAGAGGGTTGAAGGCATGGCAGACCTGTGGCCTCAGGTGGTGAAGCAGCAGCCGTTCCATGGTCTTCATCACATGTGAAGTCAGACCGACAGGCCGGAAGTTGTTCAGCTCACTAGGATGTGATACCTTTGGGACTGGGGTGATGCAAGATGTTTTCCAAACCCTCGGGACTCTCCCCTGTTCCAGGCTCAGGTTGACGATGCGCTGTAAAGGACTCCCCAGCTCCAACGCACAGGCCTTCAGCAGTCGTGGCGATACTCCATCTGGACCCGCTGCTTTGCTGGCACAAAGTCTCCTCAGCTCTCTGCTTACCTGGGCTGCTGTAATTGTGGGTTGGGGGAAACTCTCTCCTATGCTGGTATCAGCAGAAGGGTGGGTGGAGGGTGCAGTACTCCGAGGTGAGAGTGGGTTCGGGTGGTCAAACCTGTTGATGAAGTTGTTTATCTGGTTTGCTCTCTCCACGTCTCTCTCAATGGTGGCACCCCGCTTCGAGCTGCAGCCAGTGATGATCTTCATCCCATCCCACACTTCCTTCATGCTGTTATTCTGCAACTTCTGCTCCAGCTTTCTCCTGTACTGCTCCTTCGCCGCCCTGAACTGGACTCAGAGGGAGGCTGTCATGAAAATGTGCGTGGCTTTATGCTAAGTTTAGTTTTTCTACATTTCAAAGTGTGCATAGAAACAGGTGTAAGCAACACCTTTGTACGTACGTGTCGTTTATACATGAGGCCCCAGGACTGAATTTCTGTTTCACACCCATCTGAATGGAGTGTGAGTTTTACTCCGGTGTTTAAACAGGTTTTAAACAGAATTTCTGATTTCCTCCCACATCACAAAGAAGTGAATATTGGGTTGACTGGCAGCTTTAAATTCGCCAAATATGCGTGTGTGTGTGTCTGATTGAATGTGCCTACTCCATGGTTGGCTCCTGCTTTATGTTCTGAAGATAGACTTTGTCACTCCATGCATTAGAATGAGCAGGTTTAGAAAGTGAACAGATAGTCAAAAGAAAAGATTTCATAAAGGAACAAAGTTATACAATCATGTAGAATATGATAAGCCTGAGATATTTTCAGATATACAGTATATCATGCTGGCACACCATGAAGTGTTATTGCCTCACAGCTATGATTTGTGGAATTTTCACATTCTCCCCATGTATGTTTTCATGTTAGGATAATTGGTAACAAACTGGCCTGTGATCAGTGGGTGGGTGCTTTTGCTTCTCCTCCAGTGGTCTGGCTTTCTTTTTGCATTGGCCTATTACTTCCACTGTTGAACAATTGACTTTTAATTTAAATTGTAGCTAACCTATTATTGCAGTATAAATGTGTGTATTATAAGTCTTATAAGTGTGAAGGAAAAGTCTGCTTATTATCCAAAAAATCACAATTATGTTGAGCTGTGCACAGAAGCAGGTGATCTGACCGCCATAATTGCCCTTTACAGAAGCACCTTATAGAATTTCATGGTTGAGAAGGCACTGCTCAAACTTTATCTTGCTATAGGCAAGGTGGTGCTGTCGCTGTCTGCTCTTATGCTGCTGTTCCGTTTGTTACAGGACTTCACAATGACTTTGTATCTGAGGCACTACTGGAAAGATGAGAGGCTGTCATTTCCTAGCACTACCAACCAGAGTATGACCTTTGATGGCAGATTGGTAAAGAAGATCTGGGTTCCAGATATGTTTTTTGTTCATTCAAAAAGGTCATTCATTCACGACACGACAACAGATAATGTAATGTTGCGCGTCTATCCAGATGGCAAGGTGCTTTACAGCCTGAGGTAAAATAAGGACAAATAAAAATATTTACATTATGGCAGTGTGATGTACTGAACAATCCTTTCATCATTCAAATCCTGACAATGTATAATATCTAAATATTTATTATGGTACAGACAAAGGGAAATATTATGCTAGGCATATCTTTAAGGTGTAGCTACTGTATCATTCAGAGATTGGTCCATATTTACAAACCTACTTGACCATTTCAGCTCTTTCATCCTCCATTATGAGTTGCTTTCTGAGTCTTTGCTTTCCATTAACTAATTAAAAATTGGCACCAACCTGCCCACCTGGCTCCAGTCTCCACTTACTACTGTTTGATGGCATTTTAAATTTGAAAGTTATTAAGACTTTTCTGTTTTAATATCATACAACCATTTCCTGGTGCCAACCCCTTCTAGTTCCAGAAAAAGGCAAGTCAAGTTTTAGTCAGCTCTGGCAATGATCTGCTTTTTACCTTGCAGTGTTCATGCTGCTTCCACATACATCCTGTATGTCTTGTGGCCCTCTCATTGCCCATTTAGCAGTGGTGCACTCAAAGTGTGTAGTACACCTGTTACTCTAGTAGACAGTTTGAGCATGAGTAATCTGCAATGAACTTCACATTGAATTAATAAAACTAATTCATGTTTAATTAATAAAGCTAAGCCATACAATATAATACTGACATTAAGGTTTTCAAATTTCTATCTGGTACAAAAGAGCAATGTATAAGATGATTTGCCTGACATTCATTCCATTTGCTGTATTTATTATGTGCTTTGAATAAAGCAAGAGTTTTGCAATATGTTTCCAGTGAAGAAGTAGCTTAAAATGAAAAATATTTTTTTTTTATTTGTTAAGCTTACCTTTCAGACCTTGAATGCTTAGGAAAGTAATTAAATATTCTAGGTATATTATTATTAGAGCTTTTCATTCATCCTCAAACACAAGCTTGGTTCTGAGGGCCCTTGTGGCTGCTGGTCTTTAATCTAATTGAAGGTTCAGTTCCTAGTTAATTCCCAAAATTCAGAAATATTCAACACTGTATGTTCTAGTTTTGTGAAATTTTCTACAAAAGCATATGTTGTGCACTAAGGACTGAATTGTATGTCTTTTTAATGTCATTAAATTCTCAAACCCACTTAATCCATTTGTGGGTTGCACTGGGCCAAAGCCTAACACAGCAGCATTAGATTCAAGGCAAGCACAAGCCATGTGCAAACTGCACATGGACAACAATCAGGCATGAGATTAAAACACAGGATACTGAATCCATGAGGCAGCAGCACTAAAATTGAACCATTCTTCTGTCTGCTTTTCTATCATTCTATTCTAATTTTCTTGAAGTAGATGATAAACACCCATATATCTGTAGTTATATTAAACTCTTCATTAAACTGTTGGGCACTTCACTAATGTTAAATATCCCGCTTGTTGTTAATTGTCTTCCCAAAAACAATATTTACCAGTGGGAAGAATCAAGTTTTGGGGGGTGGGAGGGGTGTGAATGTGCCTGCCCTGTGCAGGCTTCGCTCATGCCTTGTACCTGATGCTACTGAGATAGTCTCTGACAATTTAAATAGTCAGAAAATTGATGGATATTTTTTGTACATTCTTGTGTACAAGTTTTGATTCTTTCATTTTATTGCTTTATTATCCATAGCTGATTAGGAAAAAAATACAACAACTTTGGGGAAGTTTCCTTTTTTTTCTCTTACCAGTTTACTATAATGCCAAAAGCTAGATTGTGGGCAGATTGCTTTAGATCTTCAAGAAAAATCTTAACACATACCAATACTGGTTGTCTGGCCCTCCTTTTTGAAATAAGATAAGTAAATCAAAGAGAGCTTGAATTCCTTTGCTGTAGGTATTGCTTGGAATGAGAACAGGCACCCCAAAACTCCTCCGTCTGAAACTGTTAGCACCATATTCAGAGAGCTTAGTAAGCTTTACCTGGAAATGTATCTGCAACATCAGTATGACCATCATATGATGTGATCTAAAGTATTATAGTATCTGTTTAAACATGAAAAGAAAGATAATTTAAATGGTGAAGAGAAGAAAATCTAAATGTTATTAGAAAGTTTTTGAATTGATGTATTTTATATTATGTAGTCATATTAAAACACCAAATTGAACTATTTTTATTTCAGGGTTACCGTTACAGCCATGTGCAATATGGATTTCAGCCGATTTCCTTTAGACACCCAGACTTGTTCATTAGAGATCGAGAGCTGTAAGTATGAAATATGTTTACTGTTTAAGTGTCCTGCTATAGTTTTTATATTGCCATTGGACCTAACATTCATCTTTAAATACTTTTCATTTTACTTTCATTTTACTTTTGCTTTAATATTGTAATACTGAGTAATGTGTCTTGCAAAACCAGTGTTTCCAAAAATTAGCAGTGACCACACCACGATATTCTGCACTGTTCTTTTAGGAAGGAAATCCACATCAGAGATCTCATTGGGTGTCAATTGTTTCTTTATTTTATATGGAACATGTGTTGCTTTGTGTTAGTTTTCTTGTTTAATTTATAAAGTGCCTTATGATGCTAATTACTGTGACAAGCATTAAATAAAATAGAGTGACTGAGTGATGATAATGATTACAAGGTACTTTGCTTGAGGATTACAAGACAAAAATACAGCTGAACTACAAGCATCTTAGATGATTTGCTCATTACCACAGAGTGTTGTATCAACTTGTTAACTGGTAACCTGCTGGTTTCAAGTGAGCCTCTCAGACACAAGGCTACAATGTCTGTTTGCAAGACATCACAATGAAGATGGTACTAGGCATCCAAATGTAGCTGGCAAATAACTTGATGATCAAACTTCTTCATTCCCTGAATCTACATGTTGCTACTTAAGTGGCTGTGACAATAATAATTAGTAATAAAAATATAAGTCAGTATCTTATAACAGTATTCAAACATATGCATTTGCTTTTTTTAGATGCCTATACAGAGGATGATTTAATGCTGTACTGGAAGAAAGGAAATGACTCTCTTAAAACTGATGAGCGGATTTCTTTGTCACAGTTTCTAATACAGAAGTTTCATACTACAACAAAATTAGCATTTTATAGCAGCACAGGTATTATTCTTAAAACATTACTAGAGAATTTTAATAGTTGCCAGGGCTGATGGACCCCATAATTGACAGATGTATAATAAATATAATGGCAAGTATAATGGGTGATTTATAAATAAAAAATGTATACAAATTTTGGCACTTTACCAATGCTATTTCCCCATACCATCAAAGAACATGACAGCAGTGCCATATTTTGTCTCACTCACAATATTGAAAAGACGGTTTTGAGTGTTTACTCTCCAGAATCTCAAAGGATTTCCATCTTCACACTCTCCATCCAAAAAGTAAGGAATTTATTTGTCTATCAAAGCTCCATGTAAAGTGTATAGACATTTAATATCATGCAGTTTTATATTAAGTAAAAAAAATTCAATAGTTCAAAAAAGTAACTTAAAATTTTCTATCTAGAATATCAGATAGAAGTGGCAATATTACACCTGCAATATGGTATATATGTATCATTATTCCTATAGACAATAATATTTATGGTATCATGAATACTATGGAGTTTTTACACTGACACTTTTCATACTAAACTGTTTGCGACTAATATCGTATACTGATATTTAATTTAGCTTGCTAGTTTTTATGTAAATATGAAGGACATACTTTATTTAGAGTCTTTCCTGAGAAATTCACAAGAGTTGCCCTATAGGAAGCAACTCTCGTACATTCAATTCTTAATGCTGCCATCTCAGGAATAATAACATTACAAGATATAAAAAAAGTCTTCATTTTGATCCTGGCAACACCTACAATAGAAAATACATATCCCAAAATCAAAAAAAATTATTTGAGTGATTTAAATGAAATTTGGTTACTTTATATAAAAATGAAAATTAGCTGCCCTGTGTTTTTTTATTGGTTGATAATAATACTGTAGCGAATAGGCTATGCTACTGGGCCATGTCTTCTTTTCGGCTCAGTGCTGAGAAGGAATTTTGGAGTCAGATGGGGTTTGCTGCTTTGTGCAAGACTGCCAGCAAAGCACAGTGAATGGAAGAAAGTTTGGCAAAGCTTAATAAAGGCGTGGTTAGCAAGTACTACAAAGCTCAAGTGCAGGTGGCAGTTGGTGTTGCTGAGTTGCATCAGAAGCAAAAAGAGAAGGAGGGAGAGAGAAGTAGAGGAGAAAATGGTGTCCTCGAGTCAAAGACAATCTGGAATTGACAGCATCATTTGACCTCAACAGAGGAAGGGTGGGCACTGTACATATTTCATGCTATTATTTCCCTTCACTTTGTCTCTTCTTTACAGTTCTTACATGTACTCTTTTGAGCCTCATTAAAATAAAATTAAAAAAATAAATTACAAAAAAAAATTCAACTGACAAAATTCACAAAAAACCGATGCTAGTCAATAAAGAGAGCACAAATTCATCTACGGCAGGAATGTTTTACTCATGAACTATCTATATAACATGTTCATGAGTAACAAGCAACAGTGATCTGATTATATTAGCTTTTAGTAAAAATATTACAAATATTGTGTACAGAAAAATTCTTAGTTACATAGTTCAGATACTATCTCCATTGATCTTCATTACTGTACAGTGCTAATCACATCTGTGAATGAAATCTCTTTAGCTCATCTGGTTAGGCTGATTATGTGCCTTGTCCGTGGTAGGCAAGCGAGGGCAAGAGCTGGTGGGAAAAAGGCCAATAAGTGTGGCTTTATTTCTGGTTTCAAACCAAGAACCCAAAATGTGTTTTATGAAAGTTCTAACTGATTAATCACAGATAGAATTATGATTTGTGTATTTTTACAAACAATTCTCACCACCTTACCAAAATTAATTCTTGGTTACACCACTTGGAACTGATACTGTACATATGCATATGCGATATACCTTGAACATGGAAAAACTGGATTATAAATAAAACTTTTTTTTCAAAACAAAAGGTATTATTAATTTGCATTTATGTGTATATTTCTATAATGTCACAACACCATGTATTGTATATATAACAGCACACTACCATCCATTTCTAGTTTTGACTCAAAAAGGCTTGATCTCAATTTTTGTTAGCCATAGTTCAGGTAAAATAGTCCAGATTAGTTTCAGGACCTTCTATTTGTTTGTTTTGACTATGATACTGGTTTTGAGTGTTGGGCTTTGATATGTAGGTACCTAAGTTAGTCTTCTTATGTCTTGATATTCTTCCTGTTAAATTTACATTGATTTTGCTTGTTCCCTTGTTAAATCCATCTCATGTGTTTTTTTTTTTTTAAGTGCTAGCATGCAGTCCACAACACAGTACAAGCAAGAGAGAAACAAGTGGCAGCCTTGGTGAAAACATGTTAGATTCCCTAATGAGATTTCAGAGCCGGCAAACTTCCAAATGCTAAGAGAGTCTGACTGCTACTGTAGAGAGCCACGTGGGGCTAGAAATACGCAGGTAGCAGTGGAGTGTTTCCAGCTGTGGAATTGGGTGCCAGATGTAAAACAGGCATCCTAGCAATTATCCCTTTAAGTGAGTTGGAGACTTCACACTTTAAGACCTACTGAAGACTGTCAACGAAGTCCAGAATGGTGTCCTTGTAGGCAATGAGGAGCAGTGTCTGACTGTTAATTACCTCAGTATAGGGTTCTGAAGCTGCTTAATTTAGGAGGCACTGTGGACGCTGGCCCGGACACAGACAGACGGACATCATTTTTGCACCCAACACACGTTTATTAACACTATTTACAAACTGTGCTCACAAACCCCAGTGCCTCCAGCACCGATTCCCCCAATGTCCTGGCCTCACAGTCTCTGTGCCTCTCTTTCCTAGCCGCCTCCAGTCCTCTCTCCAGCTCTGTCCACTTCCACCCGACATCCACTCCTGACTGGAGGGAGACGGCCCCTTAAATGGGAACCCGGATGGGCTCCAGCTGCTCCCCGGCAATCAGTCCTAGCCACACCCCAGTGTGGCGGAAGTGCCGGCTGTGCACCCAGGAAGCCATCTGGGTGTCCCCTGTCGTCTTCCCCCCAGCACTTCCTGGTGTGGGGGAAGTGCTGGACTCCAGGGATATGCAGGCATTGGGGCGCCGCCTGGCGGTGGCCACGGGTCCCTACAGGGCTGGGCTTCCAAGCCCTTTACCCGAGGTCCCCTACTGTACATAACCAGGACGGACGCCCCCTCACGGTCTGGAGGAGGCACAAGCCCTCCTCCGGTCCTCCTGGGCGTCCCGGCCGGGCTCCAGCCCCGACCGGGTCCCACACGGGATATTCCGGCATCGGGGCGCCGCCTGGCAGTGGCCACGGGTCCCTACAGGGCTGGGCTTCCAAACCCTTTACCCGAGGCCCCCTACATAACCAGGACGGACGCACCCTCACGGTCTGGAGGAGGCACAAGCCCTCCTCTGGTCCTCCTGGGCGTTCCGGCACAAATAAGTATGGAGTAATGAGAAGAGTTTGGGATTAGCATACATACATTGACAAGAGAAAGAGGGGAGCGTGGTGACAATAAGAGAGTCAGTGGGTGAGAAGACTGGGTTATTGGTTCCGAGCTTATAGGAAAATGAGTGAGCCACCCCACCCATAGCCTGGAGCTATAGAGTTTCTTTATTTTTTGTGAGACTTTCAGCTTTCTGTTGTGTTTCTCTCCCTCAAATGCATTAGTTTCATAATGAGCCATTTTTTTTATTTCTTCAGCTTCCTGGCCAATATTTTAGGTGTCCAGTGATTCCGCAAGAGCATTCCCTTCTGTTGCAGTGCAGTTGTTATATTAACTGAAGCCCCGATTTGAGTATACTTATATCAGCTCTCCACTTAAGTGCTATGATCAAGGATGCACAGATTCTTTTGAATCCAGACAAGCTTCTTTAAAATAAATGCTGTCTTTTTCAGGTCAGGCTAGTTGAAGGGTTACCACTTCAGTGTTTTAGTGGATGTGCCTAGCAGCAGCATGTCCGCATTCTATCCTCGCACTTATGAGTCCATCATTATTGAGACAATGGGTATTTCTGAAATGACCCTAGAATTGCTTAATGTACAATTTAATGTAATGTGCCTAGAATTTTATACTAAATACAAATTAGAAGAGCCCTTCTGGTACAGATCTATGTGATGGTCTGCTTTCATCAACTGCTTTTCAGACAATTAACTGGCTTGCAGCTGATCTGTACTGAGAGCATAAATAATGTAGTATGAAAAAGTCTAGATTTGCACTGCAACTGGATACAGATGATGATATTTGTATTATTGTTAGAGATACAGTAATTTAAAACATTCGCCACTGTGCTTTATACAACAAATAAAATCCACCATAAACTGGAATGAGTAACTTGTCTTGTGTTCTTTTGCACATTTTTAGGCTGGTATAACCGACTGTATATCAACTTCACACTTCGGCGACACATCTTTTTCTTCCTTCTTCAAACATACTTCCCAGCAACTCTGATGGTTATGCTGTCTTGGGTATCTTTCTGGATTGACCGTAGGGCTGTACCAGCTAGAGTCCCTTTGGGTAAATACAAACCTTAGTTTTTTGGTTTTTTTTCGGTTTTTTTTCTGAATTTTAAAGCAGAATTATATATGATGGTTATAAGTACTAGAATTTGCAGTGCAACTGATGTCTATCTTTGATGACAAATTTTGTACTTTTATTCTTTTTTCAATTCAATTTCAAGTGTTTTGTCAATTTCTTTCAGGTATAACAACGGTATTGACAATGTCTACCATTATAACTGGAGTCAATGCATCAATGCCCAGAGTCTCCTACATCAAAGCAGTGGACATTTATCTCTGGGTCAGTTTTGTATTTGTATTCCTCTCTGTCTTGGAATACGCTGCAGTCAACTACTTGACCACTGTTCAAGAAAGGAAAGAAAGGAAGATTCGAGACAAGGTAATATCAAAATGTACTGTTTTTCTCCAGTTATTTCATATCTTTTTTTTTTTAACATCAAATTCAGCTGAGGTCTGTTTAGCTTCATAAGTTGCATGCACTGTTATAAAGTATTCTCATTTAGTTTTCTTAAAAACTTTCATAAAAGAGGTCACGCTAATGAAGTGACCAGGTATAGTGTTAATGGGCAATGGAATAGACGAAAATGTAATAATAATGTAAAGGTGACCCTGCAGAAGAGTCAGGATACAGTAAGTGGTAATGAGCACTCCCAAGGGCTAAGTAAGACACAGTTATGTATTCCAACTGACAGTAAAAGAAGACTCCATGAACAAAAGGAGCATGTGTTTAAGTACTGGATGTGAATGTGTATAATACAATATGTGTGTTCATATTGGAGTTGTGAAATTGCATTTCACTTTCAGAAGAATGTCTTTAGCTGCGTAATATAATCTTAAGGTTGGTTAAAAGAAAATTGGCACTGCGTGGCACTTTAATTAAATAAACTTGCAAGCTTTCTTCAGAAGCTTTCAGTGGCAGTTTACAAGATTGATCTTGCTTTTTTGTTGTAATCTGAATTTTGCTTTGGATATCTTATTTATGACATCTTTAAAGAAACTTCGTTTAATGACTCTGATTCCTTTACATTTCAGTTTTTGGGCCAACCCTAAATTGGCCCAATACCCTTATTTCTTAAGTCTGGATAATTACTAAATGAAAAGGAAGAACCTGAGAGACAAAAGGCTTAAAAAGCATTTTCTTAGGACCAGGATATTGAAATTCTTGAACCAAACTATTTTAAGAATGCATTGTGGATGTAGATGCTATAATGTCATGTCCCATAATAAATAATGGAACAAAAATTAAATGTAAATACAAGAGGAATTGAGTAAACCCAGTAATATGCAATTAAGCTGAATAAAAGTGAACGCCGGTATGATGTTCAACATATGCCTTTTCCCATAACAGTCACTTCAATCTTAAAATGCACTTCTATTTATTTTTTTGTTTATTTTGTTAAGCTTAAAGATCAAATCAATAACTACAAAAAGTAAAAAAAAAAAACAGTCAATACAGACAATTACTAAGCATTAACACTTGAAATTAAAACCAATCATAATCAAAACTCCTCCCCTAAAAATACACATATTTAATGGTAAAAGCATTCAGTCAGCAATTTCAGTATTTTTATCATGTGGATGAACAAATGGAACAATAATTTAATATAATAATAGATTGTTTGTTTCTCTCTCCATTTCCAAAACGTTGTCAGATGTTAACATTTTCAGCTGCATGTATGAATGCTGAAAGAGACGATTAGGGAAAAGGAATGGGGTTGAAAAAACTGACCTAACTTTAGTCGCATGTGGGTCCAGCTGCTAACTGTCCTCTGTCTACATGACACTATTGCTGCTGCTAATGTTCTGCAGTGGTTGAGTAGTGTGCTATCTATGTGCTTCAGCAGCTGCTGTAGATCAGTGTTCTTTGATTTTAGCATGCGTTCAAATTTGTAGCATAGGAGCTCAGAAGTCAGCATACTGTAGAAACCTGGGGCCTCACACTAAACCGTGACATACGGACAAAAGTGGAAATGTGTGTACGCACAAAAAGATTCAGATGAACAAAATCTTGCATAAGGCAAGTTCCACGCACTTCAGCTCCATAAATCCTGGTAAGCACGAAAGCTCACGCACGTGCACATGCCTGCCGCCCACCCCAACTCCTTCCAGAATTACGCTTCTTTGAACATGCAAATCAATTTAATAGCCCTTTAAGTTCAGCTTTTTGTGAAAAGGCAATGGCAAAAGCATGGGGAAAAAAGAAGAATTTCAGCAAATGCGAACTGGAGGCTTCAGCAGTGGTATAAGCAACAAAAGGAATTTGATTGAGTGATACAGAGTGGCGGTGACAATCAAAAGTTCAAGTTCAGAAAGTTACACAGTGCTCGAAATAAAAAAGAAGAGGTCAGATATCAAAAGGCGAGTTGTTAGCCCACCGTCTGAGTATCATACGGAAGCGTATTAGGGTACAGAGAAAAGAAAAAAATAGGGACACAGTGAAGAGGAAAAGTCTAAATGTTAATTTTAATCTCGAAATTTCCGCTTTAATCTCATAGTTTATTTTGTCATTAAAGTAGAACATTGTATACTTCATGTTAAAATCGATGTTAAATATACTAGAGTTTCTCAAATCCTATTGTAACTAAATTAACATGCTAAATGCTTCATATTCTGTGTGTTCAATGTATGTGAATCACTACATGCTTAAACAAGCTTTCTTTTTTGTAAACAAGAGCACACAGGCACTGAACTCCACACAGAATAAATTACATTCATGATATTACAGCTCGCTGAACATTTTAAAATACTATTTCATTTTCATGATGAACATGTATTAAACATGGGGGCACGGTAGCACAGTGGTATCGATGTGCTGGCGCCCCATCCAGAGATTGTTCCTTCCTCCCCTGTCCAGCGCTTGGAAATCTGAATTGACTTAGAAGGCAGTCATCATCATCTGTAAATATAAGCTAAATTCCTTTATTGTCATTGTATGGTACAATGAGATTCCATATGCAAATCCTTCATAGATATATTTTTCTATAAAATAATAAAATAACAATAATAATAATAATATGATAAAAAACAATGGAAAATATACAGTATGAAAGCATAAGTACAATATATATTATATATATATTATATATTGTGCAGATAGTGCAAATGGTTCATAAAGTGGCTCAGGTTGTGCAATATTGCAGCTGTTGTGCAAGTTTACAGTGAGGTAATTGTAATTCTAAGTACAAGCAGTTCTACTGGGATCATTTGATGGACTTATTGAGTGAGTTTTTAGCTCTTGGGATGAAGCTGTTTCTGAGTCTCGTGGTCCATGCAGGAAAGGCTTTGAAGTTTTTGCCGGATGGGCGAAGTTCAAACAGACTGCGCATGGCTGAGTGAAATCCATGCAAATGCTGGTGGCTTTTCTTACACAGCTTGTGCTATAAATGTCCTCCAGGGCTGGAAGCTGTATCCCAATAATCCTCTACTCTCTTGACACAACATGCTATAGAGCTTTCCAGTCAGCAGCTGTAGAGCTGTGATTCCACACTTAGATACAATGGGTTAAAATATTCAGAATGGTGCACTGAGAGTAACAACACTAAAGCACCTGTGGTATTTGGAATAGCTTCGCCATTCTGTGCGCCAGTATATTGTTACAGGTTGATCACAATCAAGTGCCTTAAATTTATAAACGATATGTAATTAATTTCAGTGTATTTGATAAAGCCCGCGTCATGGATGTGAATCTAAAAACAGTAGTACTGCTTTGACACTGGGTGCCGCCAGTTTGCAACACAGAATGGAAACATGCGTATGCAATGGGTTGTGGTGCTGTGAGAATATAAGTGCCTTTACAACAAGTTTAGTTTTTATACATCATGATGTGAGTGTGGAAACAGGCATATGCAACATTGTTGTGCGTGCACATCGTTTATACATGAGGCCCCTGGTCTTTCATAATCTGTGCAATACTAAGTAGTGATGTAGTGATGATTCGAAATTAGTCCCACAGGAATGTGTTTATATGCTGGAGCCTCATTTGGGATGGGTTTCTTCATTATGTGTAAACGCTGGCTTATACTTCTGCATTGAGCCTACATTTGTAGCCTGCGGAGCCTGCAGTGTAGCTGCAGTTTAGCCTGACATGCACATCCTAAAAAATGATCTCCCATTTTTGACACCCTGCACAGTGGATCCTGCACAGACCCCCTATGACATTTTTCCTGAAACAGGTTTCCATTTGTCTTCTGCTATTTTGAAGTAAACATTGAGCAGATTGAGAAAAGACTTTTTGAAGTTAGAAAACATACACATTTATATGATACCTCATCACAACACTAAAACGACAATCAGATAGCGGACAATTTAAGGTACAAAATATCGGCTGACATCAGTTTGGAAGATGGCAAATGTATGAAAATTGAAAAAACGTGAGGGGCAAATATGTTTGATTACGGAAGAAAATGTGTAGCAAAAGAAGCAGGATCCTGGAAGGCAAACACTGCCTGCATGTTAATGGATTATTTCCTTTTCTTGCATGCTACAAGCTCTGCCAACTAGCATTCAGGCATGTCCCTGTAGCAAGTATAAACTACTTTCAACGGCTATGGTGTAGGTTTGACAAAGAAGTATTAATCAGACACTGATATATAAACATCTGCTTCTACAATGATAAAACAGGTACAGGACATGGAAGGATGTACTGCTCCTAGGCAGGGCCCCAAATTCACATTAGGCTGTGAAAGTGAAAAAGATGATCACTGAAACAAATTCCAATATCCATCTTTGGACTACATCTAATTGCACATTATGATGGACAACCAGGACTCTTACCTAACTGGAACCCCTTCTTAAGGGAAGGACCAGGAGAGCTTGCATGGCACAATACTCTCCCTGGGACAATAGAGGGGCAGCCCCCCTGGCTTCTAACAGTGCCGTGGGGTTGGAGCATGTAAGCTCCACACTGTTAGGGCCCGTGGCCACTGCTAGGGGGAGCATAGAGAATGGCTGAGCCCTCCTCTGCAGGGTTGCCCCCAACACCTGAAAGTGTGGCCGGAAGGAGATTGTGGAACATCTGGAGCACTTCCAGGTGCTCTATTAAAGGGGCCTCCTCACTCCATTCAGCAAGCCAGAGTCGGGAGGAGTGAAGGCAGAAGAGACAAGGAGAAGAAAGGGACTGTGTATTGGGGATTTACTGGTGCTTATTTGTACTGTGCTGATGTGGGTAGCAAGGGAAAAGTGCTTCCCCGCTGAAATAAAGCCTGTGCTGGGACTTGTGCTTCTGTCTGTTCTGTTGGATGTTGGGGAGCTGTGTGCCCCCTGGTGTCCACAACATGTTTATTCTTGTTCAGCAATAAGAATTAAGTGATTTGAGATCTTGGCGTTTACTTCAGCTGCTCCCAGTTATTTAGTAATTATTCAAAGATTTATATTTATGTATAGTTTTAAATCATTCCCATTCCTCTGTATGGTAAAACAAAGACTGTACTGGAATGGAATATTCCTCCCTGGTTAATAGTCTGAAAGAACAGTAAAGTGACACCATCTGCTGGCAAGAGTAGGAAATTTATTTCATGGCTGGTAAAAAATTGGATTTCTTTTTCAACATGATTACTGATGTCTGAGCAGTAATACATATAAAAAATTATTAACTTCAATAAATTTCCTCAATAATTGAATCCACTATAAATTACATACAAATATCTACTGACAGCTTATGATTTTTCCACCAATGCTTGTAGACTGTACTAAAGTAATAAAATGATTGTTACTACTTCATTTGATCCTTCCACTGCTTCAGTTGCCCACATCCTTTTTGAGAAAGTTTCAATGAGAAAAAAATCCTCAGTTTCTAAAGCATCTATAGGATTTTACATAAGAATTTTTATTATTTTTTAACCATTTTTTGCTTCCCATTTAGGGAGACAGGAAAACTAATAGATTTACTTTCAAATGTGTTCTACACCTATCTTATTTTGGAAAGACAAAAAAGGCTGAGACGGAAGGGGGTTTTCTGTTCTAATAATTTGCAGAGCCAAACCTGTGAATGAAGTGACTTGTAAAAAATAATTCCTTTAGTAAGGGTTTTGTCATGACTGATTTGATCTATTAATAAAGCCAGTGAAACTGGTCTTGTTTCCAGGAGTAAAATCCAAAAGGATTTAAGGATGAAGTCATCATCATATGATGTTCATGTTCTGCTAGCAGTGGGCCACTAGCAGCAAAAGAAAAATAATGATCAAAAGGCAGGGCATTAATTAAGAAAACAATGCAAAGATTAAAACGTCAAAGTCAAAGAATCAGATATCAGAGCCATCATGTAAACCAGAATTCATAGTGAAAGCATGCTGCCTTAAATTCTACCCCAGGAAAGCCTTTACACGTTTGGAAGTGAGGTTTTTCTTTAGAGTTTATGTGCAATCTCTGATAGAGATGACACCCCGATGCTGAACTTTTTTCCTGTAATACCCGTGCATAACCAGATCGTTACCTATGAAAACTAACAAGATGGCACAAAAAAAATAACATTTTTAAATACACGTCAAAGACAAAAAACATTACAAAAGTCTGCAGTATAGAAAACCCACCAAGATGAGTTAGTATTGGAAAAAACATAATGAGAAACTCAGAAAAAAATTAATTAAAAATAACTTTATAACAGTTCAAACAGCAAAATATTTATTAAAGTATTGAAATGATACAATTTTCATTTAAAATATGACAGTTATTACCTTGGAGATAAACAAGCGATGTGGATTTTTAGTATGAACATGCAGATTGTTTTAAGGCTGTTTCAAAATTGTCAAGGCAAAAAGCAAAGGAAAAATGTGACATGTGAAATGAGGGGGCAATAAATGCTGCACTGTGCTTGAATTTTATAATGGCAAATCAGCACTTTCACAGTCATATGAAAAGAGATAACATACACGTCACTGGCATTTGGCGCATATCCTACCCTTGCTCTGAAGGTTTCTTACCAACGCCCTGTCGCTCACCCCTTACTGTGCTGTTTTTCTTTATTGTTGTTGGACACTTATAATGATATGAGTGTCATTTGCGATGTGTGTTCAGCTCAGTTCTCCCTCCTTATCACCTGTAGCTGATTCTAAAAGAGGCTCAGGTTTTGAGCTTTGTGTTTTGCTGTTTAGTGGTTATAATGTTTTCTTTTAAACCATTGAAATTCTCTAAATGTCACCACTTTGCTGATGGTGTTATTGCTCTGCCTTTGTTCTTGTTTACAAATATGCCCATTCTCTGTTATTTTGTTATATTAATGGAAGGGATTGCTGTGCCTTTTTTTTCTCTACTCATCTATCTCACTTCATTAAATATCAGTTAAACATGCCTCTTCTGACCGACAAAGTCCTCAATGACATTTTGATCCTAAATACACATGAGGAAAACATCTGACACTTAACCAACATCCATAAGCAGTGATATTACACAAAATGCCTTTACTTTTCACTGGAAAAAAATTAGGAACAAATAAAAGCACAAGTGTTCAAAGGACAAACACCTTGTTTGTTGTGCTGCAGCCATCAAATGCTTGTGTCAAATGAAAAATATGTGAATATTGGACATGGTTTCTATGTAACTTGGACTCAGAGGCAATGATCCAGCTTACATGAAAACTGACATGGAAGATCAGTATGAGCAGATATGGAAATAGTTAAAGCCACCACTACCAGTTCACTGTAAAGAGATGTCAACTGGGCTCAGTGGGACATTGGTAACCTCGGGACATTTAGTAGAGCTGGCAGTTCATACAATGTTCTTAAGAGACAAAGTATTATAAAGCAGGCATCATGATGTGACCTTCTCTTGACTCCTCTTGAGTGACTTGTGTTACTTGTGCCTGTTAACAGCCCGTAGTTTAGATAATGTAGTAGCTGAATTGAAATGTTAGTAATATAGCAAAGTGCTGAGTAGAAGCGTGAATTAGAAACCACTTCTTTTTTACAGTGGAAACTAGGCATGCAAACACAATAATTATTTACATCAAACACAAACGTTTGTGTGCCTTATACAGATGTTGTCCGTCTCACCTATATATTCCATTACAGGGTCCTGGATGCCACAGCCTATCCAAGCAGCATTAATTACAAAGGAAGAATGTTTTCATTACAGGGTCTATTTACCTCAATCACCATTCACTGTTCCAGTTTCACATAATGTGCATATCTTGAGGATGTTGGAGTAAAGTGTAATGTGGAGAAGAGATACTGAAAAGAGAAGAAGAGAGATAGAGCCCATAGTTGCAGTTGGAAGTCAGAAGTCCACTTGCTGATTTGAACAATGGGGGTTCCATTTTAGGTCAGCTGGATAAAACAGTGCTTTCTTTGTCAGAGGCATCAAGTTTATGGTCAGCTTCTCCATGTGTGGATACCATTTAAGAATGCTGTGCTGTGTTCCTGGCTTATTCTTCAGTGGCACTTTCCAGTAAATAGAGCTATGGGTACATCTAAACACAGGATTGTTTGGTTACAAAGAGGGTCTTTTTATGGTCTGTTTGAAACTGTCACATGCACAGGATGTACACTAAAGTGGCAAGTAGTCAAGGACTGGAGGGCCCATATTGTCTGTATATAGATTTTGAAACTCCATTCAACTTTCTTCGAGGTCCCTGATAGTCATATTTGAACTGCTCTTTAACGAATCTTTCAGGTTGGCAGAATGAAGTCCCAGGAACTTGACTTAGATACTTGTGGTTCTGAATGTGCAGACATGGGCTCCAGTCACCAATTATAGAAGTAACATTTCACAGCAATTATTTGGCATACAAACCAACACATATTTGGAAAATTCTAAATGTTTTTCATGGTCTGTCATTTACAGCTCCCTTGCACTTGTGGTCTTGCTCATCCTCGGCCAATGATGATGGATACGAGCTACAGTGATGCAGATGTCAATACCACCGGGACGTACGGCATGCCAGAAAATGGGGACAAGCAGGAGAGAATTTTAGTGCATTTGGCCCTGGCCGATGAGCGAACATCCAGCAGACGGAAGAACTCAAGGGGTTACATCAGCATGTGGATTGACACCCATGCCATTGACAAGTACTCCAGACTCATATTTCCGGGTGCCTACATCCTTTTTAATATAATATATTGGTCCATTTACTCATAGTGAAGCAGTTAAAAAAACACAGTCACCATTACCTTATCTAGACAGTGGACACTGAAGAAAATGATTTGACTTGTATTTTTTTTCCATCTTTATTGTCATTGTAAATAATTTGTAATTATTTGGGAAGGGGAGATATGTTTTATATCAAGGGGAAAACATTTCTATGATTGTCATTTCATTGTGTTATGTTTAAAAATCATACATACAGTATTTATGCCTTTTGTTTCCATGTTGTAATGACCATGTTGAAGAACTCTGGTTCGTCAGGATTTGTGTCCTCCATTTTTTTATTCAATGCAAACTGTCAGTTTTCTTTCTGTACTGATGAACACTGGAAAGACCACCAGTCCAGCTCAATCTACACTTGCAATCAGCCATGTTAGGTCACTTCAGAGTCATTAGTTACCAGTTAGATTATGAGGAAATGCGTGCAACTTCTGGAGGAAGCCCACAGAGGCACAGGAAGAACATGGTGCTCTGTACAAAAGAGGCATCCTAGCTTAAGGTTTTTAGGATCTTAGTTGCTTTTTATAATTTACCATATGCACATAATATACACATGGGCACACAGGGCATTAAAATGATCGCTTAGAGGGTGACTCACAAAAACTACAATACAGTATGCAGCAGGAGATGAGTAAACTGAACTGTACAATAGGTAAAATATGAGAATAGGCCAAAACAAATACATAGTAACTGCCTTGGACCTGGAAGCCAAGAGCCAAAGCAAACTGAGACAATATAAAGTCTTCATGTGAAGTCCCTGATAATGTTGAAGCCCCTCCTTTTAGGCAACTTTAGGAACATGGAACCATCAAATAAACTAGGGATTGTGCACTGTTAGACCCCAAAACTAGCCGCATGCCGTACCAAGTAACTTTGCCCAATTTTCTCTTGGTTTAATTTGATAAGCAGTTCACTTGCAGATGAGATTCTATATAGCGACATGCAGCATATGATACAGTTTTAATATCTGCTTGGTCTTCTTCATTTGCCACCACATTAATTGTGGCAACCCCCATAAGAGGTGTTAACTAGAGAATATCCCAGGGGTATCACTAAACCAAGAAAAACGGACCAAACATATCACAGAAACGGGTGTTTATTAAGTAGCACTAAAAAAGAGCAAGATGATTGTAAGACAGCAAATGGCAGAATGAAAAAGCCTCCCTGACTATCCTGTCTTTAGCAGTTTTCCACTTCTCAAACAGCCACCCAGCACCCTCACTTCTCTAGTCCTCCAACCCTCTTCCTACCTTTTTCTACATTCCCTGCCTTTCTTTTTCATGCAAGTGAAACTTTATCCATCTTACCTCTCATCTGTAAGATACCAGCCAGTATATCCTTTAAACTCCAAGCTGGAATTATTTTGAGGCCAAGCCATGGGATCACTGCAGCACACAAGAACTACAAAGGCACCATGTCAGAGTGCTGCCTTGCAGTCCCAGTAGATCTACAGTGCTGAGCGCCCTGTAAGGGCCCAGGCCTCTAAGGTATTGTCCAAGACGTTCTTATCAAATCTTAGATTAGGCATTCTTGCAATGGTTCTCATCTAGAATTGAGTTCTAAAGCGTCTACAAAACATACATGGCTCTCCCATCCTCTGGGGTCTCTGTAAACACACACTACCATGCACAGGCATGCTTTGCCTGTGCAGACTACACTCCTTTACCAGGGTCTTTGGGGAACCTGCTCCTCTGTACTGTGGTACTCTTTGTCTTCATAATCCTTGCCAGTCACGCACCCTTCAAGAATTTCCATGCAAGTCTTAAAGGACATGTAGTAATGCCCCCGTCTGAGACTGAAAGAGATTGACATTTTTTTTAATATATTGTATATTTTTATAGGGGAATAGAAAGCACTTTTAAGATAAAGACATGGTCAGATGACACACTAGAAGTCCAAATGCCAGGAAAAACTAAGAAAACGGAGACACCAAAAGTAGAAAGTCATAAAAAAAGAGGACTGAAGAATTTCAATTAAATGAGAATATTCCCCTGACTGTTCTACCATTAAGTTCCTTTGTTTTAGTCTGGCCCAAGATACCAAAGCTTTGTGCAGCCATCTTTTATAAATGGGACAAGATTACCATCCTAATGACATCAGTGTCATGTAGCTGGCAATGAGCATAGTGACCGCAGAAATTATGACCGTCAGCATGCAAAATAGTTATAAATGGTGGTGAATATTTAAAAAGTGAACAGAAGAATGTCATCAGGTGATGCCACCACTAGAACCAAACAATAAAAAATACATGAGTTAGAATTCCAAAAATGCAGCCAAAGAACTCTAGGAATGCCAGGATTTATTACAGGTAAAGAGATGAATTCTCATTTTTAAGAACTTTTCTATAGAATTGTCACCTTATGTGGACATCGGGACACTAGACTGAGGGTGATAACCATGTTTTGCTGGAAAATATTTAATTGCTGTTCTAAAAAAGTCATAACCAGATTCTAAACTTTCAATCATTTTCTCAAACATTAGAATTTTGGAAATGATCCCTTTATTTTTTAACAAAAAGTTCAGACAGTACTTCAACTTCACAGCCACTTTAAGTGACATGGCCAGCATGATGTGACAGGTCACATGGTTGTGCATCACATGCCCAGCCAACCACAAGAATCACAGTGGCCAGACAAACAAATGAATATCTGAATATCAGCAGAAGAGTTAAACTAATGAAAAACATAAAACATTCTTTAAATGGTCCTAACACAATGTCTGATGTGCTTTCTAAAGAAGTGCTGATTGAGCAGCCGTTGTAAAGTTAGGAAGATGTCTCCCAATTTAAACACTTTTTGAAGTTCTGAGTCCTCCACAGGAGGCACAAAGCTTGACTGGTGACGCTAAATCGGCGAGCCATGAGGAGGCAAGTCACAAGGTCAGGAGTGGTTAACGGTCCCCCCTTCAAATATGTGAATGTGTGCTCAGATGTGATTAGCTGAAGATTTCAGGGGAGCCGAGCTGCTCTCTAAATGTCAGGATGTGATGTAGTTTTCCATGATAATGAAAATTACTACAAGCATGCAAATATCTTTTTAGAGAGTGTGCCAGAATCTAGCAACCATAAAAATGTTAGAATCCCTTTCTAATGTTTAATCCCATTACAGCTCCATTCAAGTTAGCCATCTAAAAGTTCAAATGAAAACAAGCCAAACACGTCAGTAGTATCATTTAAAGCATCTCTCAAGAATGTCTGAGAGCAACTCCATCATAAAGTCCACAGCATGGATAAGAAACGAAAATGTTTGCTTGTATTGCTTGTTTATATCTGTTGAAGTATTTCACTGTATTGTGTTGCTAATCTTTAATGTTGAGAGTCTAAAAAGTGATAAATGTTACCATATTTTCATACTGCCAGATTTTGTAAATCAGAGTTTCCCGAAGGACTTTTCTGCCATTGTCTGCAGCAGTGGGGCACAACTCGAGATTCCAGATGGCCACCAAGCTCCTCTGTGATCTTTCCACTAGCCCAATGATTTATTTTATTTTTTGCATGTTTTAAGGTCTTCATTCATTAATGTCTTTAAATTAAAGTGGTGGCTCAGACTGCACCTTCATTACCAACGCTGGTGGCTCTGTCTGGGTGGAATTTACAAGTTCTCCTGTTCTCTTCCACAGGCGTACGCATACGTTGATTGGCGACACTAAATCGTCTGAGTGTCACCAAGTGTGAGTGTGTGCCCCCCATGACCACATACCTCATGTTGCTGGGATCAGTGCCAGTTCCACACAACCCTTGTAAAGAGCAAAATGGGGTTCAGAAATGGGTGGCTGGATGAATCTGTATAACGAATATCATGGCTGTCGAGCAAATCGCCCTTGTAAGCTAGATAAATAGTTCTGTTTATCGCCAAGTGAGGTGAAGTATTCTGCTGGGCTCTGTGACCCTCTGTGGCCCGAGCTGTGCCAGTCTGGCCACCCTAAACTGCTTTCTCAGCAGGTTTCAGCAAAGTGAAATCCTATTGTATCTCATGTAGGTTGTTACTACTGCAACTTCTGAATCCATCAATAAACATCATTTGTAAAGACACTTTTAACTTCTTTTTTTTTCTTGTGCTGTCAAGCCAATTAATTTAATCTTAGAAAGATCCCTAAGCATATGAAGCACCAGGGTGACAAGGGGGTCTTCGGTGGCATTGTGTAATGGTCTTGTTTTAGTGACTTCACTGCATTAATGAGCCCCCACAGCCCTTAACTGAATGAGGTTGTAGCAAGGCTACATAACTTCTCAGGCGGGTTGGCCTTCTGGACTGTCCGTCACTTTATTAATATGGCTGGGAAGGTGTCCATGAATAGCCCTTCAGGCACTTTTGTGGACGACTAAGTGCTGGGAGGATCCCGCCTGGTAAATATTCCAGCTGCCAGTTGCCGGCGTCATGTTACTATAACAACTAAGCGGGGAAAGGATGTTTTGGCGGGAAACTTTTCTTTTTAAGGGGAATGGCGGATCGAGGAGAGTAGGAAAAAAAAGACCAAGGAGGCATCTATCTCCGCTTTAAGAATCATCAGGACCAGACTTCACCCAGGGACATCTGGTATTTGTGGGTGGCCATCCTGAAGTTGAATCAGTGTGATGAATCCCCGAGAAGAGGCCAGGGGCTGGTGTTCTCCGGGTGTTCCCGTTTGGTGAGTCAGACTCGTGGTTGACTTTCTTTGGGACAGCCAGCTGGGAAGCCGTTTTCACCGGAAGACTGTTTTTGTTTTTCTCACTCCATCCTACAGTAGGAACTGTACTGCAGGTTTCTTCTTTGTGTTTATGGTCTATGTTAAATCTTTCCATTTGTTTTCTCTGAGATCAGTTCTTTTTTATTTCTCTTTATGTCTGTGTCAAACCGGGGGTTAACATTTGGCTGCTGGGGAGCGCATCTGGGGAAAGGGGTTCACAAATAAGCACCCAGGCACCGGACAAGTAAATGTGATCAGTGGATTTCAATATATTTACCAGTCCCACTTTCTTCTGACTTTTTCCCAGTTATTGAAGGGCGCGCATAGGGGACAAGAGGGGCTAAGGACTGAACATGTTAATGCTATTTTATCCTTCAAATATTGTCCACTTCCCTCTTTGGTGGTAAAGTGTAGGAATCGCATTCCCATATCGGACGATTGTTACAAGGTGATTTTCAGAACTTTAGGGTATCACTGAAGTCAGAAGCCCCTTATAAATGAATTGAGGTCCTGAAGTGGGCTTCTCACCTTTTATTGATTAAGTTGTGTATTACGGATGACAGTGCATTTGTGACATGCTGGGCTAGCTACTTTGAGCAGTTGTTCAAAGCTGATCCTCCGGCTAGGATGTTGGATATCTCTGGGTCCACGGTTCTTGAGGCTGATCCTCCAAATACCTGTGAACCACCCAATCTCACTGAGATTGCACAGATTGTGAACCAGCTGAGGATAGGGAACGCTGCAGGGATCTGTGGTATCCGGGGGGGAACTTCTCCAGGCAATCTTTGCTTCCATTTGGGAGACTGTCATCATGGGACCTGTTGTCCCTATCTGTAAAGGGAAGGGTGATCACCTGGATTGCAGCAACTGCAGGGGGATAACACTGCTCTCTGTGCCGGGTAAGGTCCTTCCTAGGGTCGTCCTCAATAGGATCCACGATCACTTGCTTACCTGCCAGCAACCGGAACAGTCTGGTTTTACGCCTAAGTAGTCTACCATCGACTGCATCCTGGCACTGAGGGTTCAAATATCGGCAGAGTTTCTTTGCAGCCTTTGTCAATTTTCGCAAATCGTTCGACTCAGATCGAGCTGCCCTGTGGGCCATCCTGAGGGTTCGTGGGATCCCGTTGAGGTTGCTGGATATCATGGCCGGCCTGTACACTGGTACTCTGAGTGCTGTGCAGAGTGGAGGAAGGACTTCTGTGTTTTTCCCAGTTGATTCTGGGGTTCGTCAGGGGTGTGTTCTTGCTCCTACTCTGTTTAATGCTTGTATGGACTGGGTGTTGGTCGTGGGGTCCAGCGGCTGTGGGGCATCTGTTGGTGAAGAAAGGTTCATGGATCTTGACTTTTTTGACGATGCTGTGATCTTCACTGAGTCAATGGAGGATCTGATCGGGATGCTCAAGAGACTGAGTGAGGAGTCTGAGTGCGAGTGTCCTGGATAAAAACCAAGATTCAGGCCTTTAATGACGTCTTGGGCACAGCCATAAATAGTGTGTCTGTTTACGGAGAGAGTTTTGACTGTGTTGAGAGGTTTACTTACCTTGGCAGTGACATTCATGTCTCTGGTGACTCTTCCTATGAAGTCAGTAGACGGGTTGGGAGAACATGGGGGGTCATGAGGTCGCTGGAAAGGGGTGTGTGGCACCCCTTTCTATGCAAAAGGACGAAGGTCCAAGTCTTTAGAGTCCTGGTGCTTCCTGTCTTGCTATATGGTTGTGAGACATGGACGCTATCCAGTGACCTGAGATGAAGACTGGACTCCTTTGGTACTGTGTCTCTCCAGAAAATCTTTGCGTACCATTAGTTTGACTTTGTGTCGAATGAGGCACATTACCTGCATTGTGAGGGAGAGTCAGTTACGGCACTACGGCCATGTGGCGTGTTTCCCCGAGGGTGATCCGGCTCGTAAAATCCTCATTATTGGGGAACTGAGCCAAGCCAAGGGGTCACCCACGTAAGACCTGGCTGCGGCAGATAGAGGGTCATTTCCAGAGGGTGGGACTGGATCGTGCATCTGCCTAGGGGGTTGCAAACCGGGATCCCGAGTTGTTTCGTCGTGTAGTGGGTGCAGCAACGCACTGTACCAGACCAATGCATGCTCTCCGACTTGACTTGACTTTCTCTTGTTTATGTGGATTTATTTATTTATGTTTACAGGTAAATAACAGGAAGGCTGGCTTGTTGTCTTTCTGCCTTCTCCAGGGTTTAAAAAGCCCCACCTTAACTTTGGACATTGACCTGACTGGGTTTGTACAGTAGTAGCCTGCATGTGATGGCCAACACTGTTTACGAGCTCGAGGTCCCAACGTGTGATGTAAGTAGTAGTAGGTAGAGAAACTCTTGACTTGCATGTCAAATCAACATGGGCATGATAAACTAGAAAATATTAAAATACAGGAGTTTATTTTAAATCATAGAAAGCTTATCTGCTGGGCTCCTTACACTTGTCTCTACTCCTTCAGCAGCCTGCATCCACCATGGTGCTCCAGGAGTTGAACCTCAGCCCCCCCATAGGTGTCCTTTTTCTTCACTAACATGAAATAACTGAAAATTCTTGCTTTTATGTTTTAACAGAAATGAGGACAGATACTGAGGGGAAAACGTTCAGTCTCCTTCGAAGGAATATCAAAGAGCTCGAGGAGGGCTCCTGCCTGATTTCACACAGTGCGTTTGTCGAGTTTGCACAGAGTCTCAGCAGAGTAAGCAGCTTCTTCTAAAGCAGAGTTTTGTAGTCACGCTGCTTAAGCGTCTACCCTTTGATTGTTTCCTACGAGACTTCTTAGCTTTGTTTTTGCCATTGGCAAGTTATGGTAACTAAAAAGTTTTTACTCTCATGTATTTTTACTTTTTTTTTTTTGCTTCAATATCTAACCTTCATACTTTAATTTCAAAAATTTTAATGTATTGTGAAGGATGTAATAGAAAAAAAGGTTTGGGCACCAACTAGGGTTCAGTGAAAACTGAAGTGGCCAAGCTGTGGTGCACTCCTAGATTCACGCTTCAACGCTGTAGCAGTTTCAAAGGTTTTCCTGTTCTTTTGCTCACAGTCTTCCTTGACTTCACGCGGTAAAGTATGTCTCAAAAATCTCAAGCACACATTTATGAAGCCAGGCCAGGAGGTGGGGTTTCAGCTGAGCCAATCAGGAGGTCCTTTGTCATTGTTCTCTGGGAAAGTAACAAAGAAAGAGGCAGAGTTAACACCAAATGGTTGATTCTTCATATAAGAGTGGGCTGCTGATCACATTATTTGTAATTTGTTTAGAAGGATTCGTGACATGGCAAAGTTTTTCGCGTTGCAGTAATGCACTAACTAAACAGATTATGACATTAAGATGTTGCAGTGGTTCACAGTCCTGAGTTCAAATCAGCGTCCAATGACTGCCAGTGTGGGGTTTGCATCTTCTCCACTTGGTCGCACAGGTTTGTGTTCAGTTAAACTGAGCCCATGTGAGTAAACGTACCCTGATAGGGACTCCTGTCATGTTCAGGAGTGTTTCATGCCTCATACTCATTTCACTTGATCGTGAAGATGTCCTTGAGTAATAATTTAGATACACAGGTTGTACCAAAATAATACGAAATGACATGACTGAAGTGCTTAAAATTGAGAAGGGAATTAGCACAACAGATCACTGCTGTTACTTTAAAATAAATTCTTCAATAAGAACCTGGGGAGACGGATGGAAACGCGTTAGGAACAGATTTCACAAATGTCAGAAAGTCTTTCTTCGCACAAAGAACCATAGACAAGTAGTGTGAAGGAGAGTAGGACTTTAGGGACCTTCAGATCTCAACTTGATGTTAACTTTAGATAGGTCAGGTGAATGGGATGGATGAGCTTGTTGGGGCCCTGCTCGAGATTAAGCAGGCTTAGAAAATGGTATGGTATAGAGCTTGTTGGGTTGGTCTCATCACAAGTGTTCAAAAAATGACTAAGAATCAGCAATAATAAGAAGTACGGTACCTTGATGTCAACGTCAATGTCAACTTTATTTATATAGCACATTTGAAACAACATAGAAATGCTGCGGCCAAAGTGCTTTACAATAATAGAATAAAAGAAAAACATACCATTAACATAAATAGAAATAAAATAAATGAACATAAATAAAATGCATAATAAATAGAAGTAATGTTACATAATCACAATGAGGAAACCATCAGTATTACTAAAGGCATGGAATGCAAGTGAATAGAAATGAGTCTTTAATCTTGTTTTGAACAGTTAAATTGTAGACGACTCCTTTATATGATGAGGTAAAGAGTTCCACAGGCGAGGAGCAGCAGCTGCAAAAGCCCTGTCCCCCTTAGTTTTACACTTGGTACGAGGGACAACAAGAGACAACTGACCAAAAGATCTAAGCACTCTGGATGGCTGGTGTGAAGCACACAATTCAGATAAATAGGCAGGAGCAAGCAACAAACAAAAAAAACTAGCAACAAGATTTTAGAATTAATTTGAAAACTGACAGGCAGCCAGTGTAAAGAAACTAATATTGGAGAAACAGAGTCATACTTTCTTGCCCCATCCAGAAAGCGAGTGGCAACATTCTGGACCAACTGTAACCTGTGTATCAGAGATTTGCTAATCCCAGAATACAGCGAGTTGCAGTAATCAAGGCAAGAAAAGATAAAAGCATGAGTAGCTTTCTCAAGATCCCTAGAAGATAATAAAGGCTTGATCTTACCTAATAGACGAAGCTGGAAAAAGCAACTCTTGACTACAGAATTAACCTATTTCTCAAAAGAGAGGTTACTGTCAAAGATAACACCAAGATTGTGGACTTGAGGTTTGCAAAAGACAGAGAAAGTGCCGAGAAGTCCAAGACCAACGAATAAACAGATGAGGGGGGATCTCATTTTTCATTCACATATGAAACAACAGAACAAGCTCAGTGCTGTGCTCTCCAGTATTATCGCACACGTCTCTTCTTTTACACTCATTTTATAAGTTCAAGTCATCATTGTGCCACCAGAGAGTGGTGACGTGTTGTGTGTTGCTCCTTGCAGCTTTGTGTGCTTCTTCTATATGACCCTGTTTCGCCATTCATGCTGTCCATTACGACCACAATTAATATCCAACATTGATATATCCTTTTAAACATCAGAGCAAATGTTCAACATCCCACTTTCAGCCTGTTAAATATGAAGCTGCTGTCTGTACAGCCAGCACATTTGGTAATGAAAGCGATGGCATCACGGAGGTGACAAAGCCCAGCTACAGCTGACTTCCTGTGCACAGATTTGTTTGGTGAACATTCTGAGCAGGAGTAGCTTCATAAAAAGATGTCCGAACACTCCTATATGTTGTGTTTCTCAGAAGAATGACAAAGCACTGACACTCGAGATGCTGCAGTACAGCTAGATGGACTTTCTTCTACCAAATGGACCAGACTAAATCATAAAGCAAACTCAGAGAACGTGACAAATGGTTTATGGCTGACAGTGTGATGTGTTGTGAATTACAGCAGCAGTTCTGAAGCAAGCAAACTATGGCAGAGTTTACAGACGCTGGTTACAAACTAATGTCAGCCACATTTAGAGAACGTCATCTGTCTCAGATGGACTTAGTGTTGTCCGCACCTGCTTAGATCATGAAAACAGACGGCCTTCTGGGGAATCTCCCAAAGTGCCACATGATCCATCCTTCCTTGTTTCCATAAAGTATTCTGCCAGAATGGAATTTCAAGATGTGTTTTAAAAACTGGTGCAACCAAGTAGCTGGCATTTTCATAAACATCTTCAACGTTTCAGTGAGAGATTTTGTGATCTCTGTCTTCTTTGAAAAACAACAAGTACCCCTGTGCCAAAGAAAACCGAATGACTGCATGAAGCGTTTGGACAGATTGGGACACAGAACAGTGAAATGGAACATTCCAGATACTCTGGACGCCCTCCTCTGGTTTGTGTATCATCACAGCTGGC
Source organism: Polypterus bichir lapradei (assembly GCA_026402145.1). Taxonomy (NCBI): domain Eukaryota; kingdom Metazoa; phylum Chordata; class Cladistia; order Polypteriformes; family Polypteridae; genus Polypterus; species Polypterus bichir. The sequence continues at coordinate 45,866,183 of JANRMT010062791.1, read as the reverse complement.
CCATAGAGGATGCCATATCTCTGGCACCTCCCACCATTCTGACACATCTGGATAATAAAGACTGGTCTGCCAGAGCCCCCTCTGTGCACTGCAGCTCAGCATTTATAAAGCTGAACACCAAACTCCTCATCTTGGGATTTAGTGCCACCCACTGCACTTGATAGATAGATAGATAGATAGATAGATAGATAGATAGATAGATAGAT
>JANRMT010062791.1:45751826-45865967 GCA_026402145.1 Polypterus bichir lapradei | reverse complement strand
TAGATAGATAGATAGATACTTTATTAATCCCAAGGGGAAATTCACAAAAAGCATTCATTTCACTTGGCTTTTTCCTTATATATTTTCCTTATATAGCGCCCCTAAGGGAAGGCAGGCTCAGGTCACCTGCACAGATTTACAAATATAAAACAGGAGACCTCAGCATTTGCGGACTGGGGTCTGCCAGTGTCAGACTTTATAAGTGCGTGCATAAACACTGTCCCATGGGCTTAATGATTTGGAAATCCCCTTTTTTTACTTGGAATAAAGAACAGAAAATTTAAACAACAAAAATGATAGCAGTTGCCATTCTGTTTCTTCCTGTTTTACAAACACAGACTCAGGGCTATAAAAACAGGAAACTCCCAGAAGGGGCGGGGCTTCGATCAAGCGCTGGGCGTGGTCAGAGGTCACCTGGAGCCGCAGACAGACAGAGATTGTTAAACCTGCTTTAGTCAGTTCAGAGCTCAGGGGGCTGAAGCCCATGCTGGCAGCGTGAGGTGCAGAGCAGCACTCCGTCCTGGTGAGGACCTGCTTAAACAATCAGAAGAATTACAAAAACCAGAAAGGGCAATGGGGTTTAACATCCAAGGTGAAAAAAAATTAGAAGAGTGCCGTGAAGTCAGTGATCTCATTAGGGTTTGAGACGAGTCGTGTAAATCTCTACCATATATTCATGTTCATTCAACTAGATTCAAGTGCAGGTGCTTGTAAAAAATTAAATGTCGTGTCATTTTTGTTACAGTTTTATATTTGTAAATCTGTGCAGGTGATCTGAGCCTGCCTTCCCTTAGGGGCGCTATATAAGGAAAAACCCAAGTGAAATGAATGCTTTTATTCAGAATAAAAGAAGTGGCCCGAAAAAATGAATGGATGGCCTGACACAGCCTGTGACCTTTGTGTCAACACCACAGTAGTCAACGTCACTGACTCTGTTTGAACCCAACGTGGTCACCTCCCCTTGTCAATTGTCACTTTGCCTCCCTCATCCCAAAGATGTGCAGCTGAAGTTAACTGCTGATTTTAAGCTGGCTCAATGTGTGCTGAGCTGTGCCCTGAAATGAGTCAGCTGCTGTGCCCAACTTGGACTTTACAGGTTTGGTGATAGATGGATGGATGTTTTAAAAATACATGCATGCTAAAAATAGATAGATAGATAGATAGATAGATAGATAGATAGATAGATAGATAGATAGATAGATAGATAGATATGAAAGGCACTATATGATAGATAGATGTTAAAGGCACCATATCATAGATAGATAGATGTGAAAAGCACTATATGATAGATAGATTAGATAGATAGATAGATAGATAGATAGATATGAAAGGCACTATATGATAGATAGATAGATAGATAGATAGATAGATAGATAGATAGATAGATAGATAGATAGATAGATAGATAGATAGATAGATAGATAGATAGCCTGTAAATCCAGAAATCACAACATTCTTTAAGTAAGTGTCCTTTTTTTCTGTTTGTCGACATCACCACACGGGCCCTCTCAACACGACACAATGAAACGCTCGGTCTCTTTCACTGTGCAGTTGCCGTTTCTCCCACCAGAGGGCAGAGTCAGCCTTCCAATACCATCTGGAAGCCACAGAGCCGCAGCTTACGGCGATTGGCCGAGGAGTCGGAGCTGAGCAGCTGCTCGCACACGTGACTTGAGGCCGCCCCCACATTGGCATGTCGCGCTTGACCTGCACGTAATCGAGAAAACAGCTGCTTCCTCCGTGAGCCGGACTGATCCGGTTACATGCGTAGGAGACTCGAAGTCCTTCACGTGACAGTCGCTCATCTCCTGTGCGGGCCCTGCCTCTAAGTGACGTTGCTGCAATCTCTCCCACGTCTCCCGTGTTCTTTTCCCGTTCAGCCCCAAGCGCCGCATGCCGATTTATTCTCTGAGCTCGCACGGTTTCTTTATTGTTTTTTTTTTTCCCTGACGGCTACAGCAGTGCTGGCTTATTCGAGCCGGGCATCGTGACAGAAACAATGGCTCCGAGTTCCTGAACCGTTTAGCTGATAATGTTAATAACGACGGTGACCATATTGTGGTTTTCAAAAAAAGAGGACGAGGCTAACTGGAGGGGAGGGTTGCTGGGCAATCGACATTGGACATGTGCCTCGAAAGTAATTAATCTTTAGTACTATTTTGAAAAAAGTATCAAGTTCAACTTCTTTCTAAGCTTTAAAAATACTTGAATAGTTGTGGTTTCATTTGCATATGTTAAAAAGAAGGCTTATGTTCTTTAAAAGCTTATTAACATCTGAGGCTAAAATGAAGGCAGTTGCATTCATTCATCAGCACTTTTAACGATGTCCTCAGAAGTCGAATGAACCCAACACTCTGGGCCCGGCCACACAGGAACTTTTTACTGAAGTAAACCCGCGCACCATCAGCTGCAGTGACCCTGCCTGCTCTTACAGAATAGCTGGTGTTGGTAGCAGTTTTGTGCTTTGCCAAGTGAATATGCACTTTTAATAAAAGTGAAGCACATCTGCCTCCACAGAACTTGTCTTCTGTTCTACACCCTCCTTTTTGAAACTCTTTTGTATGACACTTCAGATATTTCTGCAAAAGGACGCTATCCAGTGAAGTGAGATGAAGACTGGACTCCTTTGGTACAGTGTCTCTTTGGAAAATCCTTGGGTACTGCTGGTGTGACTTTGTGTTGAGTGAGTGGTTGTTCATGGAGTCTGAAAAGTGGCACAATACTTGCACTGTGAGGGAGCATCAGTTATGGCACTATGGCCAAGAGCAGTGTTTGGGGGTGGCAAAGGTTGCGATTGCCTCAGGCCCCGTGCCTAAGGGGGCCCCGCTTTTGATGTCCGTGTGTCTCGTTTAAGTGGATTTGTCAAGTTATATTCTCCAGTTATATTTTGGTAAAGTCCACGTTATCTTGCAAAAATTTAGCTGTATACTGTAATGAAAAAATCTGGTGTATGTTAACATTTTTATTAAATTCGCACACAAGTTCATACAGTCCACACATAACGGTAACAGCGTTTGACGTAACCGGCCCCACATGGGGTTGGTCATCCCTAGACCTGCACACCCCTAAGGCTGCCTCTGACTATGGCCATGTGGTGCGATTCCCCGAGGGTGATCTGGCTCACAGGATCCTCATTGTTGAGGACCCGAGTGGCTGGACCAGGCCAAGGGGACGCCCATGTAACACCTGGCTGCAGCAGATAGACGATCATTTCCGGAGGGTGGGACTGGACAGTGTGTCTACCTCAGGGGGTTGCCAGCCAGGATCCCAAGCTGATTTGCTGTGTGTGGCAACAGGCTGTACCAGTGCATGCTCCCCAAACTGACCTGACCTGTCCATGTTTAGTAGTACATGATTTCCATGCAGCCCTCCAGTTGTTCAATAGCTGTTTTGCACATAGTGCTGTGTTTGTTAAATAAACCAATTATGTAAAATATGGCGGTGCAGAAACACAACTGTTGTCAACCCTCCACGATATTTTTTCCCAGAAAGTCCACGACACGTCTGCCAGGTGTTTACTGATATATTTGGTTCACTTGAAAGTTTGCAGTATGGAACACAAGCAAACTAACTGGAAATTGAAACAAAGAAATGAATCAGAGTAGAAGTGTGAAACCGCTTTAAATGTAATTAAGTTAGTGCACCGATATGGTGAACATCTGTGGCAAGTTATGAGGCTTAAGTGGATCGGTTTACAAACAACAGCAAACCACCTCAGACACAATGGATAGGGGAGATCCTCCTACTGCAAACAGCATTGAGCAACTAAACGACAAGTCTGAAAAGGTCAAACGATATTGTCAAGAATGCATGCCTTGTGTCGTCACTATCTAAGATGGAGGTACGGATTCTCTGTCATTCCAAAAATCATCATAGACAGCAGGACGACTTGTAAGTGGCTTTAGGAGTTTTATTTTGTTTCTCCAGCTGGTTTCTGACTCATCATTTTGTACAAAGTTTTCTTTTGATTGATCACACCTGGCAGTTGCCCCCAGAACACTTAGCCTAGCAATCTCACCACCCTGTTCTTGTCACCTCTGTGCCTCGCCTTCGTCAATCAAGCTCAAAGGGAATTACAAAGCCTCCCTTGAATTCTGTTCTTGATTAACAGATGTGTAAAGAAGCCATTGCTTTTTTTTACATAGTAGTTACATGTTGTCACTGTTGAAGCTGTCAATTTCAATTCCTTTTGATATACTTAACAATAATTTTGTGTATTCATGTAATGAGCACCTTGGCATTCCAAAGAGGAGATTCAACACAACATCTCAAATTAACACCCACTCGAGCAAAAAGTCTTTAACGTAACTAGACACGAGACAGTGCTGCCAGAATAGTAGAGTTATCGCAAGTATTTATTCAATTCTGACATAAATTTAAGTTGTGATATGATTGTAACTTTTATGTTACTCAGGGTTTTAAGTGCATTTTCTTTTTGTTTTACATTTGTGTTATGTTCTATAAATTGTTTTGTAAATCACACTTTGTTCCTGTTTTGCTTTTTTTATAAACATTTTCTTTCTTAGTTTGTGTTCATGTTTGAAATTAGTTTCATCTGTCTCCTCTCTTAAATTAAATTCCTTGTGCCATATGTATTGAGCCTACAGGGGCGGTGCCACCTGGCACTGTGGCTGGAGAGTCGGTTGGTGGCATTGCAGAGGGGGCAGCCCTGGTAGCAGTGCTTTGGCATTGTGTTCACCTCCTGCTCTTGACTTGTGGCTTTCATTATAAAGTGCTATCTTAGGATTTTCACTTGGATTTTTTTTCCCTGTATGCCAGCCTTTTGTTTTCCATTTTTTTTTATTCCTGCCTTTTTCCGGCTTTCTTTCATACAATTTTTAAGTTTTTATAATTAAACTTTGTTTTGGTTTTGTTGGTAAGTTTTTAACATTTATCCTTTCTCCCTTCAAGAATATTTTTGAGTGTGGGGTGTCACGGCTCAGTCAGGGTTTTATTGCTGGTTCAAGTATGTTTTCTGTTAGTTTAGAATCTTTTTGCTTTCTTTTAAATATTTTGTAGATTTTATTGACAGTTTTTTTGTTGTTTTGTTTAATATTGTTTAATGTTTTGATTAATATTTTCTTTTTTGATAATTCTGTATTTCTGAAAAAAATGTTACTTTTTTCCACCTTGTCCTTTTAATTATGTTTCTTGTATGTCGAGCCTGGGGGGCAGTGCCACCTAATGCTATAGCTGGGGATCCAACTGCCCTCCCCCAGTGATATTAAAAGGAGAAGCAGCCAATGACATGGCCACTTCAGCAATTAGGATTTCTCTTGTCATTTCACGTTTTTCTGGTTTTTGACCCAATGCACTAAAATTTTGGGTGCTGCTTGTGAGTTTTTTATTTACTGGATTCATTTGGTTTACATTTGCCTGCATGATAAACCTCTTTCATTTGTCTTTGCTCCTGCCTTAATTTTTGTACACCACTCTTTTGCTGTTTTGAATCCTCTCAAAATATTTTATAAAAAATATATTTTTATTACTTGCTAGAGTACACCATGAGATCCCTTATTAGTGGCCCCACTGCCAGTGGAAGGACTAAGTATATCTAGGACCCCAGAAGTGACTCCTAGAAGGTGCCCAGTAGTATTTACTGGCAAAGGGTTAAATGCCCCATCCCACGATGATTTTTTAGGAAGTCTGAGTTGAGAGGCGAGTCCCTGGCAGGGGCTCAGGTGACACAATGGAGAAAGGCCAGGAGGTTGTGTGTGTACTGGTGACTAAGGTGGGCATGAAGTGACTTGTGTACTTGAGGTAGGTAAACTTACCACCTCCCCATGAAGTCAGAGAAAACCTGATACTGGTCAGCCACTGAGGCACTGATTCTGTGCTGTCTTTCCCCTTTTGCTTGAACTTGGAGTATTAACATTTCCTTCCAACAGCTTTTAATTTTATATTTGTATACCTTTGATCATAAATTTCAGCTTCATACCATGTAAATCTTGGATGAAAAATAAATCCTTTTAGAAGCTGACTTTTAAGCGGAACTTCAACAGTATGTGTGACTATGGCAGTACGAAATCTCAGAAGAGCGTGAAAATGTAGTACTCTATGAAAATGTACCATAAAATCAATGCTTAATATACTTTTAAAATTGCAGAGGTTTGCTGACATAGAAAATCAAATATAAGCAATGCCATTAACAGTAAAATGTAATGCATATCCATAGCAGACAAATCTCAAACAAGACGCAAACCAGCCAGTTGTGTCAGCCATCTGTGTCTGTGTGATGAAAGCTTTTTAAGTTCTGTACTACAAAAATGGTGAAATGTATTAAACAGAATAAAAAGAAAAACATCAGATCTAAATAAAAAAAGTTGAATGCTCCATTTGTCTGAATAAATTAGTAAGGAGGGATGTTCTTGGGGCTAAGGGAACTAATGACCTCTGCCAGATGTAGAAGATGGCACTTTAAGAGGATTAGCAAAGCGCTCCTCAGGCAAGCAGCTTGCCATCTGGAAAGGAACGGGAATTTTCAATTTTGTAAATATCACTGAAAGAAGCTAAAGAGTAAAAAGGTCACTTTTCAGTTTTAACATTAGGATTTCAGTCAAATATGACTATAAATAACACAAATATGCATCATCAAAATGGAGATCTGTCCATCCACCCACTTCAAGTTTAGGGTTGTGGGGGGCAAAGCTTCTAAGGAAGCACTGTGTACAAACTGGGAGCAACCGCTGGCCGTTAAAAAGTTGATTCTGTACTGAACTTCCAATGTAACTTGAGGAAAATAAAAGTTTAACGCTGTAAATGAAGTAACAGTTTTTATTGTGGTTAAAGTATTATCAGGTTTGAATATCTGATTGGTCTGATTTGTGCCTTCTCCCACAATGCAATGCATATTTTTTATTTTTCTCTGATTTGCCAGTGCATACAACAGCCTGGATTGGTCTGTGATGTGACTCTCGGGGTTAATGTCAGCTGGCGTGTGTGTCCTGCCCATTGTGATATTCATCTTCCTGGCTTATTTTTAAGTGTCTTTGTATGTTTATTGTACAGTGATCCCTCGCTATATCGCGCTTCAACTTTCGCGGCTTCACTCCATCGCGGATTTTAAATGTAAGCACATCTAAATATATATCACGGATTTTTCGCTGGTTTGCGGCTTTCTGCGGACAATGGGTCTTTTAATTTATGGTACATGCTTCCTCAGTTTGTTTGTCTAGTTGATTTCATACAAGGGACACTATTGGCGGATTGCTGAGAAGCTACCCAATCAGAGCACGTATTACATATTAAATAAAACTCCTCAATGATATACGATATGCTTCACGTGCGGCGCTTCGCACACTTAAAAGCTCTAGCAGCACGTATTGATTTTTGTTTACTTTCTCTGTCTCTCTCTGACATTCTCTGCTCCTGACGAGTGGGTGTGAGCAGAGGGGCTGTTTGCACAGAGGCTGTTTGCTTAGAAGATACTGACGCTCCTGTAAAAAATGCTGAAAGACTACCTTTACATTGATCCCTTCATTGCGGCCCTTACATAAAAGCCCAACAGCCCTATTGATTTTTGATTGTTTACTTTACTCTCTCTCTCTGACATTCTCTGCTCCTGACGTGCGCACTCCTTTCAAAAGGAAGATATGTTTGCATTCTTTTAATTTTGAGATGGAACTGTCATCTCTGTCTTGTCATGGAGCACAGTTTAAACGTTTGACTAAAGGGTGTTATTTCATGTCTAGAGGGCTCTAATAATGTTAAAAAACGCATTTAGAAGGTTGTAAACAGGTTTTCAATGCTCTAACTGCGAAAATAATAGATTTATAAATAAAGAATCCTTCATGGAAATTCATTTATCTGTCTGGAGCGGATTAACCGCGATAAAAAAGGGTTTACTGTATAACTGTGCGGAGAAAATTTATAAACAGTGTGGGAGAGTTTCTAAGGGCTTAAAATACATAAAAATAACCATACAAACATATGGTTTCTACTTCGCGGATTTTCACCTATCGCGGGGGGGGTCTGGAACGCAACCCCCGCGATCGAGGAGGGATTACTGTAATTATGTTAATAGTGTTCTATTTATTTACTATTTGACTTCTCTGTGTAAACTGCTTCTCTCCTATGTCCCTTGTGTGTTGTGGTGGTACCTCAAAGGGCAGGCCCACCCTGACATCACCACACCCGAGACCCCACTGGCTCCTGAAGCCACAGAACAGGAGAGCTCAGGGGTGGTGCATGGAAGATTATGCAGTTTTGTGAGGGTTGTGTGTTTTTTGCTTGAGGATTTACTGATTTTGCTTTCTATTCGCTCTGTTTCTTCTTGATTTCGTGTATTAGGACTTGTTTGCTATTGGGTTGCCGTTTTGGCAACTCCTTTTGCCTCCATTTTGCTCTTTTTGCATTTTTGTTATATTTTTCTTGTTTTGATTTCTAAAGATATTTTTGAAGATTTCTTTCTCAGACTAAAGTTTTTTTTTTGTTTCCCATGAGAGTCACTTTGATATTCTGAGACAAAGTATTTTTGAAGCTCTCTCCACTTTTGGGGCCAAAGCAGGCCAGCAGAGTTGGTGTTTAAGCTATTTGGGGTGAGGCCTATTCTAAGCAGGCAAGCAGTCCAGGCCTAGCTGTGTAGCCATTAGCAGGACTCACACCCTCTTAGGCTGGGGTTCTGACTAAAACTAACCCGATTAAAAGCTTAAGTTAATTATTTTAAATATTGAATAGAATATTAACAACCAATAAAACGTAATTTACAATGAATGTCAGCACACAGTATAAGAAACTAATGCTGAAAAATGTAGTTGTAAAAATAATAACAGTATTGGCGTGTGAGTCAAGTTGTTCTGCCTTAGGCTGACATGGCTGCTGTCTTGCACTCAGCAGTGTCGGGACATTTTCTAGCCCCCTACGACCCTGTAATGCAATACTCACAAAGTGGGCAAATGGAGTGGCCTCCATCATCTTACACAGTTCGCTGCATTTCAGTTATCATACAAGGCTTTGCATTGTCCTTACAGCTTTTAGTACACACAAGTCATTCATTTGTTCTACTTTAATGCACTTTGTTGTAAGGAGGCTGGCCCATGAATGAAGTCCTTTATCAAACCAAGAGCAGCCACAGACTTAAAAGAACAACAACCTGGAAATAAAAGTAACTCACTGAATGTTCTGCACAAAGCTCCTTAAAGTCTTTATTCCATATGAAGAGGCATATTTTGACAAGCAAACTGAAGAAAGCAAAATCACTGCTATATACAGTAGAAAAATCATCACTAGCACAGTCATTAGCACTGCGGCCTCACAGCACTGTTTCCATGCGTCTGATAGACAAGCAGGCTAGACTGACTAATAATGCTAAGGTGGACTACTGGGGAACGTGCCTACTTACTTATGGACAGTTTCCATGCTAGCCAGGGAATTTCTTCGCTTGGTAACTGTTCATTTTATAAAGATTGCCAATTTGTTTTAGCAGCTGTTGTTACTGTATATATAAGAGAATAAATGAAGGATAGTAACATAATCAGAGAGTGTAGCACCCACCTCCCGACTGTTCTCCTTGCAGATGGTGAGCCCAAATGCAAAGAGAACACACCACATTTTGAGGCTGAGCTTGACTGTGCCACACTGGCCACTCTGCTAGTAGGAAGTGACATGTGTACACCAACCCTGAGGGTCCACAGTTAGGTGTCGGTATCAGATCAAGGTAAGGTTCAGTTATAAGTCTAGAGAGTCATCTTATAAACCAAAGTTTCTACACCTCTTCGCCTTAGAACAACTTGTAAACTCCACACAGCATAACTCTTTCCAGTTCAGCCCTCGTCTGGAAAGGCAGATCAAAAATAACAGCAGATAAAAGAGAGATAAAAGGAAACAGATGGCTTCCATATCTTAAAGAGCTACACTACAGGTCAGGTTAAATAGCATCTCTAAACTAGAACAGCGTGAGTGAGTGGACTGTTATCTCTGTTATTGTGTGCCTTGCACATGATATCCTTTTGCTCTCCTCAAAGATATACTGTACTAAGTGCGTTCAGAAACGGAGGAATGAATGAATTAATAAAGGGATGAATGAACAGAATACTTAATTAAGCAAGGCAACCAAGTAAAGAAAGGGCTTAACCTCCAATTTAAAAACTTCAAACAGATTTTAGGCACACGAGTGTGCACATATATTTTATAACTTTACCCAGTTGTTATGATAATAGGCTACAGCTCTTCATAATGAATTCTGGCCACATCTTCTAGTTTTCAAACCACTCCTTACCATCCAGATGGATTTCACACTGCAATCTGAACGTATACAGTTAATTATGCAGAAATATGCCGACGCACTGCAAAAAATGAAATCTAAGCAAGTGATATTATTTATATCATGACATTAAATCTTGTTTTCCTTATTGTAAGAATTATTGACTTACCAAAAAATTAGCATTTACAATTATTTAGCTTACTTTAAGAAATCTTGTCCGGTACATTTTGCTTACCCCATTTATTGGCAGATTTTTATGCTAAATAAAAACCAAGCAACTCTTGTTTAAAGTTTTTTTTGTCTAGTTTTTGCATATTCATTTTTTTTTTTTTGTCTTTTGCAGTGCAGTAGTCTGTCTCACGCACAACAGATAAAACTAAACCTCCATTACCTATAAATGCAGAACTACATCTGTTCAGTTCCCCTCATTTAGCCCTGCTAGCTAGCATTAGTTAATAACGAGCAGACTGATTCAGCAATGATTTATGGGCAGCCTGGCAACAGGTGAGATCCACAAAGGCCGAAGTCTAATGAAAATGTTTAAACTAAGAACATGCTGTAAACTAAGCATCAAGCCAGAATGTTTCTACTTTAAACTAACCTCTGAGACTACTCGAAAGACTTCATCTATCCTAACTATAGATAAATGCAGGTCATGTTATTTCAAACACATCATGCAGGCATTGTTTGCATAATGTACTCCTGTAAAAAGATTTCAGGAGAAGTACTATTGATCAGCACACTAGAGTGGAATACTTTGAACCACTGTAATCAATAACATTTTTAAATAACATATTCCTGGTCCTAAAAATAACAAAAAAAAAACAATACTTTCAAAAGTAATCACCATTTCAGTAGGTCTGTGGGTCCCATTACAAATATATAATTATACTGTATGTAATCAGATTGTTCATAAAAAAGAAAGACAAGACAAAAACTTTTTTTTTCTGTCTTTTGAGTAAAACTGAAAAAGGAACTGAGCAGTTTGTGGTGTTTGGTACTGGTTTCAGCGCGAAGCACTCCCAGCACCACTGCAATGCTCAGGGCCTGAGCTGTTACCAGAGATTATTCCTCTCATTTGATTTTCTTCTTTCAGCCTGGCAATTTCATAGTTTTCCTTCACTTGCTGGAATATGTCTGGGTTGAAAATAACATCCAGAGCAGTCATCACAAGTGTCTTTGCTGTTCTCAGAGTGTAGAATTGTGCCTTCTCTGAGCCTGTAAAAATAACAATGAATATACAGATTATCAAATCCATCCATAATCCAACCTGCTAACTACAGGGTCACGGGGGTCTGCTGGAGCCAATCCCAGCCAACACAGAGCACAAGGCAGGAAACAAACCCCTGGCAGGGTGCCAGTGCAAAACAAAAAAAAAAAAGGCTTATAAAATGGATCTTTCACAATTGTCTGATAGCAACTAAAACATTTGTCTCCATGTGAGACATTTGTTAACAATACCTGTGGCTTCAGTATATTCCTCTGTATGATTGAGTGCTTCAGTTCCAATATAAAAATAAGTGTGTATTCCTGGAACAACAAAGGACACGTTCCCAAAGTCAGTCGAACCTGCAAACATTAAGTAAAAAAAATATAAACTCTCCAGAGCCCCTGGGCAAGGTCTGTTTTCCAATTCTAAAATATGCTGATGTGAACAATTCTAACATAAGCTGATCCTGTACAACACTCTAAAGAGAACCCTAAAGAGAAATTACGACATAAAACAGCTGCAGTTCAAAACTGAAGGGCGATGCTCACATTTAATAGTTACTTTGGCATCCTACTAGAATATAAAAAAACACATTTAAGGTCCTTAGAGTCATGAAAGACATTTTTACACAATATATCTACAGTACATATTATACGTGTGTAAAGTCTTCTCTCAATGTCCTAATGCTATGCTATAGAGCAGTGGTTTTTATTTTGGATTGGGGATTGGCCTTCATGCAGATTTGCAGTAAAGCACTTTAAACGTGTCCCTAAACTATTGCTGCCATCTCATCTGTAATCAAATGTCAGCTTTAAGTGTCACAGAGGAGCATCAAGTGCTGCAACAGTAAACATGTGCATTAACAGAAAACACAAAAAGCTGTCCACCTTTTATAGTATCATTCCTGCATGCAGAGCATGAAAAACAGGATACTTTTTAATACTGACTTTCTTGCACATAGCAACCTGAAGCAAAAAAAAGAAGAGCAATCTGAACGATTTCCTGCATACATTGCTATAGGGCAACAAATAGACTTTTTACATCTTGTCTAACCTCCATGCAGTTTGGCAAGAACTGAAAGATTGATTACCACAATCATGGCAACTCTCCTATGTTCAGCATTGCAAAGCGTGAAAGAAACAATGTATATATATATATGTGTGTGTGTAAAAAAAAGAAAAAATCAAAAACAATTTTCTTAGCAGATTTCCTGCATTTTAACACAAAATATGAAAGGATACTTTTCCAGAAACTACTGCAGGGGCACTGTCTACTCCCAAAACCCACCCCAACAACAGTGAACAAGCTGCGATACATTAGGAGATACTGTAGTTTAAGGAAATTCCAAGCAGCATCGTAAAAAAGTAGTTTTAAAACAATAAAGAGGCTATGTTTGTGTAGAGTGCCAAAGTGAATACTTTCTAAAAATAATAAGAGATTGTATCTATTTGGTGGTAGAAAGTTAATACTTTCTAATCTTTTAATTATTTGTTTAATTTTCACTATTTTTTGGGAGGATCAAATTTGGTTTTGTAACAAACATAAACAGGACCTATACAATTCAAAAGACGCCCTCACTGGCATCACCAACCCAACAATATTATATGATTTAAGAGGAAATGACTATACAGGGTGGTCCACATCTAATTATGCATATCCAGATCGTCTGGATGACTTTGATTTATGCGGGGACTATTCCAGTTCAGTGCAAAGACGATTCTTCATGTCGTCAGTTCGCACAGTTCTCGATGGTCCAGGATTTTTCGGGTGATTTTCTAAGTAATAAATTTAATAAGTTATAGCGTAATGAAAATTGCATAATTAGATCTGGACCACCCTATAGTGTATGGAGCCTGATGGCAAATTAAGAAAGTCAGCCTTTCACAACCAAAGTGAATGAGAAAAGGCAACAAGCAGCAAGACCGGATTAAGACCCCCACAGGCCCCCAAGATGACTAAATAAATAAAGCTCCTTAACAGGTAGTTAATCTTACTTTGAACAATACATTGTTTTGTGTGGACAGCTGATCATTTCATCGAGCGTGTTGAGGGGTACCTTCTTGGTGAATTTGGTGCTCAGACACTCAATCATCAAGTGGGGTGGGGGTGGCAGGGCTTAGGTGTTATGGACTGGAAGATTACAAGGCTCCTTGCCATCAAGGGCTCCTGGGTGCACAACCCAGAAAACCCTGACGGTAGATCAAAATGAGCTCCTTGTCACTGACCATCACATACCTAATCAATCAGAAGATTGTTGACCAAAAGAATAAAATGATAAAAGAAGATTTCTAAAAGTTATCACAGACATAAAATAAGAGGCCAGTGATAGTTTGGCAGCAATGGTACCCATGAAGAACAACCTCTGCTGGACTAGTTAAAGAGAATATGAGAAGGCTCAGGAGTCAGAGAGTGTTGGACAAATTTGAATTGGGACAGGCACAGGGACAGTTCCAAAACTTGTGAAGGAAAGTTCTAGAAACGTGTAAAAAGTAGAAGGGACAAAGGGAATTTGGAAAAATCTACTGTACTGCAAAACAAACATTTACAGGGAATAAGATATTAGTATTAGTAATAGACACAACTAAACAGAAAAGACTGATGACCAGCATTCCTTGAGGACAAGAGTGACATTCTTGAAGATGATATTATCTGATTTATGTCAGTAAACAGCAAACTGCAAAAGAGCTCTTTCAGGAATTTTACTTAGTTAAGGCTGCATGTAATGGAGAATTTGAAACAAATGTATCCACAAAACAATGAGAATGAAAAGTAAGATTTTGTCCAAAACTATTTTTAGGGAGGAACTCTAAATTGATAATCTGATCTGATTATCATGTATATATTTTCAATGCTATTTGAAGACTCACTTGGTTGGCTATGAACTGATGTGACACAGGCCTAAAACATTTTATGCTTGTGGTCTATAGAACAGGTGCTCGGTTAGATCCCTCTATCAATTTCTGAATAAATGATGAGAAATAACCAGGAAAAAATTAATCTACAATTGCTAAATTCCACTGGATTTGATGTGGGATTCTTCCCTGTGCAGGTTGAATTTTATATAATGCTTTTGGAAGGTAGAGGAGACACCTGACTTAGAAGAGTTACTTAAAAATGCAATACACTTACTTACCTGTGCCTATGTCAATGGACACTTGCATGTACAGCCCTATATTAGTAGTTATATATGTTAATAAATAAAGAAATAAAAGAACTAATGTTCAAATGTTTATTTAAGCAAAATCAAAGCAATAATATACATTCAGAAATTATAAGGAAAAAGTTGAACATTACAGTTGTGTTTACATTATAATACCTAATACAGTATACCAAAACAGATTATATTTTCAAAAAGAATCAATTTGTTTTTTTTATTGAGATTGGTGTTTCTGGGTCTTAAAATCACAAATTCTTTTAATACCATGTACAACATTGGAAAGTTGAATCCTCATATCTGGCACAGCATTTATGTTGCAGCATATGAAAATCCACAAATAAATCACAATGAAAGGAAGTAAGACCTGAATTACTCATTTTCAGGAATGTTTCTATTAATCTAGTCCAGAAAGCATTTAATGGGCGTTCCTTATACTTCTGTTTCAGATCAGAATGATTATTAAATTAATTAGTCCTTCATAATCATTTGCAGTAAAGCTGACTGGCTTAGGTATAATTATTAAAGGAATTCAAATTGGCTTCCGGCAAATACTGCAAGAGAGTCGATCACACATCATGTAAATGCTGGTAGGCCTAAACTATGCTAGGAAATTGTTTGTAGTTGTTAGCATTCATTTCTAGCAAAAATCACGTAACAAAGTGAAGTAGTCAAAATTATTCTGTTCAACTAACGGTATCCAGAATTCCAATTTCTTACTGAAGGATGAAATTCTATCCTTATTGCTAAAAATTGTCACATTCTTCCCTTGTACCCAGTGCATTAGCTCTCGTACTGTGTCATCAGAAGAATCTTTAATATGGTGTATAACAGGATTATTTGTAAATTGTACTGCACCTACCTTTTCAGCAGACTACTCATTTAACATGCATGTCACAATATCTTAATAAGCATTTCTTCAAAAGTGTGAGCCTCATCACTAAGTGCAATATAGTAAATTAGGCGAAATGATGCCTCTGTTGCATTTTCATTGTCTGTTTTAATTAGTGTAAGCGCTGAAAGTTTAGAATTTTCCAATTAGTTCCAATGCCCCTTAAAAGATGTTTATATTCAGCATGGTTTGTTCCACGTGCCTACAAAGAACTGTTCATACCACTTTGCATCCAAAGCATCTTTATTTCCAATACATGTAAACCCAAAATTCAAGTAACTGTCACCATATTTTCATTTTGGACTGTTCCTCACCTGTAAGGGAGGCGGTAACAATATTCAACTTTTTTATTAACCTTAGACATACTATTAGAAGTACTTGCTTCTTGTTTTAAAATCCCCTTTTTCAGCCACAAATCCATAGTTAATTTGTAATAGTAATATTACAAAATACTGAAAATATCAAAATAAATATTTATGCAAGGAATCAAGTTTAACTAAGCTGACTATTTTCTTCACTGCTACAGAAGTAATTTCATAATTACAAAGACATTTCACATCTTAAAACATGATTATCTCATTTCATTCACTTGACCTAGCCTAAAATCACAACAATGTCATTAGGCCAACGAACGGTACAGTTCCTGTGGCAATCGGCAGAAAAACCACATGTGGAGGGAGCTGACAGACAAAAACAACAGAATCCCTGTGACATTGTAGGAGTTTTTTTACGGATATTTTTGAAATGAAGGACACTTTGAATTAAAACAGAGGAAGAAAACTAATGAGCAGTAACTACCGTATATCCTGTAATTGTAAACTAAATACTTGTATGGCTCTGATAAGTTACTCGGATCTATACAAGAAATTTTTAAAATGGAACGAGAATTGAGAAAATGGAAAAGAAAGTTAAAGGCACAAACTACACTTTAAGACATTGTACTGAAAAAATCAGTCAATGTGGCTCTAAGCACTAAGAAATCCTACTCTGCAGAAAAAGGATGCAGAATATGCAGTACTAATGTCTATTAATTCATTTACTAACTCATCTTCGAGTCCACTTAGTCTAGTTTAGGGTCATAGTGAGTACTGACAGGAATTGACGCTCACCCAGCCCATTGCATGGGACACTTGCAAACTGCACATCCAAAGCTGGAATCTGAACCCAGAACAGTATTGACACTGCTGTATAATAACTTAATGGCTCTATATAAAACGTCAATTTTACATTTAGATTGCCCCTGTATTTTGATTTTGCTTACTTTTCTTCACAGTTATACATTATTACTGTGTTCTTCCTGCCTCAAAACTTCAGGGGCATAAATCTGAATCCTGACCCAGTCAGTAATGATGTGTACATTTTCCTTTGTCCCTGCAGGTTTTTTTTCCCCTAGATGCTCTGTTTCCTCATTCATTTCAAAGGTGCCTATGTATGTGAAGCTGATAGGCATGAGTACAGGTGTAAATGTGCCCAGTGAAAATAGCAAAAGATTATATAAAAATTGCATCATATGCTGTCAAGTTGGGCTGCAGCTTCACAACTATTTTGTAATGATAATGTATGGATTTCTCATGATGATCTTTAAATTATGCAATTAATTCTCAATTACTCTGCAGTATGCAAGTAAGCAGAAACATATTTACACACATATTAATTTTTAAACATAATATAATATGTGTAACTTGATGCACATGTAACTTTACACTGTAATCTAGGAAAAAATTAAATCTGAATTTGCCTTCCTTAAAAATGCATTTTATTTAAAGAAACGATTTACTATACTGTGAAGAACATTTTAAATCCAAACCTTCATGATAATAAATATACAGTACTTATGTCAAATGATTTCAGAATATTGGGGCTTGAAACAGTATAACTGTTCTGCTGTAATGTGCCAAATCTTCTTATATAATAGGCTACCATGGCTGTTCATTCGTCTGTCAAGGATTTTAAATCACCTGTAGCTCGTAAATTGTTTAACTTATTGACCTGACATTTGGTACACATATACTACGTGACGTCTTTCAGGGTGATGATTTTTATTACTCGCTTTCGGGGTGATGATTTTTATTACTCTTTTAATTTTATTTTTTGGTACAAACAACTTTCGGCAGCAGGACTGCCGTGCGGCGCATGCACATGGCTAAATCATTCTTGAGGCTGATTGAAGACTTAGGTGCCAGCTTAAGTGAAAAATTAAGAAAAAACATACTAAGTAATTGCAACACAAACACTGACTTAACCAGTTATAACGCAAAAAGATACCGACGGAAGAAGCGGGCCACTAGGGTGGAGAAAACGAGCTGCTCACGGGGCAGTAAGCGCATCAACCTCTGAGCAAACAAATGCTAATCTTAAAGAGAAAGAGGATGAAAACTATAAGTCAAGTGTATTCACTGCACGTTATCGTGCAGTCCGCCGTTACTGGTGTTTTATAAAAGCAGACATTTAAAAAGCACCTTTTACCTGATGGAGTGTTTAGAACAGTCTCATCAGTTGTAAACTGTACACCTAGAGATTTGCCATTTTCTTCATAAAGTTGCTCTAGGATTTTGTTTGGGAGCACATTGCGGTATTCATGCCTTCCGTATTCCAGTTCAATCTAAAACAAAGTAAAGCAAAGATGTGAGTGAATGCAGAAACGAAACACAACAGGCTACACTAACAGTTCTCATTGATAGACCCCACAGGAGTGAACATAAGCTGAAGAGCACTGTGTCCACAAGAACTGTGTACGCTACGTTGAAAGTTATTGTCATGTGTACAAAGCACAGTGAAATTTTTACTTGCATGCTCTACTTAGAAGTAATGACAATAATGACAATCAACAATAGATTATGAGTGGCTACAGATCAACCTTATGACCTGTACATAAAAGCTCTCCCTGAATCTAGTGGTGTGAGTGTTAATGGTCCTGTACCATTTCCCAGAAGACAGAAAGAAGAAAGGTGACTCCACACAGAATGACACAGGCCTTCAGTAATACTGTTTACTTTTCTAATTCATCTTGTTATACATTTCCTGAAGAGAAAACAGCTGTGATGCAGTGATTTTCTGTGCCACTGGCACCGCCTTCTGAAGTGCTGGGTGGTCTTGAACTGAACAGGTGCTGCACCAGGGTGTACTGCAGCCAGTATAGTTAAACTTCACTTTACATCCATGAGCACGGGTGAGCACAGATACAGATATAAAAGCTTTCCTCAACATGTTTAAAGTAAAGGCATTAGTAAGCCATCTTGACTATAGCCATTGGGTATTGTATGTGTTACTCCCAAGGCATCCACTCTAAAGCAGACTGCATTATGGGGTTAGTGTAGTCTGCCCCCTACTTCCTGAAGTCATTCACCTAAAGGCCACAACACTCCAGAGCAAAGTACCAAGTCAGGTAGGTGAAGTACAAACCATTAGTGGGACAGTGGGATACCTTAGATATTGGCTAACCAAACAAACTTAATGGAATGAATGACCTCCTCACACTTATCAAACTTTTGTTCTTTTGTGCTGTTAAAATCAAATAGTATGCACTATAAATTATGTTCAGATGACCAAAAGTAAAATTAATACCTGAATAAAGCATTTCATTTGTGTACATTGGCAGATTCAAGAAAATCAACCACCCTAACTTTTGCTTAACAAACTAAAGAATGTGTCATGTGTTTACAATGTATTAAATAATTTTCTATATTTCTTTTGAAAAACCCATTCTATTGTTGACCAGAGAAATGCATGAAGAAATGCTATGGGAGCTCTTGTGCATCAAAAACCGAAGAAGAATTGAAGGAGAAGACACTGATATGAGACGTTACTTTGGAAACAAAAGGCCTCAAGGTACACGGAGGAAAGACCAAGTTAATGGCTGGAGGTGAAGAGGCAGAAGGTGTGGTGTGTGCAGTAGAGGTGTTAGGAGATAGTCAGTCCTTTGCATAGGCTGTCAGAAGTGAGTGACTAAAAGATGTAGTGGTGTGAGGCAGCAAGAACATCCTTTGCAGAAAGTGTATATTTAGATATCAGTATTTGAGCTGTTTGCAGAATGGAGATAAGTTCTGCTACTTAGGACACATTTTGAGAGTAGATAAAGGTGTAGGCAGAATAGCAATAGTTAGTGCGAGAGGTGCTTGGAAGAAATTGCACAAGCAGTTACGCATTCTAATTTCTAAAGGAAAACTAAGGCCGAAGCTGTCTCACTTCCAGTTAAGACTATAAAATGACATAATTTCTAAAGGAGCCTCTCTGGCATTGAAGGGAAAAAAATATTAAAGTAGTGTGAGGAGAAGTATGCTCTATTGGAGTAAGATGTGGCCAATGAAGATGGAGCACAAAGCAAAGCTGCAAAAGATGAGAATGATTAAATGGATTGTGAAGTGTCACAGACAGGCAGGAAGATGAATTTAGAGAATGGGCTTGTATGGAGGCAAGAGAGCTGAAGAAACAAATTTAGACGGTAACCATCTAATGTAGGTAAACCCAGCAAATGGCTTATTAACTGGTAATGATATCAATCTCAATTTATTTATACAGCACATTTAAAACAACATCAGTAATACTGTAGCCAAAGTGCTTTATATTAAAACATACAATGAAAATAAATAGAAGTACAATAAAATGAAATACAGCGAGCAGTAAGTTAAAGAAAAGAAAGAAGATGACTAACAGGAGGGGAACCATCAGTATCAGTGAAGGTCACTGAAAGCTAGAGAATAGAAATGCGTCTTTTAAACAGTTCATTTGAAGGCGACTCCTTAATGTAATGAGGTGAAGAGTTCTACAGACGAGGTGCAGCAGCTGCAAAAGCTCTGTCCCCCTTAGTTTTACACTTAGTGCGAGGGACCATAAGAAACAACTAACTGGTAGATCTAAACTCTCTGGATGGCTGGTGTAAAACACACAATTCAGATAAATAAGTGGGAGCACACCCATTTATTGATTTAAAAATTGAAACTAACAAACAGCCAGTGTAAAGAAACAGAATCAAACTGTCTTGCCCCAACCACAGAATGGGCAGCAGCACTCTGAACCAACTGCAACCTGTGTATCAGGGATTTGTTGAGCCCAGAATATAATGAGTTACAGTAATCAAGCTGAGAAAAGATAAAAGCATGAGTAGCTTTCTCAAGATCCCTAGGAGATAAAAAAAAGGTTTGATCTTAGCTAAAAAGATGAAGCTGGGAAAAGCAACTCTTTACTACAGAGTCTGTTTCACAAAAGAGAGGTTACTGTTCATGATGCATGTCGCTCTGACTGAGTGTGAGGATGCAAGACTGTCGACATAACCCAAAAGTGAATTACTCAATCCAAATGAAACTTGGCAGTTATTAGTATTAAACAAATTGCAGCAACCTACTAATTTTGGTTAAAATCAGTCCTGCACATTTTATCTTTAAATAGAAAATAAGTTTTATGTTTTTTGCACACATTGGTCCACAATATTTTACTGCTAAAATCACAGCTTATATGGCGAAAGCCATGTGCCAGGCACATTAGATTTTTCATTGGCATACCCGACATCCAGTTGCAATTGCGGCAGCTTTGAAACAACATTCAGCCTTCTCACGGAGAACAGAAAGATCTTTGTACATTGGTGTACGGAGATAGAATTCCAACTGAGAAAAAGAAGGAACAATATTTGGCTTCACCCCTCCATGCCTAATTACACCTGGAAGATTAAACATAGCAAATTTTAGATGGAAATTAACCAGCTCTGAATTTTCCATAACAAACACACAATTATTTGCATGTTTTTTTTTTTGGCAAATAAAACACCTAAGCTGAAACACCTCCCCACCAAACTAGCACGAAGAAAACATGTTGCTCTAATACGTTTTCATTTTCATAGTATACAGTTTCTTAAAGTAATGTTTTACATAATTGGTACGTCCCAGCTTCTGAAGTAATAAAGTACATTCCAGCTAAAGGATACCTGTAAAAACTGCATGTTACAAAAAAAAACAGTTTTAGAAGATTATTACAATTCACTGGTTCAAAAAAAGAATATTCAGGGATCTTCGGGGCAGTGTCCTAGAAGACAAAGACAGAGATAGAGGAATAAAATGTGGGGAAAAAAATAGTTTATTAGTAGTAATACATCAGGTCCTCACCGTGCAGTCTCCAGTCAGGCTTCAGTTGCTGTCTCAGCAAAGACAAGTTGTTGTATGCAAGAACAGCAGCATCTAATGCATTAATCCCTTCCCAAGGGTACGCTGCAGCATGAGAAGCCTTCCCATAGTACTTCACAGTCACACTAAAAAATCAAAATCAAGCCCTTAAAAGAGGCTGAAAATGTTTACTTATTATGTTTCAATAGCCCTCCTTTAATAAACATGATAAATAGGCACTGGGCAAAGTATGGACAAATGTACAATTAAGAAAACTTACATAGTATGGCCTAGGTTGTTTTCATACTTAATTTAATTATCCTTTAATTTATATTTAAGGTTTATTCATTAAGTTTTGGCAGCTGCTGGGATCAAACTAGGCATATACCAAAACTTCTAATGAGCAGAGAGTTAAAATCACTTTATAGTAGATTAAACACTGTCAGCTGCACAGGGTCAAAGGTCTATGCATCATAAATTTCATCCTGAACCAGAAAATTCATATAATAACAGGAATCTGAAGAGGCTAGGGTTTCTTTTATTAAAATGATGTCAAAATTATACCTGCCTTTAAACTACAGGATTTCAGTTCAAATGTATTTGTCCCAAGAGGACAATTAAATTGTAGAAAAGACTCACCAGTTAACAAAATCATGTACCACTCACTAGACTGTGACTTATTTCCTTCTCATTGAGTAGGCTTACAATCATTGAGCCAGTAAATTTTAATATGAACCTATATTCAAATTGACTGATATAATGTAGAAAAATAACAAAAGAACACACACATAAAGGGACCCTATTGATATAAACAGCATATCAGACAGACAACCATTTACTTTAACTCACTGAGTCCTATCTGCTAAAATGTCAAACATTCTACCAAGTTATTGTCCCAATTAAAAAAATCTTTAAAAAAAAAAACCCTCTCTGCAAAAAGGTGAAGCTCAATGATATTAAAGTCATAGGAGAAGTCAAAAAACAACACCCTTGCAACAGATGGCATCCTCAGTCCTTCTATTGGCCTGGTATGAAAACTGAAATGGATCTAATAAACCCTGAGTTACTCTAGTGTTTCTAATGATTTAATTATAAATGATATGCTTTTAGCTACAGGAATTACTGCAGCAGTACAGCATAAAGCACAAAAACCAAAGCTGCAGAACTGATCTTCTTTGCCAAATACTGAAAGTGAAAGGCATACAGAAATACACTTCAGCATATGCAATAAGCAGAATCTGGTAACACCTTAGCATGTTTATATTTGTATTGTCTTATTTTGTTAATATAGTTTTGCTATTACCATGCAATTAATAAACTGAATTTTTCATTTTTTTTTATCTCCAGGAGGATTTGCACTTTGTATCTCTAGTAGTGGCACAAATACTGCACCTGTGAGATTCATATACTGAACACTACAATTTAACACAGCTTAGCAGAGGATACACAAGATCAAACCACCATTCACATAAATTACTATGACTAATACATAAGATAAAAAATGACAAACCATAATATTAAAACAAAACTGTATAAATATAAAAAAAGATTACACAAAGGTTAGACAAAAGCAAAGTTAAAGAAATAAATTGACAATGGTAAAAACTGTCTTTCATGTCATATTCATTCTCTAATTTTTAAAAAAACAGCAAACCCACCTTGTCATGTGGATTAAGCTAAATCTGAGCAAAGGCCTGGCCAATATAGCACCACTATTTTCAACTCATACTTAATAAATAGTGAATTGTTTGGATACCATTGAAATGATAATGGTTAAATGGTAATGCTTAAAAACTTTATAATTTCACTTCAATTTTAAAATATGAAATAATAATACTATATTAAATATAGATTTAATTGTATTGGTTATTAGTTTGAAATACAAGCTATGTCATGATGAATAAAAAAGTGCACACTCTGCACTTTGGTGCACTTCCTGTTCAGCAAAGGTGCCAAGCAGGAAGATTCATTTCTTATCTGCACCACTAATCTAGGTTATTACGGAACTTGTGTAACAAACGATAAAGTAACCTCTCTATTTATTCTGTTTGACTAAAATGAATCACAATATTTTTCTAAGTGTTTCCATACATTTTCAAATTATTATTATTTTTTTTTTTTAAATGTAGCAGTCTGAGCCTGTCGTTAGGCAGTATGTAATATGAAAATAAATTGACCTGAACACAACTCTGATCCCTTAAGTTTTATTAGCAGCAGCATCCAATGCATGTTTACTGCTTAAAGGATACCCCAATGTGATAACGTACACTACACTACTAGAATACAGTGTCATTTTGCTCTAATTGGTATCAAGGTGATGCGATGTGTGCAATCTAAAACCTCCCCCATATCAACCCGCAAACGCCTCAGTATAATTTAAAGCTTTTTGCCCATCACTGTAAATACAGTGGAAAGATATACAGTTTTGTGTATGTAGTTGGTTTCACCTTTCAATAGCCATCCATGTGAAGATCGCTCTATTTCCTTTTCACATACTATATGAATTTACAATACGCCCTACATATATGCAAACATTTATTTTTCTGTAATAACTTATTAATGAATACGAACAGTTTTACACATGTTTACAATGGTGAACTACTGGGCACTGAAGTGCTTTGTTGAGACCAATATTCTTTTCACTGCCTGCTTTTCCAGGGTACTGCGCTGGTTCAGACTGAGAAACGATTCCGCTGGATTGAAGAGTGCAGCTTCCACTTTCCAGAAACTTTGGAATTTGGCTAAACCGTCCCTTTAAGGACAGAGAAATTTCTGATTATAAAAATACACTTAACACAAAACTGCTTTGCTCAGTTTAAATAACGTTCAGAAGTCTCCAAGTGAATTTTCATCTATTCTTCCATTCCTTCATATCCTATGGCTGAACAGCTGCTGACTCCTGGCTTCTATCATTCAGACTGACACAGCTGTGAAAAACATGAGTAAGCATATCTGTGAAGGGTGTTAGAAGTATGGAACAGAACCTTGAACTCAATCCTTCACTTCACTGGAAGCCAAAGCAGTCTCTGAAGCAAACTGAAATTGTGATGTTGAGCCAAAATGTTGACATGAGGTACTGGGTATAGGATATGTTAAGAGTCTCTGCAATTGAATATCAGCATGTGAAGCATATTACAACAATCTCAACAGCAGGAAATGCATAAATACATTTTTCTGTATAGTAAAACAGTTTTCTAAGATGGTAAAAGATCAATCATTTAGTGGTGTGAATGTCTCAACTGAGTCAAAATGTTTATTAACTTTTGTTATGTTTTTTGCTTCTCTTTTTTGAGGAAGAAAATAGACAGATCTCATAAGCACCAGTAAGGTCTTCTATTTTTTCTCCATATTCTTTAATCCAACAACAATAGAGTTTTGCTTTGTCATGTAGGTTTAGGCATCATGTAGTTAACTATGCAGCTATGACAGAGTAGAGGCAAATTGGTGTGGAGCAAACATAAACCTTAGGATAACAGAGAAGGTAGCTGAAACCATGTTAATGACTAAAGATAACTGTGTCACAGAGAGAACAAATGACATTAAATAACAGACCTCCAGTACTACTGGTCCTGGTGAAAAACATGTTCAGTGATGAAGGAGACAGTGGAAGATCTTTTGTCTGCTACTAGGATGTGACTTAAATTAGACCAACGAGACTGTAATGAGGAAAACAATATACTGTAGCTCTTGAGTAACTACATAATCAGCACACTTATATGACCAGAGTCAGTAGAGAAAAAGGAGATAATCTGTGACTCTTGCAAAAGCACGTTCACCTCTTCCTAAAACCAGACCAGAAAGAGTTAAGTGGCTTATTGGAAGAGAACTGGTAATGCAGGTAGAAGAAAACATCATGACAAATTACTTTTAGCAACAGCAGAAATAAGTGGCTGGCCTAGAGCTTTTTTTTGAAGCAGTTATTTTGGTTGAGACATCTGCTACACATTCAAATTTACAAACGAATGGAAATCTAGACAAACTGAGGAAGGAACACGGAGCAAACTAGGCTGTCTTTCTGATAAACAGCTTACAAAACTTAGCCACAGGTGCTGGTGGACACGAGTAGACATTAAAACAGAACTGATGAACAAAAAGAGAATTTTTGGATTGTTTCTATTGTTCTCAGAGTGTCTAGAATACTTATTTGAAGCAGCTGGGTGAATCACCATTCTAAACGAGATTACATATGCTACAGAATGAATCCTAATGACCAGTTATTTTTCAAGAAGCCTAACTGGCCTAAAGATTGCCAAATGTTATAAAAATATCCATTACGTGTGCTAGAAGATAAGTTAACATGTAAAGTGAGTTTATTTTATAATGAGAGGGTTTAAATTCATCACCTATGTTGCCATAAAAAGTAAACCCATTTTAAATACACTAGGTCATGTGATCATACTGTAATAACCAGCATTAATATGGCAAGCATGGCCAAGGAGACAGAATCATGCTACAAAATTCAGAGATGATAATAAAATACTGCAGTTAACCATTCAGTCAATCAAGAAGAAGACCGACACATTAAAAAGGAAGCAATATTTAGTAAACATCCTCATCTTACTATTTTTACCTATACTTTCTACTGAAATACCATATGTTGAATATGCTTACTCATGTTCAGCCATATCTGGAAGGTAAGCAGCATCTTCCTGAGAAGGATGTGCCATAAAAACAACATCCATGTTCTCAAAGGCTCCAGCTTCAATAAGGTCAATCTTTCCCCCTCCGTCTTCTTCAGCTGGTGTGCCAAGCACGGTGACCTTAGAGAGAGAGAGACAAAGGGGGAATAAAATCACATCACAAAAAATATAAATAAGGCAAACATACTTTTTCATTAATTATATAGGTAAGGCACTTAATTCAATAGATATTGTTAAAACCTACTACAGAGGACTGTTTGAAACATACAGCTGAAACTATTTTACAGTTTTTCTCGAAGCAATCAGAGACAGCCATTGATAGCCACCTTACACATAATTTGTTAAAGATAAACTAGTTAATGTTTATGCCTAAATGAGTACTAGAATCCCAGCTGCTCTGGAAAATAACGTTATTGTATTATGTAAAACCTTACACTTAGACATGATTGATGAACTACATTCATTCATCCATTTTCAGAACCCCGTAATTCAATATAGATTGCTAGGGCCAGAGCCTATCTAAAGAACATCTGACACAAAGTGGGAACCAACCAAGAAAAGTTAGTGCTTTCAAGGACGAAATATAAGCATCACTATTATAAAAAATGTAGCCGTCTGGACAAGTGTTTTCTCCTTAGCATCTAAGCAAGAAGGAGTGCAGGATTTCTTGCACATAGACATAAAATGATGAAGTGAGCCTGAAGGAAAGGAATTACCTTCAGAGAAATATCAAGGCACACTTACAAAACAGCTTGACAGAAACATGTGCTCACCTATCTTAGGTCTCAATATATCACATTACTGTATTATTGTTATCAAGCAGGAGCCATACCTCTTCACTGTTTTAGCTGTGCCCCAAAGCACCACCTGTTTGGAAAATGCATTTAAACGTAATACCCGTATGTAAATCAACATCCATCCATCCATTATCCAACCCGATATATCCTAACTACAGGGTCACGGGGGTCTGCTGGAGCCAATCCCAGCCAACACAGGGCGCAAGGCAGTAAACAAACCCCGGGCAGGGTGCCAGCCCACCACAGGTAAATCAACATAATGCTTAAAATGTCATTTCTGTTCACTCACCAATACTCAGTCTTATAAAATATATCTCAAACTCTCTCCTTTCCGATTTTCCCCAAATTTTTTAAATATCTGTGATGTTGATTGTAGCTTTTCATTTTCTTGTTTTTATTTGCATATATTCTGGTTGACTGTCCTACATTACAAACCTTCATATGTTCAAAACATCTTCCGTGCCCACATTTAACTACAGTACTTAAAAATGAGCAGTTACTGCAATGTAATTTTAGTCTCATGCATCCTGTTTTAAAAATGAATAATCATAATTTGACTAAATTGTAAAAGCAAGTGCAGTGTATATACTGTCATAATCGATAATTACATATTATCACAAAAACAGGCAGATAATGTGATGTTCAGTTTGGTACATCTGTATAAAAGATGTTAAGGCCAAAATGATTTGATAATTTAAAAATTAGCAAACCTTCTTCCATAAATTATTATTAACAGCAAAACCACCCAAAATACAAAAAAGCACAATTAACACAGACAGGTTGCAAAAATAAGCAGAACACCTTGTGATTTTTATCATAGCAGCAGAAGCCTCAAAGTCTGTAAGCTTTATGTTACATTACACTTCAAACAAAGTGAAGCTTGCTTTCAGATTGCTCCTGTGTTACATGCCCATTTATTAGAAAAAAATAATGTAATGTCACTTTTCATTATCTTAAATAACACAATTTCATCTGCAAAGACATTAATAATATGAAGTCATAAAGCCTTAACAGCACTAATTTCAGGATATTAAGTATTAAGGTGTATTAAAATAGTGCACACTAGGAGAGAAAGTAACTGAATTAGTACACACCATCAAGTGTGCCTCTTTTCAATATTTTAAAAAGTTATGTTGACTTATTTAAATATGACAGCTGTGATGATGCATCTGTAAGCCACATATACAGTAGCACAATTTACCTTTTGTTTCTTTGTACTTTCTATAGTGAACTACAAATAGCCAGTCACAAAGAATAATTATGTACAAGAGTTGTTTATTATATCTAAAAATAACAAATGCATCAGATTTAAGTATTGTCACTAAATATGGAAGAACATTATTTTTCAACCTTACAGTTTCAATTCTTCCATCTGCTTGTGTATAATTAACAGTAAAAGCACATGAATCAAATTCTATATTTAAATATACATGAATTATTATTTTAGATTGAAACTGCACTGCCCCAATTAAGTTTGCATCCTGCTTTTCTATGTGTAATCTTGTGATTTCTACCATGATAATAATTACTACTGTTCTATTACTATTGTTCTATTATGTTTTTGAAACTGTATGGCTCTTATTTAAAGGTTCTTATAAGTTTACAACTGGAGTGTGTAAGTACACTATCATGGTTGAGAAAGTGTTTAGAAAATGTACATTTGTATAGTTACTAACTTACTGTGTTCATTTTCAAATGCTTACATGAATTGGAGTCATGCATTTTAAAGGAGATGTGAGATTTAAGATACAAGTTAAATTTCCCCCTGGGGTCAAATAAAGTTCTGTCTATCTATGTTATGTTCATAGCATACTAAGATATAAATATGTGCATGCAGTTTTTTTTTTTTTTTATTAATGCAAAAGCAAATGTATTTGTTGCATAACGTCCGGCTATATGGAATTATTATGGATGGTTTGCTGCAGGAGGTCTCTCACTATGTTTCCTAGAACTAGCTTTTGTTTATTGATAATGCTTAGTTATTTTTTATTTTGACTGAATGAACATTTATTCCAATCAAAAATATGCTGAAGTCAACACCTTCAATCGAAGTTGGTTATTTTCTGTTCCAGAATAGCCTAAGACCATTCTTGAGATCGACAGGGTACTCAGAAAAAGCGGGGTTTCAACAGACTTCCAAGCAGGCAGGCGTTCTTGTATTTATATAAGGAAAAGTCTGGTACAGTATTTCTATTGTTTGTTTCTAGCATTCATTGGGGTTAGAAAAGCAAACTTTCTATATACATCCATCCACCCATTTTCCAACCCATTGAATCTGAACACAGGGTCACGGGGGGTCTGCTGGAGCCAATCCCAGCCAACACAGGGCGCAAGGCAGGAACCAATCCTGGGCAGGGCGGCAACCCACCGCAGTCTATATACAGTATTTGTATTTTTTTTTCCCTGGGATATGGTTCTCAATTGTTTTAGCACCATTCTACCTTACCCTGAAGAAGGGTCAGTAGGTCCCAAAATGTGTCAAGTTTTACTATTTCAGGCTGGAATGTCTCTGGAGATGTCTTCTTGTCTTTGGTGAACTTTTCCATTTTGCTTAAGTACTACCTCAGTTTCTGAAGATATTTACAAACACTTTGGGCTTTCTTCTAAAATAACTTAATGTCCGTTAAATATTTGCTTTTATATATTTTTAATGGTGGCACAGTGGTAGCGCTGCTGCCTCGCAGTTAGGAGACCCGGTTTGCTTCCCGGCTCCTCCCTGCATGGAGTTTGCATGTTCTCCCCGTGTCTGCGTGGGTTTCCTCCGGGTGCTCCGGTTTCCTCCCACAGTCCAAAGACATGCAGGTTAGGTGGATTGGCAATTCTAAATTGGCCCTAGTGTGTGGGTGTGTTTGTGCGTGTCCTGCGGTGGGTTGGCACCCTGCCTGGGATGGGTTCCTGCCTTGTGCCCTGCATTAGCTGGAATTGGCTCCAGCAGACCCCCGTGACCCTGTGTTCAGATTCAGCGGGCTGGAAAATGGATGGATGGATGGATATTTTTAATGTTTGCTGTCAAATATTTATGCTATATATCTTTTCAGTTGTTGACTGTAAAACACATGTATTCTTCAACAGACATGACATACAGCATTTTAAAAAAAAATCAATATTTAATATATAATCAGTTCTTAATGCTGCCTTTTTTGTGCTGAAATATAAACAAGTGCAAGAGCTACACTTCACCTCAAAATATACAGTACATCACAGCATAATGTGGTGCTGTAAACAGTTTTTCCATGAATACAGCGATGGTGGAATCATCAGAAGTCATTTAAGCACTGAACATTTTAGATGTGATTTCAGTGTCCACAATAAATAGTGAGTTCCAGTCAGTTGGTTTTATAATGCTTACAAGTGTTGCAAATATAGAAACATGGTAAAACAGCATTCTTCAAACTTGTTTCTTTTGAGTTTCACACTGAAAAGCTGAACAAGTAAATATTAGATATTCAATTTAAATGGGTTTTCTGAAAACCTACATCCTGGCCTGTTTTACTTCAGATAGGAAAATGTATCCAAGTAAGGTTTCATGCACACTTAATTTACCTACAGTCTACTACCATTTCTTTTTAAAATGTTTTACATGTTTTAACAGATTGCATTTTTAATTGTAATCTTTGAAAACTAAAAATCGCAAAGTGCTTAACTTAATCGATGAATAAGGTCTGAAATAAACAGCAGGTAGACAGAATTCTCTGGAGAGACATATTGTGACAAAGGGAAAGTGGGAATAGAACAGTGTGGTAAACAAAGCCCTTGGGCTGGGGGATGGAGGGAGAAGGAACTGCCACCATTTCAGCACGTTTTGTATTGTGACCTCATTTTATTTTTTTTTTATAAAGATCATGTGCCTTTAAATTTTTGTTTTCTATTGAATTTGAGACATGGAGAAATCAAGGGCTTGTGACTTCTTTATTCTGTGACATAATAAAATGAATAATAAATATTTCATTGGACACAGTTTAGGCTGTTTGTACAAAGAGAAATTCAACAGGACGTACCACTGTCAAACTGTGTGACCTTTCACTGCAAATTTCAAACATATTTGAGAGATAGTTGTCTAAAATCACAATACATTTCAAAACCAATGACACCTGGCTGCCATACTCATGACATAGCATTGTCAAACCTATGTAATCCAATTTAACAGTAAGTGTAGTGTTTACAAATTAACTGAACTGAACTGAGTCCCAGGGCTATTAAAATTGCATTACTTACCTTCTCAAGAGGACTGAAGAAAGCCAGTAGACACTATACTCATACTTTTTTTGCTTCCTCAGATAGACTTATAATGTTGTAGGACACCTCTTAGGTCATACTTTTAGGCAACTATGATCCTTTTTATAACATAACTTAAACTGCTGAAACCATCTCAATCTAATTCAGGGTTACAGAGGGTCATGGCCTATGTTGGTAGCCCTGGCATCAAGGCTACACACAGCCAGGGACAAAGGCCCCAGTTTATTGCAGATCATATGATCCTTTTTATAATACAACATTTTAAAGTACTGCTAAAAGAAGGAGATATACATGCAGTTGTGCACATACTTCCAGTTTCACTAATTACAGTATCTGTCACCTAATAGGAGAAATAAACAACTAGAGGGATATAACATAAATGCTGAATAAAGCAAAAAATTACCAAGCATACTGTTCAAACCCTTCTTAAAGAAAAGGAATAAAAACAAAAATCACTAAAGCTGCTATATATAAATGTTTCCTTTACTTAGAGTAAAAATACTACATACGTAATTATACATTCTGAGTTACAGTAAGACAAAAGACTCCACTCCTCTTTACCCAGATTTTAAAATAAATTGTTACTAATATAAATCTGACTAAAAATCTTAATGTGTCCAATTACTTTACCCCTTTTTATTGAATATCATCTCAAAGCAATTTATTTAAGCATTACTTTACATGGGCCGCATAGCGGTACAGGATTTTAGTGTTGCTGCCTCATGGATCCAAAGTCTTGCATTTGAATCCTGTATCTGTCTGAATGGAGTCTGCATGGTCTCCCTGTGTTTATGTAGGTTTTAATCTCACTCTACAAAAAGTTAGCCCTAAACTAGAGAGGTTTGTAACCTAATGTACCGTTCGACTGACTGGTGCTCCTTTGATTATTGCCATGTACCTGATGCTGCCTAGATAAGCTCTAGTCCACCCACAACCCTGAATTGGATTGTACAGATTCTACAACATTACTATTTTATTTAAAACCTTTCATAGCACTGGCACATAAAAATCAGGATTAGAATTTGCTTGCTCAAAGATACCTCAGCAAGACACTAGTAAAATTGGAACTTGTGTCTTATTCACAAAACTCATTACAACACTAAAAAGAAAAGGCACATATATTACATATTGTAATTTAAATGAATGGCACTTATACTACCAAAAATATGAAAAAAAATGTTGGATGTTTTAGAATTAAGACAGGAAAGGAACGAAAAAGATTGCTACATGTTGGCCAGTACTGAAAGTTATTTACATTGTTCAGTAGCCATAAATGGACATGCACTCAGTCTGCAAGAACAGACCCTGTCACTATTCGGGTCCACAGCAAGCTGTCATGATCCTATTCTTGGTTGTGGAGTGAGCTGGCTAGCGGATATTGTACAGTAAAATCACTCTCTTCAGAGAAAACAGTTTGCAGCAGTTCAGAGTTTGTTTTACTATTGATCATAATGAACAAATTAAAATTATAAAAGAAAACCACAAATCAGGGATGACAGAATTGACTGCAAACAATGGCTAAACCACCTTTTAAATAAAATGCTTTGTTTCGCATACTTCTTATTTTCTCATATTTCCAAAGTCAAAATGACCCAGCACTGCATTTTGACACATCTGCAGTGTATCTGTATTTTAGGTTAAACAACTATAATTTTATCAATTTACTTCTGGTGATTTCAGCATGAATAAAATAGTGAGAGTGCCTGATAACTATTATTAACAGACAAACTGCAATAAAAATTCATTTTAGCTCTCACTGTCCCACCATTATCTGCATGGGCGCCATATAACACGTACACAAACACACAGAGGCACGTTATGAATAGATTCACTAACTACACGCAAGCAATGTTCAAATGCAATTGTAATTATTCTTTGTAGGAATTAACAATTTCCTTTTGAAACTACTGTAAATGAACAGTACCAGAGATATCAATCTATTCATTTTTTAAACCCATTTAGTGCAGCGGAGGAGATCAGAATCTTTTCCAGCAGCATCAGGCACATGGCAGAACGAATGCTGAATGGCAACTCGTGCAGAAAAATCACACTCACTCACACCAAGCAGTGTCACAGTCTCCAGGTAATCTAACATATGTGTCCTTACAGTGGCTTTAAACTGATGTCCGTTCAGGAATAATGTGTAAACCTTACATAAGACACTGTACCAGGTGAAGAATAAATGTTTGGTGACTGAAGCAGTGAGACAGGAGTGTTAACCCCTATAAAATATTAGTGGCAGTAGTTGTTACAGAAATAGTAATAGTATGACTTAATTTTCTGTATTGACATATTCCAATACAGGATTGCTGGGAGCCAGAACAGATCCTAGCAGAACCGAGTGCAAGGCAGCATCCAGCTCTGGTCAAGGTGCCATAACTTTCACAAGGCACATTCATTCATACTGGGAGAAACTGCAGTTGCCAAACAACCTAAATTTCAGGCCTTTGACATGCAGTAGTAAACAGCAATAAATGCAATAATATGCAATTACATGTATCTAAAATTACAAATTAATAGCAACAAATGACTAGTCAAAATGGCACATTGTTACTATTTGTGAATGCACGTGAAGAGATTCCATTTGCATTTTCCAGCCTGGAAGTAAACTTGGAATAAGTTATAAATACCTGCATGGAAATGCACTATTTGGATGAATCACATTGTATGTCTTAAATTCTCTAACCAAATGTAAATGTGTTTTGATGCAATGCAGAGTTTATTCAGACTCAAAAATGTTTGCCCTTATATCTGTTAGTTTAATACACAGTACTGGAAAAGCATGTATGTTGTTGTTGGCTTTTTTCTTTCTTGTGTTTTATGTCTACTGGTTAATGGATACAATATATGTGTTACTGAACAGTCTCTTCTGGTGAACTGACTATGATTACCTATGGAAAAAAACAGAATAGAGTACAGAAGGCTTGATCATGAATGTACCTCAAGTTTGGGCGTCTAGTTCAATTCCAGGATAATGACACTTTCTTTATGTTCTCATACCCTGGTGTTGTGTATTTACATTTAATATATTCTTCTTTGCACAGTAAAAAGCAATAACATCATGATCTCTGTGAATTACATGTTAACGTTAGTGAGTAAACTAGAGACTGGCTGAGTGTGGGCACATTTACTGCTGCAACTCAGATTTCTTCCCATATTTGTAGGGCATGAGTCACACATGTAAACATCTCTGGTGTCGCACTCTGAAGTTAGTTTATGTGCTCTGAATGTTACTTTATGCCAGAAGTGTTTTAGTTTTGTATGACACTGATATGCATTTTGTAGGTAAAAAAGATTATAATCGATTTACATAACATAACCCCAGCAGCAGTGGGAATAAGGCACCAAATAAATCACAGGATGTTTTAACCTACTCAATTAAACTTCAGCTGGGTCAATCTTTTTACATTCTTATTTCTTTATCTGTCTCAAGTTGGTATGCAAAAAATCAGCAAGCAAATATCATGGTAAAATTCAATCTAACTCAGTTTTATTAAAGTTTAACAAACTAAGTTCAAAATACTGGTATCTCGCTACCTTTCTAAGATGCACAAAACATACTGGTTATCTTTTATACTGAACATACAAAAAGGCAAAAACATCGAGCAAAGGTGACAAAGATGCCATTAAAATCAACATATGTAAATATTTCTTCTCCGGCACCAGTTTGTAAACCGGTGTAAAATGGCTAAAGCAAAAAATAATCTACTTGCTTGATTTCTTTATTTGCACTCTAATAACATTTAAAGAAAGACGGCAACTCGGATGCGTCCCTCAAAACACCACGCGCAGATTGTGGCCACGTCTTTCCCAAAATACGAAAATAATCTGACGGATTGAGGCAGGTGTTTGCTGCCTTCCGCAAGGGCTCCGTGAATACGGACCGGCAAGACTACCGGTTTTCGTTGCGGTTCATTTTTCTTTAGTTCAGGTACTCCAGTGGCAGAAAACTGGCAATTTGACATATGATTGTGCAGTGGGCTGAAATTAAAGGAACAATACGGCCACTCTGACACTCGAATTCTGTATACACTGCATTAAATAAACCTTATTATGAATAATCTATATGGACAAAACAGAAAGTTGAGAGTTAATCCTGTTTTACGGTCGTTTACATAATGCAAATCAACAGTACCCTTTTGAGAAATCCAAACTTTAAATTCCCAGGTTCTATGAAATATTCGGGTATACGACGTTTTTAATTGATAATCGGGTCCACCAAGTGGCCAATGACTTTGGAACCGACTGCAACGAAAATCCTCAGTCGACCTGCGGAAGTACGTGTTGCCATGGTTACCTACATCCGCGAAGCCCATGCTTACCATCACTCGCACCGGCAGGGTCTCCAGGCTCTCCAGCGCTCCCCTCAACCCCAAGGCAGCGGCAGCACCGACCTCCGCTATCAGGTTGTGGCCACACGCGTGTCCGATATCCGGCAAGGCGTCGTACTCGCACAGGAAACCCACGTTAATAGGGCGGTCATTCTCCTTGCCACCGACGGGTCCCCAAGTGGCCCGGAATGCCGTCTCCAGTTTGTAGTGGCTCTGCACCGCCCAGCCCTTCTGTTTAACGGTGAAGAAGCGGACAAGGGTGTCGTGAGCCTGTGTCTCTTGGAAGGCGAGCTCAGGGCAGCTCCATATGGCCATACTCAGTTCACTTAACGATTCTCTGGCAGCTTCTATGCAGTTACTCGCCTGCACCTTGCAGTGCTTCAGTTTCTCTTGGCTAGCCTCGTCCACCATTATCAGTTCCCGCTTGTTGGAGAGGATAAAGCGGCAACCGCTTCAAGATCTCAGCCTGTCCTTCTGGGGTTTTGTGTCTACCACACAAAGGTACACGAGTGTCTGTTAAAAGAAAAAAAAAATGACCACAGTTTACTTTAAGAGTTCAGGTTCACTCCCAGTCTTTTACTGTTTTACAGTACATTACAAAGAAAAGCATCTGTGCTTAGAATTTAACTCAAATATGAGTACTGCACACTTAAAGCTACGCGTATACAAATTCTAACCCGCTTTCAGATCACATAGCTCTTTTCAGCAGCTGCTGCCTCCTTTAAAGGGACAAAAGAGTGACAGCTCGAGCGGGGGCACACTGGTAATTGAAGTCCGCCTGCAGGCTTGCTGACTGACCACTGAGCTCCGGTCCTACTACATCTACCTGCATGCAACCGTCCGCCTTCACAGCACTACTGCAGATCTGCAACCAACGCGTTTTTGCGGTGAATGAAATGCGCAATTCTCTAATCTTACTGGCCAAATGTCTAACCAGTTGGCCAATCATCTACAAGAGCTGCGCACGGCTGCTGCATAATCCTGAGGCTGTGTTTTTCCGGAGCTCCCATTGCGCAAAGCGTTCCGTGGCAGAAATGGATATCCCAGAAGTAGGCCGGAGAGGAGCGGTAAACATCCAACAGTTTCTGCTTGATAGTTATACCTTTCTACCTAGACCTCGTAATTCAAATTACTCTGGTTGATTAACTACTGAGTGCTTAAACTAGAAGTTATTGCGTTATTAATATATACTGTGTCACCGCTGAACTCTGTGAATACTGCTGTTAATATAAACCGAGACTCTTGCGTTAATATCAAGACAAGTTTTTCATTTTTCGCCATGAATTGCACTGCATAGAATCTGTAACCCAGTTAATCACTTATCCTTCTATTATAAAATCCGCATTTTTCCTTTTGGATTTCAAAGGTTTGAGCTTATCCTGGCAGAACTGGACGCAAATCAGAAACCAGTCCTGGACCCACGTTAAACTTCCCCGGGCACATTTAATTTTTCTTCTTTCGGCAGCTTCCGTTAGGGGTCACCACAACGGAGCATCTGATTCCATCTCTTCCTGTCCTCTTCATCTCGCTCCGTTACACCCACCACCTTCATGCCATCTCTCACCAAATCCATAAACCTTAATCTTTTCCCTCTTACCTGGCATCTCCATCCTTAACATCCATCTCCCAATATACCCAGCATCTCTCCTCTGCACTTACAAACCAACAGAAACTCGCACGTGGACATTTAATAATAATAATAATAATAATAATACATTTTATTTATATAGCACCTTTCCCATGTTTAAGGTATTGAGTGCCTTTGGGATAATAATAATAATACATTTTATTTATATGGCGCCTGTATATGAAGACCCACAAAAATACAGGAAAGTATGCAAAATCCACCCAGGCAGTGCCTGGGCTAAGATTAGAACCCAAAATTTTGAAAATGTGAGCCAGCAGCAGTAAACAATGCCTCACTGTGCTCTCTTGTATATGTAATTATCAAATAAATTATAAATAATGCTTACATTTAAGCAAGTCCTATATACAAAGAATCTATGGAGCTAAACACTTCATTCATGATGTTTTAGAATTTGTTAACACCTCATTTGTGATGTTTTAAAAGTATTTTCCTATTGTTATTTGTTTATTACAGACATTCAGGACTAACCAGGCTTTGTGGCCAATGTTACTACAATGGACTCTATTCCCCTCAACCATAAACTGGATTAAGGGGATTCAGTTATGTTACCACAGGTTAATTGTAAAGTTTTTTTTACTGGTACTGAAACTAGCTCTTATTTTCCATACTATTTTAAGAAAACAGGCCAGTGATAGGATTTTAGTGCACACAGTTTAGTTCACAGT
This sequence comes from Polypterus bichir lapradei, assembly GCA_026402145.1. NCBI lineage: Eukaryota > Metazoa > Chordata > Cladistia > Polypteriformes > Polypteridae > Polypterus > Polypterus bichir. The sequence continues at coordinate 45,828,101 of JANRMT010062791.1, read as the reverse complement.
GGTCACTGTAACCCACTAGGCCTCAGGTTCAAGCCCACATACCCTCAATCACTGTGTGAGCTACAGCAATCCACATAATCTTCCAGCGCTCCTGTTGTAAAAATGTTCACAATAAGCTGCTTTGGTTGAATGGTCAGCTGATCAGACACACTGTTTTGCTTTGTTTCAACAGTAAACTGTTCAACCTCTCTGAGCTATGACCAGATTCTTGGCTCAGATTGGTGCTGAGGTGAGCAAAGATTGTGCAGTGTTGACAGCCGAGGACCTCATAGCCTGCCAGAATGTCAGGGACACAAAGCCAGATTACAGACAACTACTTTTATCCCTTGTTGACAATAATGCTTTGGCAAAACTTATTTAGGCTTTCCTACCAATAAAGCCTGCTGCAGTAAATAATAATAAAAAATGTTGATGCCCTCTTCTGGTGTACATGCATCCAGTCCACATCTTTAACATCTGCCATCCTGCCTGCTTGTAATGTGGATGATGGTAACAACCTCCTTATAGGACAGTAATGTAACCATTTCATGTTCCATTTCTTCCCCTGAGGATGCCATTGAGATTCAGATTTATACCTTTGTTTATTGTAGATTTTCTGCAGAAGAGAAGAGATAAAAAATGTTGCTTTCTAAGCTAAAGAATATAATAAGAGTCATTTGTACCCCATATACTTGAAAACTTACAAAAAAAGAATGATGTCTTTTCAGATTAGTTCAAAACGAAACTGACATACTGTAGATAGTCAGCATGGTGGATATGTATATTGGAGACAGGAAAAGGTGGGAACTGGTTGGACCAGAATCGGAAATGATGTCATCAGGAGGCGGGATCTTGGTAGGTGGAAGTGTTACCATTAGGGGGCCGAGATAGTATTACTGGACAGCGCCACCCCTTGGCTCGACTGAGAAACACCTATTTTCAAGCCCATTAACTGTCTCCTAATCGAAAGTGCGTGATAAATTATTCTATAGCTCAGGAATGATGCTTTTGCATGTTTTCCAGTATCTCTAGGAAGACATTAAATACTCTTTTTTCCCAAAAAGCAAATGCTCTAAGATTTGTAATCATATTTTAAATTTATAACCCTTTTTAATTTCATGATCTTGGGAACACATCCTGAAAGCCAAAGAGAACATTTACATTTTTGAGATATTTCAAGAAGTCAAAAAACCTGAAGATAGTCCACACAGACATGGGGAGACTGTGCAAACCCCACACATTGAGCAGGCCTTGGAACCAAACCCAGTTCCCTGGATCTGTCAGAAAGCAGCTGTGCTAATCCAGGTTTGCCATCCATAATTTGAAAAGACTGAGGAAAATTAGCAAATCACTTTCAGAACAAAGCATTATGAGTCAAAGGTAAACATAAAAATACCCATAAATTGATGGATTGTTCTTGTTTTTGAATTGCATGCTGTAAGTAAAGTACACACATGTTTACAAGATCCCAGTACTATGGAATAGCTTAAACCATACATTGGTCAACAAATTAAATAAACCTAACAGAAAATAAGAGCATTTGTAATTCTATCTCAAGTAACCAATGGCTTTCATTTACCATGTGCCAGATTACTTTGCTTCACAGTGCTCAGTGTGCTGCTTATCTCTTCTGTAGTTAGTTTACCCTTTAAATCTCTTAATTCTTTCTTTTAGTTGAAGGAACTGTAAGAAATAATTAACATGCCATTTATACAGGTAGTGTGTAATTAATAATCATTGCTTTTATCTGTTTATGTACATTAATTGGTATATATTTTGACACACTGCAGTGTAAGTTTTTGAATATTTTTAGCTGAACCCTGGGAAAGCACATTTTCTTGATTACTTGAAGGCAAGTGTTTTAAGGACAAAATAAGCTATATTTCCTATTCTAATTGTATTTGTATACTGGGCACAGCACTTCTTCTCTGTAACTTAAGCCTGAAGTACACAGGTCCCTCTTTCCTAGAACCATCCACTCAGTGCGATTTCCAGTGTCAAAAAACAAAACAACACATGATCTGTTATTTCACCCAGAGTGACATGTGGCAACAAGTGATATCTCATCCTTGAACGCCATTACAGTTCATGAAGTCAAATGTAATCCTTAAAGGTGGTGTCTGTCTCCACGTGATTTGTTTACTTTCGGCTGTAAAAACCCCAGAGTGTAGGCCACATCAGTCCCTCACTGTTACTTTTAGAGAACTGGAAACTAATCCTTGAGAATGTTGAAAGTGGTTGGACAATAACAGTGTGAAGGATAACAGAGCACCCACAAATATGTGCAAATAAAAGGGTGCAATGACAAATACACACTGAAAAAATGCATGCATTGACAAACACAGACATGTAGTAAAGGGTCACTGTACTATGCAATTTAGCAGCACCACAAAAACTTGTAAAAGAAAACATAACATGAATAGAAACACCCTAAACAAAAGGAGTGCCAACCGGGAAAACATGAAATTTAGTGGAAAAACTCTGTACTGTGTATAAAGTCACATTGCAAGCAATCCTTTACAAAAACTGTACAGAGTATTCCATGCACACTTCCCCAATACATCTTTTAACATCCCTTGCTTTATATTCAACAGTTTTAACAATACAGCAAAAAACATGTTATTTTCCTTTTTAACTGCATCTGAGCATTGCATGGATGACGAGACTGTTGCTTCAATGTATATCCTAAATCTTTATCAGAGGTTGCTTCTAATAACATATTGTTTCTCATCTTGTATTTATAATTAATATTCCTTTTGCCTAATTGCAGTACTTTGAACTTTAAATGCAATTTTCCAAGTATTCATCCACTTCCAAAGACTGTCTGTCTCTTTTTGTATTTTTTGCTGCCTCCTCACTATCTGCTATCAGTGTGATTTTACTGTCATATGTGAATGTTATACTGTACTGTGTCAGAATCTATGTATATCATTAATATTTATTAGACAAAGCAACTGTTAAAGGACAGACCCCTGAGTGTCTCCTCTGATGAATTTGTCCTACGTGAAGCATTCTCCCCTATTCTGTACTAATTGTCTGCTGGTGACTATATGACTACATACCATGCTTCATCACTACACTACTACTACAGCATGAGGATTATGCCTTCTGGTATTAATAATTATTCATAGTCACTGACTTTCCCAAATTTTTTAATTAACCGTTTGATATATTAAGAGCTGATTAATTTTACTAACATGGTCAGTCAGTCAGTCAGTCAGTCACTCTCCAACCCGCTATATCCTAACACAGGGTCACAGGGGTCTGCTGGAGCCAACACAGGGCGCAAGGCAGGGACAAATCCCGGGCAGGGCGCCAGCCCACCACAGGACACACACACAGCAAGCACACACTAAGATCAATTTAAGATCGGCAATGCACCTAACCTAACCACGGGGAGAACATGCAAAATCCATGCAGGGCGGACCCGGGAAGCGAACCCTGGTCTCCTTACAGCAAGGCAGCAGCGCTACCACTGCGCCACCCTACTAACATGGTAACAGGAGCTAGTTGCAGTAAATGACCAAAAACATCAAGCAGCATCAGCGTCAAGCACCTGCAACATCAAGTGCAAAGTAGAAACCAACCTTGACCAGGGTGCCAGTCCAACAAAGAAACCACACTCTCATAAATGCAGAAAATCTTATGGCTTGCCAGTCAATTACAGGGTACAGTCATATATATACTTATACACTGATACACTCTCACGTCAGACCACTTTGAGTAACCAATTAACCCTTGATCCATGCAGCCATTTCCTGAATCCTCTTTATTCCAGTTCAGAGTAGAGGCGAGAAGGTTTTTATTTTAGTGGCACTGGACATAAGGCAGGAAGAAATCATGTAAAAGAGCCCCAATCCTTCACAGCCTAGGTATCATGATTTAGGGGGTTTGGATGGGGCTGAATTTCACTCTGCCCTCAATTTTTGTTTTTTTTATTGTCATTTTTGTAAAGTTATTGCACCAACATTTTGTTTATTGGGTTTGACTGCAGATGCTGGTGTTTTGTATTTTTCTCTTTAACCCGTTACCCAAGAAGGAGATCCATATAGTTACAGAGCATTATCTAAAATGATTGTTTACATAAAATAAAACAGCAAAAAAGGTTGAGCACAATCCCAGCATTTTACTTTAGAACTACATTCATGAGTTCTTGCCAAATTCTGAAAAAAAATCAAAAATCCTTGTAGAAAGAATTAGATTTTTCCAGTTTGAGATAATGCAGAACATTTCTCACTGAGTTATAGATGATGGATTGGAATTCTTCTAGTTAACCAGAATAAGTCCTTGGTGTGCTACTGGGGTATAGGATATTACAACTAATTTTTCAAAGCAGACTTTTATCATTTCTGGTAACTCCAAATAATGCTGGTAATGTAATAGGAGTGATTTTGAATCTAGCCATTTGAAAAGTCTACTGTATAAATAAAACGGTAAGTTTTGTGTGTGTCCAGTCCTTAAAAGCTATCTGACTGGTCAGTTTGGCTCAGTTACGATTGGTCAGTTTAGCTTTGGTAACACGATCACAAGAAGAAGTACAAGTGTTAGACACATGACAAGGAGTTGTGGTCGTAATTTAACATTTTATTAAAGAAAGAAACATCCTCTAACGGGACAATTCAGTAACCAGGCAGGAGAAAAGCTGTTCATTGTATCTTTTAATTACTCTTTGGTAAAATGCCTTGGAGGGAGCATTCTTCAAAAACAGTCTTACACCATGATCAGAAAGGTCAGAAAAATAAAGTAGAGAGGTTCATTTTATAAACTATTGAATTTACATACAGTGGCGATCATTGCATACATTTTACTCTGGTTGGTTCATTGGCTTACCCCCAAATGATTTATATAAAATAAAAGTCTATTATATTATATTCTGGTTCTTCTTATACATTTTGAGGTGAGACATCACTCTTGAAATTTCTGTGCCTATAACAACTGTCCATTCTAGTTTATAGGACATCTGCTGATTTCTTAGTCATTTTTCAGTACATTTTGTATATTACATCAACCTTTCTTCTGGTACATTCTTTATTTACATAGATAGATAGATAGATAGATAGATAGATAGATAGATAGATAGATAGATAGATACTTTATTAATCCCAAGGGGAAATTCACATAATCCAGCAGCAGTATACTGATACAAAGAAACAATATTAAATTAAATAGTAATAAAAATGAAAAAAGTTAGCATTTACTCCCCCGGGTGGAATTGAAGAGTCGCATAGTGTGGGGGAGGAACGATCTCCTCAGTCTGTCAGTGGAGCAGGACAGTGACAAAAGTCTGTCACTGAAGCTACTCCTCTGCCTGGAGATGACACTGTTTAGTGGATGCAGTGACCATCTAAGTATTTTTCCTAAACCAAATCTTTTATTTCAGTGTACATTTTGTTGTTCACTTGACCTTTATCTCGTTTCCCACATTTATTAACCCTTTGTGCTGTTTCTTTAAGATTAATGCTGTGTTACCCTAAAATTATTCTTCCATAGAGTAAAGATGTAGGAGGCATGCTGAGAGCATTAAAGTGGATAGGAGTTAAGGCAACTCGAAAATCGTGAAAGAGCCAGAGAAGCAGTCTTTATGGGAACTTGCTCAACACAGGAAGAAAGGTTCAGACACATGAGGATACCAAGGAATGCCGCTGAAAGAACATGTAGGGCAAGAGACATCAAGTATTTTTAAATTAATTCTATTGCCTGTCTTCGATAGGTAACATTATTAGTATACAAATAATGATGCATATGGTTGATTACAGTTTTAGATAAGATATATGTGAATTACAAACAATTCTAAACTGAATTGTGGCATGCTTGGCAAATATTGAACTAAAATATATTTATATAAATTCCTTTCGTTCTATGTAATTTTAATTGACTGGCCTTTTTGTCATCCTCCCAGTTCTGACCCTTCCTGTTTCCTGGTGAATGCTTTCATTTCCTGGTCCCTCTTTTTTGCTCATGTTCCCTGCCAGTTAATCATTTGACGGAATATCTACATTAGATCCATATCTTTAGTAAATGTTGAACCACCTGGTGGATGGTAAAAAGAAGATAATTACTGTTGGCTGGAGCACAGATCAAACCAAACAGACTTTAAACAAGATTTATAATCCATTGCTAACTGAGCAAGTGTAGTTTCGTAGACTTCAGTCAATTTCCAATACTTTATTATGAAAATATTTACAGCTCAGTAATAGAAATGAAAGTTTAGTAATGAAATACCACCAGTAGTGCTAGAAGCAGTGCTTTAGAACTCTATAAATTCACCCTTTTAATGTGTTGACTATTTTGAATCCTATATAAATAATATTACACTTGAGTCTAACTTAAAACAGAACTTGTTTATATATAGGAACAGCTTTGGGGAGATATTAGTTATAGATAGATACTTTATTAATCCCAAGGGGAAATTCACAAATTGAATTCACATTTTGACAGAAATTGATTCACACGGCTAAAATAAGATGGAGCGAAGACTTTTATTAACGTCTTTTTCAACATTTTCCATCATATTACCAAAGTTGTTTTTAAAAATATATTTATTTTTCCATATAATATTAACCCCCAGGTGTTTAAACTGTTCCAGTATAAAAAGTGATCAAGCTTAGTCTTATGTGCTAGATACTTAACCAGAAAAAGCAACTTTGAACCCAGATATCTTATAAAATGCTCATAGCAATGTAATACTAATAGCATAGATGAATAAGGCATAAGGCAGATATGAAATACCATGTCATCTGCATAAAGAGATGTTTTCTGTTCAAGCCCTTCTCTTCTGTTTTCCTTTATCTCTGACTGCTTCTGGAGGTGGATAGTGTTACCTGTAGGGGGCATAGCAGAGCCCTAAACACCATAGACTCAATTACACCACACAAATACATGGTTCAATTTCATTTTTGTTTTTAATTTAAGGAAAAACCTCCCAACATGCCATTTTCCACAGTTCTCAGCAACACATTGTTTTTCTCCTCCACACCTGCCATGCAAGCTTTATCCTTCCTCTGTACCAGAACAGGCAAGATGGCTCCCTTTACATCAGACCCGAAAGTACTTCCAGCGTTAGAACAGTGCACCTGGGAAACACTTCTAGGTCAGGCAAAAACCGTACATTATAGGATTCTTCTCCCTATAGTGTTCCCTGATGCCCCCTGAGAAACTCAATAGGGCTGCCTACCTGAACTACAAATGCCTGGCAGCCCTGAAGGTGTCCAGACTGGAACCAGACCAGAGGAACACTGCCACCTATTATACTAGGGGAACAACTCTTGATGGCAGGCAACTCCTACATCCATTCACTGTATCCTCTTATTGACTGGGAAAGGGAGTAGAATCATTCCTGGATAAGGGAACATCCTCCATCCCAGTCAGGACATAGGTCCATCCATTAGGTCAATTACAATAGCTTGTGGCCCAATAGCAATTGCTAAAAGCATAGGTGATAATGGACGCTCTTCTCTGGTTACACAGTTTCAATTGAAATAATTAGAGTGTATATTATTAATATGTACTGAAGCTCCTGGACCAGTATAAAGTATTAGTAATTTAATATGCATATACCTGTATACTGGAGTCAAACTTACATTTGTGCAATAGAACAGATGGATAATCCCATTCAGCACTGTTTTCTGCATCTAGAGATAATAAGACTGCTGAAAATTCAGATTCCATCAGAGGTTATATTACATTACACAAGTGTCTTTCTGTCTTTAATACATCCAGTTTAATCTTGTGATTTTAAATATGTAAGCACTTTTTCAATTCTAAATTACACAACAACATTTTAACATTGTTATTCAGAAGTGAAATAGGTACTGTATATGTAGCTGAAATTATATAAACTATTTTTCTTTGGACAAGTAGTAATTGGCATTCTTTGCAATAGTTTTGGTAGAATTTTATTTTCATTAGTTTACAAAAAATTCTAATAATAATGGAACTAACTGAGCTGAAAATGTTTTTATAAAATTCAACAAGACATTCTGTCGTTTTTTCACTTTGCAATGAGCCACAGTGTCCTGTCAAGCTCTTCTTTATAACGAATTTTAAGCTGTGGTGCTGTATTTGTCATCATCTTCTTCACACTACAAGAAATTTAATGATTTATAATAATCATTTTGCTCCATAATTTTATTTTCAGCTGCATTTTTAATTTCAGTAATTGCATGTGAAAATGTTTGTTTATATATTTGTTACATTAATGTCTTATTAGCATAAAGATAGGATCATAGGAAATTTCTGAATATTTGTATCTCAACTTTAAGTGTTAAGTGTTGATTTTAAAATATATTTTAATATTGCTTTTTGGTGGTTGTATGACAAAATGATACTTCAGGGAAGCCGCTGACAGGTGGGTTTAAGAGAATGTTTATGGTGCTAAACAGCACCCTAGGTCTCGAGGCAGCATTCGCAATTAAACATGACTTCCAGCGAGAGCTAAGAATTTCATAAGAGACCTGCAGTTTGTCCTTTTTCCACCTCCGTTCAGCCTGCCTGCATTCCTGTCCGGAGGTGAAGAGTGTCAGACAGAATAATGATCATGAAACTGGAAATTGGAGGTGTGATGATGACTGTTGTTAGTGCATATGCCCCACAAGTTGGGTGTGTGATGGATGAGAAAGAAGATATTTGGAGTGAGTTGGATGAAGTGATGAACAGTGAACCCAAGGGTTAGGGTTAGTGGTGATTGGAGCAGATTTCAATGGACATGTTGGTGAAGGGAACAGAGGAGACGAGGAGGTGATGGGTAGATATGGTGTCAAGGAGAGGAATGAAGAAGGTCAGATGATAGTGGATTTTGCCAAAAGGATGGACATGGCTGTGGTGAATACGTATTTTAAGAAGAGGGAGGAACATAGGGTGACGTACAAGAGTGGAGGAAGATGCACACAGATAGATTACATCCTATGCAGGAGAGTCAATCTGAAGGAGATTGAAGACTGCAAAGTGGTGGCAGGGGAAAGTGTAGTTAAGCAGCATAGGATGGTGGTCTGTAGGATGACATTGGAGATCAAGAAGAAGAGAGTGAGGCCAGAGCCAAGGATCAAGTGGTGGAAGTTGAAAAAGGAAAACTGCAAGGTTGAGTTTAGTGAGAAGGTGAAATAGGCACTGGGTGGCAGTGAAGAGTTACCAGACAGTTAGGCAACTACAGCAGATGTAGTAAGGGTGACAGCAAGAAGGGTGCTTGGCGCGACATCTGGACAAAGGAAGGAGGAAAAGGAAACCTGGTGGTGGAATGGGGAAGTACAGGAGAGTATACAGAGGAAAAAGATGGCAAAGAAGAAGTGGGATAGTCAGAGAGATGCAGAAAGTAGACAAGAGTACAAGGAGATAAGGCGCAAGATGAAGAGAGAGGCTAAAGAAAAGGTGTATGATGAGTTGTATGAGAGGTTGGACACTAAGGAGAGAGAAAAGGACCTGTACCGATTGGCCAGACAGAGGGGCCGACCTGGAAAAGATGTGTAGCAGGTTAAGGTGATAAAGGATAAAGATGGAAACATACAAGTGAGGAGGGTGTGTTGAGAAGATGGAAAGAGTACTTTGAGAGGCTGATGAATGAAGAGAATGAGACAGAGAGAAGCTTGGATGTGGAGATAATGAATCAGGAAGTGCAAAGGATTAGCAAGGAGGAAGCAAGGACAGCTATGAAGAGGATGAAAAATGGAAAGGCCATTGGTCCAGGTGACATACCTGTGGAAACATGGAGGTGTTTAGGAGAGATGGCAGTGTAGTTTTTAACCAGATTGTTTAATGGGATCTTGGAAAGTGAGAGAATGCCTGAGGAGTGGAGCAGAAGTGTACTGGTGCTGATATTTAAGAATAAGGGGGATGTCCAGGACTGTAGTAACTACAGGGGGATTAAATTGATGAGCCACAGCATGAAGTTATGGGAAAGAGTAGTGGAAGCTAGGTTAAGAAGTTAGGTGATTATTAGTGAGCAGCAGTATGGTTTCATGCCAAGAAAGAGCACCACAGATGCAATGTTTGCTCTGAGGATGTTGATGGAGAAGTATAGAGAAGGCCAGAAGGAGTTGCATTGCTTTGTGGACCTGGAGAAAGCATATGACAGCGTGCATCGAGAGTTGTGGTATTGTGTGAGGAAGTCTGGAGTGGCAGAGAAGTACGTAAGAGTTGTGTACAGGATATGTACGAGGAAAGTGTGACAGTGGTGAGGTCTGCGGTACGAGTGACGGATGCATTCAAGGTGGAGGTGGGATTGCTTAAGGGATCGGCTCTGAGCCCTTTCTTATTTGAAATGGTGATAGACAGGTTGACAGACGAGATTAGACAGGAGTCCCCGTGGACTATTATGTTTGCTGATGACATTATAATCTGTAGCAATAGTAAGGAGCAGGTTGAGGAGACCATGGAGAGGTGGAGATATGCTCTGGAGAGGAGAGGAATGAAGGCTAGTAGGAACAAGATGGAATACATGTGTGTAAATGAGAGGGAGGTCAGTGGAATGGTGAGGATGCAGGGAGTAGAGTTGGCGAAGATGGATGAGTTTAAATACTTTTGATCAGCAATACAGAGTAATGGGAATTGTGGAAGAGAGGTGAAGAAGAGAGTGCCGGCTGGGTGAAATGGGTGGAGAAGAGTGTCAGGAGTAATTTGTGACAGATGGGTATCAGCAAGAGTGAAAGGGAAGGTCTACAGGACAGTAGTGAGACCAGCTATGTTATATGGGTTAGAGACGGTGGCACTGACCAGAAAGCAGGAGACAGAGCTGGAGGTAGCAGAGTTAAAGATGCTAAGATTTGCACTGGGTGTGACGAGGATGGATAGGATTAGAAATGAGGACATTAGAGGGTCAACTCAAGTTGGATGGTTGGGAGACAAAGTCAGAGTGGCGAGATTGCGTTGGTTTGGACATGTTCAGAGGAGAGATGCTGGGTATATTGGGATATGCTAAGGATATGATGCTAAGGATAGAGCTGCCAGGGAAGCTTGGGAAGGATGGTGATCTAAACAGTGTTGATTCTCCCTGGTAATGCAAGATGGAGGGTGGGCCATCTTCTCACGTCTTGTTTAACTTTTTCCATGCAGACTGCATTTTTTTGTTGAAAAAGAGCTATATATTTACTTGTGATATTTACCCCAAGATATTTAAACTTATATGTGTGGTAGAAATCAACATCTTAATTAAAGAAAGCAATTCTAACAGGACAAATCAGTAATCAGGCAGGAGAAAAGCTGTTCATTGTATCTTTTAATTACTCCTTGTTAAAATGCCGTAGGAGGAACATTCTTCAAAAGCAGTCTGGTACAGTATGGTCAGAATGATCACTGAATGATAGCAGAAGCTCATACTTATTGATAATTTATATAACAGTGCTGTTTAAAGTTTATATATAATACTCTGGTTACAAGACACAAGGTGTTTAACATAGAGCACAACCAGCCTAAATAAAAGTCCTCCCCCATTATATCCTTGTTCCTCAATATCTTTTAGTTTAGACATTACCCTTGAAACCTCAGCGTATATGACAACTATCTAGTTTTTTATTTACAGGACATCTGCTGATCTCTAAATCATACATTTGATGTGTTACATCATCCTGCTCCTAGCACATTGTTGTTTTCGTTGTTCACTTGACCTTTGTCTGATTTTCTGATATGCTTGAACAGGTTTCCAACATGTATTAACTCATTTACACTTCTAAAATGACAAAACACTATCCTAAATGACTATGTGAGCCCTAAGTTTTCTTCCACATTTATAAGGTTAATGGGAAAGTGTCCAGTCTAATGTTGCAATGAAATTGAGCTCACTGGAAAAAGCACACTTGTATTAAAATTGATTTTGAGTCGAGATATCATTTGAAAATCTGCTAGCACATTTAGGACTGCTGGCATGGAATGTTGTGGGTCAGATATATAGAGTACCATATCATCTGCATATAGTGATATTTTCTGTTCAAGTCCTTCTCTGAAAATCCCCTTCATTTCTGATGCATTTCAAAAGTAAACAGCCAATAGCTCGATGGAGATTGCAAAGAGCAGTGATGATAGGAGACATCCTTCTCGAGTACCATGTTCTAGTTTGAAGTATTCTGAGATAGTGTTAATACAAACTGAGTCTTCTGGACTAGTATAGAGTAGTTTGATCCATGTATATATGTTTGGGCCGAACCCAAATATGTGCAATGTGGTGAATAGGTAGTCCCATTGAGCCATATCAAATGTTTTTCTGCATTCAAAGATAGTAAGATTTCTGGGGTGTTAGATTTAATGGGGAGATATATTAAACAAACATTGAAGATTAGAAGATAAGTGTCTGCCTTTAATAAGTCCAATTTGGTCTTGTGATATTAGTACTTTCTCAGTCCTTCTAGTTAGAACTTTAGAGAGTATCTTAATATCATTACTCAGGAGCGAGATTGGTCTGTATGATGCACATTGTAGTAAGTCCTTATTTTTCATGGGAAAATGGAAATTAATGCTTGGCAAAAAGTTTGAGGTAGAATTTTGTTGCCTTTAGCTTCTATAATTGTTGCTAATAATAGTGGAGCTAACTTATTTGAATTTTTTTTTATAAAATTCCTCTGGATAGCCATCAGGGCTGGCTGCTTTCTCACACTGAAGTGAGTTTATAGCATCTACTAATTCTGAGAGTGTCAGAGGCTTATCCAGTTCCACAGCACTAAGAGTATCTAGCTGTGGTATCTGTTATGAGTCAAAAAACTCATTAGATTGTGTCTTATCTTATTTAGGCTGAGTAAAATATAAAGACTTATAGTACTCTCTAATCTGTGAGTTATATGCTGTTTTTTAGATTAAGATAAGATATGACCATCCTTACTGTTGATATGTAAGGTGTCTTTCCTTTTTGTCATTACCATAAACATGGTAACATGGCAAGTTAATCAATGAGTTTCCCTAGTGTACTTACATTTGAGCTAAGCAATTATCACCTGTAATTTAATGTAGGAGACCATCTAAAAAACTTGGCAAGAAAAAATACTGCAATTCGATTTAACTCTCTGCTGTGCCTTCTAAATATCACAGTTCATTTTGCGCAGTGCAACATGACACAGTGTGCCAGGTTTGCCAGTGATTCTGACTCAGATACTCAACTTTATCCAGGCAAAAATCATCTCTTTTTAGCAAGGGCATACCTCTTGTCAGAAAACAATGACAATTAAAGTGGTCCAATTAGATTTAACTATTCAGAGTGCATGTTATAAACCCACAGTCCATTGGTGTAGATAAGCGAATGTGCCGGGTTTACTAGATAACTAAATTGGTGTAATCAGATTGGACTGAACAAACATCATATGCAATCAAAATGTGAAATATGGTACATAACATGTAAAAATAAGAAGCTGGCTGTGAGCTAGTATGAAGTAGTTAGCTAAATAATGTCATTTCCTTTTACTGCACAGTAGTGCAGTGTTTAGCGCTGCTGTTTTGCGGATCCATCGATTTGGGCTTGAATGTATAGCCTACTTTTATAAACTTGCCAAAATCCATTTCTGTGGAGTGTAACTGAGTAAGTAACATCAAACTGTTAAGCAATATGTCCTATTCACAGAAAATGATGTAGAATCGCAAGTGATGGTATTTAGTGCTCATCAGATTCCACGCAGCACACACGCAATATTAGCTGATACGACCTTAAAGTACCTGATGTGCAGGCTATAAGAAGTAGTAAGCACAAGATAATAAGATGTGAGCACAACATAGTAAGTGGTGTGTATGAGATACTAAGGGTTGAGGATAAGATACTAAGTGGTGAGCACAAGTTAGTAAGTTGTGCTCACAGGATAGTAAGTGGTGAGCATAAGATAGTTTACCAAAAAAAAAAATGTACACCATGTCCCCTCAGGGGCTTCATAGCTACCTACCCAGACCAATAGATTTAATTAAAGGAACAAGTAAATCATGTCCTGCATTTTTAAGTAGTTGATCTTATCTTTCTATCTCCCCCTCACATGCACAAACCTTCTGCATGGTTTCGTAGGGTGGCTCCATCACTTCTGACAGTAACCTTCCAAGGTTTTTTGTGGTAACACCAAAATGTTTAGGTAAAAAAACACCACTTCCAGCTTACAAAGATTTGCTGATTTTTTAGAATTGTAATGTTGCTGCCTTTTAGAACTTTTTTTATATTAAAATGAAAAAAAGGAAATCAGATGTTTTCAATTTTGACTTCTCATCCATTTCACTTCTGTCTTTGGTGGACTTTGTAACCAATAAGATAACCAATAAGTTACAGATTAAAATATTGAGTAAAAAGAAAAAAAAAATCTAATAACCTGCTCTCTTTCTCTTCTACCCACCCTCTCCAGCTTACTTGCCCATTTTGCCTCCCCAAACTGACATGCCAAGAGACATGGTGTGCTTAAGTCATCCAGAGTGCTCCTGGAAAACAGTGAACTAAGAGCTAAATTGAGATATCAACAGTTACAAGAGCAGGGGTAACAACCACAATGTAAAAAAAAAAAAAAAACAAGTACATAAAGATATATCATACTAGTTGATATCCAGACTAATTAGTTATTTATGTACTATATCACCACTCACATTCTTGTTACATACTGTCACACACGTGCGATTGGGTGGCAGCTAAAGGGCTCAAAAGTAGGTAATTCCTGGTCGGACCAGGGGGTTGCAGAGTGCACTGATCCTTTCCCTTTCTTGCCTGCAGATCAAATGTGGGAAATTCGGCCTGGGCCCTATGACGTCACCTCCAGTTCCAACCCAGATGACATCACTTCTGGTTCCATCCTAGAAGATGTCACTTCCGGTTCCAACCCCAGATGACATCATTTCCCCCCTTCCAACTTTAAAAAGCACCTTGTCTGAACCATAACCTCAGTTCTGTTTTGGACTCATGTCTGTAAAGATTTTTCTCAACAAATCTTCAAATTTTCAGTCACTTTCCAATTACAGTATATGGGATGCTGACCCAAAATCTTTTTATGTGTCAAGGCTTGATTATTACCACAATACATACATACATACATACAGTACACACATATAAATATATACATTATACAATGTATACTGTATATATACGTGCTGTACATATACATACATCCATAGAAACAAAGAAATATTTGTATTATTAAGATATACTCTCAATATATACTAATATACTGTATGCTAATATGAATGATTATTTTTAATGTATATTATACATAGTATTTACTATTATTCTATAATATATTAGTTAAAATGGCTGAAGTAATCAAGATCCACATAGACATCCACACTTACACTTATCTCCAGATATAAAGAATTAAATTTATAGCGTTCAGTGGCAGGACCATCTTAACAGCATCATAGGCCCTCGAGCAAAGTAGTGCGCTGGGGCCCCTGTTTTGATAGCAAAACAGAAACATACATAAACATCAGAAACATTGTTGGCACCTATGTGCCCTGTTCAGTAGGATTAAAGTCCATAAGTTTATTTAAGTTTAATGACCTGAATAAATGAATATTTTCCATTATAACTGACTATAATTTACTACATCTTTAAAGTCTGTTAGAGTAAAGCACTAAACTGGGTGTATAGTTAATCACAGAAATGAAGACTTATACAAGCACAAAGGTGTCTTTCAGTTGCTGTTCAGCATGTGACCATGCTAATAGGTGACAAATTAATTTCTTCCCACTTTATTGGACTGAAGCTGGTTAGCAAAAGAGTACAAATATTGAAAAGGTTGTTTATGTTCGTTTATAAATTAGCAAAATATGCCAAGATTGTGTACTGTACTGGTCATTTCTTCAGCACAGCAGTTACCTTTGGAATTTATTACCTTAAACTTGTTTTCAGTTATAAATTATCTATGTACTGAGTAAGTTCTGAAGTATTTGCAACAATGTGCTTTTGTAATTATTACCTTTGATAATTTTAGATTGATTCTGCATTGGTATATATAATGCTTTCTGTTTATTATACTTCATTTCTTAAAACATCCATCCATCCATTTTCCAACCTGCTGAATCCAAACACAGGGTCACGGGGTCTGCTGGAGCCAATCCCAGCCAACACAGGGCACAAGGCAGGGCAGGGTGCCAACCCACCGCAGTTTCTTAAAACATGTCATTAAAAAATCTTGCCTAAAACAACACAGACTCAGCTAAAAAAGTACCGTTTCTGATATTTTTCTGAAATGTGTTTTCTAAGGCAGAAGAATAGCAACAAAAAGTGTATCTTTTGTAATTCATCTCAGAGATCTCAATGCAGTGAGGTAATAATGGTCTGTTGTTCTATTTCTGGAGCCTCTCTTGTTAGACAGTAGGGATAGTGAAAAGATTCCAGGCTATTAATAGTCTTCGCAACTGCGGCTGTAATCCGCAGCAGACATCCTAGACAGATGCAAGAGAAAAATATCAAAAACCTAATAATAAACCATTTTTTATACAATTTATGCTTTCCTTTCATTTTCAAAAAATTAATTTCATTGGAAGAAAATTGTCAAATGCTTTCTTTCTTTCTTTCTTTCTTTCTTTCTTTCTTTCTTTCTTTCTTTCTTTATTTATTTATTTTATTCAATTTTATTCACAATCCGGAGAAAATTATTTTACGTACATTTCAAGCTCTCTCACTGCCTGAAAAATGAAGAATGAGTATTCCAGGCAGAAAGGGTTTCAGTCTTATAATTAGCATATCTAGTTTATCATAACCTCCAGTCATCCATTATCAAACCTACTTAATCCGGTTTAGGGTCACAGGGCAACAGTCCATCACAGGGCATCCTTATGTACAATTTATGGCATTACGGTCAGTTTGTGTTGGCAGTTAACCCTGAAACATGGAGAGAACAGGACATTTTTTACATGAAGAGTATAGGCTGAGATTTAAAACTAGTATTCTGGAGCAGAGAATCATCAATATTAAACACTGTGCCACCCTACCATAACTCTTCCCTTTACTTTGTAGTTTCTCGTCATTGCAGAAAGGATCTGAATAATTGCTTTTAAACATTCTAAGTCTTTAACCTATTAAAACTAAAAATAAAGATCAATACATGTCATTGTATATAGTTCTATTTACACAGTAGGCAAAGATGCGCTTGGTACATTTTGTTGATAGATGCAAGAGAAACAACAAAGAAAACTGTATTATTTTAATATTTTACCATGTAGAAAATAATAAATACTTTTTGTCTGTTTTTTTGTTTTTTAAATAGAGCAGATTCATGTACTGTACACAACACCATTGTTCAGACATTCCTGTTAATTCATTAAGTCCCAAATCTGAGACGGCCCTAAAATTTGGATAGCAAACAGGAGTGGAAAACACATCCTTTTATTAGGTCAGATGCACATTTGTGTATTGCGGGACTTATGTAATCAAGATTCTCTGTGTAACTAGCGATCTGACACTGTGTGCTGAAAGGGATGCTCCTAAAGAGAAGGTACTTGCAGAGTTTCACAGGCACAGGGTTGCGACCCACTTTTGTCATGTCACAAGCTGCTAATATTCATAATGGTGGTGGGTGTTGGCGTATCACCGCACCGACGATTGCGCTCAACTTCCCCTCCCCCAGCTCTTAAGGTCACACTAGGTCCTGCCCCCCAACCCATACTGTGACTATTGCTCATGATTTGCCAAGGGGTCACAAAGACACATGGGAAAAAGTAGGCATGACACCAACAAGTTTGAGAAACCCTGGTCTAGTATATATTTCTGGAATCCAAAACAACTCTAATGGTCAGACAGCTCTATTATTTGGTCATAACAAAGCTGGTAGCTTAAGCCTGCTATAAAGAAAGAAATATAATAAAATAGTTATTATAATTAACGCAACCATGAGGTCTCACTGGCTCAGTCAAAGGCACTGAGTAATCACCAGAACCTTGTCTGAGGTAAGATCTGTGTGTGTGTCTTTGTTCAACTTTGACAGATTAAGAGAACAGCTTTTTAGCTATAAAATAAAAAGACTATAAGAGGACATAATCCAGTTCCTTATATTTATTGATAAAGTGAATCCTGTAGACCTGTTCACTTAAACAGTAAATCACAGAATGCATAGATTTAGTAGAGGGTTGGCACAATGGTTCATTGGTGAGTAGGCCCCTCTTTGCAGACACCATCATTCAGCTCTTACATGTTTATGCAAATGTCCTGTTTAAGATGTTGTTTATAGTAAAGGAGACCACTTTCATGTGGTTTACATTTTCCTATCTCATTGCTGTTTATGTATGCAGCAAGCTTTTGGAAATATTGTATAGTAATCCAGTAAATAGCCAAAGTGTTGTTCTATGCTACAGTCTCCTGAGGCAGCAACTTGAGCTCAAAAGAAGCACAATACCTGAACAAACTTATCAGGAAAACCTCCTCCATCACAGGGCGAACCCTAGACACACTGGAAGCTGTTGTGGAAAAGAGGATGGTGTCAAAATCAGATGCCATCATGAAAAATCCCCTCCATCCTCACCAGGAAGCACTCTCTTGGAGCACTTTTAGCCATAAGCTCATTCCACCACTGTTAAGAAGCGTTTCTGGGGTTTTTTTCTACCCATAGCTATATGTATTTATTTTTATTGATTGATTAATTGGCTGTAATATTTGTCCTGTGAGTTTCTATCCTTGTTTTTATTTTATTTATTTTTTTGTTTCTACTCTTGTATTCATCTGAATTTCCACATGAGATTAATAAAATGTATCTAACCTTTCTGCTCTAATCTAATCCAGTGTACGTAATAAATAGAGTGTATATTTTCCAGGGTTACATTCTCCTTAAAAACCTGTTTCCTTTTTCTCATGCCAAATGCTAGTCAAAAAACACTCTCCCATAAAAAAACAGAAACAGATGTCAAAGAACAAAACACATGAACATTAGAGAAAAATAATCTTAGTTTTTAATGATAGTTTAACTTCAAACATAGATATCATCACTACACTGCTATCGTTTGTCTTTCTTGCAGGCACAGCTATTTTGTGCTAGATTTGCATTGTAATGGTGATGCGCATTTAGGACATTAGCAACAGATGTCTTCATTATGTGTGACTTCATCACGCATTTCCTGTTTAATAAAAGACTGTATTCATGTACTGAATTGGCTTAGAAAACAAAACAAGCATCTTTGAACCAAACACCGTCGCAAATGGTGGCAGTGATGGGATGAGCTGGCAGTGGGGACTGAAGAGCAGGAGACAGAGCAGCAAGCAGGGTAGGTGCCAGACTGTTAAAAGATCCCACAGACCCAAGCCGGAGGAGGACATTTCTAAAGGACTGAGCTTTTTAATGGACATTTATTTATTGCTTGTTTTTATTGTCTTTTGATAAGTTCTTATTCTTTTAATGCCCTATTTTTTACAAAGGGGGGTTTGGGGTTGTTTTAGTGTAGGATTATTTTTAGTGCTTTTATTATTTAGTATTTTAGTGCAGTGGTAGTGTGGCCAAGCTGTGGACCTGGGCTGTCAGTTGCACATGGTTGTTAGTGGAGTGGAGCCTTCCTGTGCAACTGAGGCTTAAGGGGGGAGGAATATAATATAGCGAGTCCATGGCTCAGAAGAAAAGGCCAGTTTTTAAACAAATAATCGCTGCACTTGCGGCTTAAAGAGGGGGCATGGTCGTGTGGCCAGAGCAGTCCTCGGTTGCTTTGTGTAGCGGCCGTTTCCTCACTTAAGTGCACAGGTGAGGAGTCGTCCTCATTGGTAATTGATGCCGGGAACTGCTAATCGCCATACCTGAGCCACGTCCCCATTATATATAGTAGGAGCGCGAGTGCGGAGGGGGAAGATAAAAAACAGATTGAAAAAACGGGGGTTACAGGAGGAAGAAGAGCAAGGATGGAGAAGTAAAGAGCTGGTGCACGATAAAGAGAGTGAGTGAGTGAGCCAGCGAGGGATTGAGAGCAGACTCGCTGGTGTTTGCAGGCAGCTGGAGGGAGAGACCCCTGGAAAGGGTGTTTGGCCAACACTCGGTGGGGCTGAAAGAAGCGGTCACTCCAGCTGAGCGATCAAGGAGCTGGAGTGACCCAGAAGGTGGTTGACTCACTGCATATGGCCACGGAAGGCTGCGGGAGTCAGAAGACTTGGGAGGTGGATGCCCCCAGCATGACTGGGGAACCCAGGTCTCAGTCTGGCGGAGCCAAACAGAGCCAGGGAGCGAAAGGCTTACAGACCAATGGAAGAAGTCAGCTGCAGGTAGGGCGACTCCCCTGATGCAGGTCCCAGAAGGGAGGAGCAGGGGAGCCGCCAGTAGAAAGAAAGCACGGGGTTTTGCTTTTAAAGGACTGCTTCCAGCCATTGTTTTAACCTTGTTTTTAAAGGATTTATTTATTGGATGTTAACCTACACTTTTTAACTGGTTTTAAAGGATTATTTATTTATTGACATTTTGATTGCACTGCACTTTAGACACTGATTTTGATTATTTTTAATAAAAGCATGTCTGCACTTGGCACCATCCCTTTGCTTCATTGTGTCCTCAATGTCCAGCTCATCAGGTTACATTACCGACGGTGTTGGGTTCAAAAAGAGCTCCCAAAAGTAAAGTGGGAGCATGAAGCAGAACCCGCATCGTCACAAGATAATACATACACACCATGCTTATGCTTTCTGTCTTTTGACTTCAATTTTTATTTTGTATTGGGCTCTTTATGATCAGTACATTTAATTCCTTTTGGTGTTGTGACTTTTGTCCATGACCTAGTCTTTTGGAAGTTCCTTCAGAGTTAGAGGAAACTAAAAGATGTTTCCTAGAAGACTTTAGTGCTAGAGGTCCTACCTGTTTCATTCAGTAAAACTTTTGTACATGTTTCTCGAACGTCAGCTCTTGCTTTCCTATCTGTCCAAGTTAGTCTTCTGCCTGCTTCTTTGACTTTTATTATTATTTTATCCCTTAAGGTGATATCTCACAATTCCACTATTTCCATCAGTATCGCTGAGGTCATATACCAGAGATTTCAATTGCTTTCATTTGGGAGTTGGCAAGAGAATAGTCAGAGAGCACACAGGATTCATATTAATCTTTCTTTGTGTTAATAGGACAAAACAAGAATCAAAGCCAAGAAATTAAATATGAGTGAAAACCCAGAATTTATTCCCTAGTTGACTTTATCGTAACATTATTTGTAAACAGTATACTAGGCCTTATTCTTTTAATAGATTTTAAAATTCCCACATAATAACCAAAAAGTAATATGTATAAATGTATTTGCTGTTTATACTAAGGATATGTAGTTTTCAGAATGTTTAAATTTAAATAAGACCTCAATGTGAGCAATGTGATTACTTTAACCATTTTTGTATTTAATGTGTTCGTTTTATGTATGTAGTACTGAGGTGCCAATATTTTTATTATTCTGGTGTTATATAGTAGAGAGGTTACGATATTAATAATTATGCATTCTGTAATTAAGTAAATAATAAGAAAATTATTGCTTTAGAAGGATTTATTAGTTTCACAGTGAATACCTGAGCCCAAGTTACAGTTTTGTTTTTTTCTGTTTATTAATTAATTGAAAAATATCCTCCTCCATATTTCTCATTAGGACCATCAAGATGGGTTGGAATTTTTCTGTCATAATCACAACCATTCGGGTGCCATTAACATCAGCCTGGCTTACATAAAGTTGCTGTGAGAGTTTGCATGCTTAACCATCCACTTTTTTTCCTCATAAGCAGCCACTCTAAATTTTTAGAGTTTATATTAAGTCTTGATTTATTAAATAACTGGGAACTGTTTTCCATTGTATCAAATCTGGCTTTATTCATACATGATCTTGACTTGAAAAACTTACATGTAGATTTCTGAGGTAGCGTGAATGTGTGAAAAGGCGGATTTTTGCTCGTGGGCTTTCCTCCTGGTTAATTGTCTTTTACTGGCCCTGCACATGTGCTGTGCCAACATGAAGGTATCGTTGCCCTGGAATTGCACTTTTATTTGTACTCAAAAATGCGCAATGTAACCCAGAAACGATTTGCATTCATAATTGCATCTCTACACAAGTCAACAAGAACTTTGTAATCCACACTTACAAAGTGTCTGTGGAAAATGGACGTTTCTACATGCTTCACTCTGAATTCCAATAATGGTCTACATGAAGCTTCTACACACAAAAAACTTGAAAAGACGAGGCTTAAGGGCATCCTTTGATCTGATTTGTAATTTACTGCCTTTATATGAGTAGAGAGGGAGAGTTTCACAGAGACAAGCAATTTTCTATACCCCCAGTCAAGATGTTCATCAAAACAGAAGCACTTATACTGCAAAATACAAAAAAAAAAAAAATCACCACCATTTTTTTGGGCAGAAATTGACTGTTCTGAGAACTGGTAATGAGAGGGATGCAACCTGATATCCAGCTTGCCTAACACACTCCTGCTTCCATGAGTAAAGTACAGATTGACTGGGAAAGCTGCCAGACTTTTGGAGTGACCTTTGATTGATGTGTTGGTAACATCATAAATGCAGAGAGAACAATTAACCAGAGGAAGAGACCAAAACCATTACAGGTTTGGTTAAACATTGTCTTGAGTTTAAACTCTGTTTATTTTTTAGGCAATTATTAAATTACTACATAACTTTTAAACTGCTCATGCTAACCTGAGAAAGAAGGACAGCAGATAGGGTTCATCAAGCAGAATTTATTTTTAGTTCCTTATAGTACAATAGCTGCACAGTCTGAACAGTAAAGTCAGTCAAGTAAAGTAAACGGCAGTCAACTAATTACAATCAGCCCATCCTTTTACTACACTTCCATTATCCCAGTTTTGGGGCATGGGGATCCTGAGCCTGTTTCTGCAGAACTGAACACATTCTGATCCCCTGCATCTCGAACACTACAAAACAATTCCTTTCTCACCTTCTGTGTCTCTCTGTCTCTCACATGATCCTGGCCTCTTCCAGGGTGACTTCAACCCAACTATAGTCTGATAGAGGTGGCTTTAAACCCCTGCTTGAAATCAAGTCCTAAAATCAGATGGATATGCCTCTCCATCTAGCAAATTTATGTTTCTGCATAAGTAGGCTTGTAGTTGTACTTAAAGGGTCCAGTCTCATGGTAACTTTCCAGGCTGTATATACTTGGAAAGGTTAACATGGTCCCACCTCATCATGTCGTGGACTATGCTGACATCTAACAGGCTGGAAAGTAATAAATGGCAATCTTTTAGTTCATCTGGTGCTTATCCCTAAGAAAATCATTGTCTCGTCCTCCTAGCTATACAGTCTCTGCTGCCACCTGTGGGCCACATGAGCTATCTCTCCTTACCTAGCACAAGGTCTGACTCGCTGGCATCTGATAGGTCATCTTCTATCTATTTTTTCATCTAGCAAGCCAACATCTCTCTCCCTTCACCCTTGTTGCGTAGGTGCCTTGAACACACACACTGTATCATCCCATAGTGCTCCCTGCCTTCCCACACTGACATACAGATGTTTTTGTTCTTTTCATTGCTTTTGTCCCTGTTGAGTCTGCAATCTGCTGTGGGATTTTGCCCTCTCCTTTGCTTTAGTGATAGTGCATTTGTAGAGGCAATTTCTTTGCCAGTCAGTCAGTTTTTTTGTTTTCTTTTTTCAGAGTAATAGTTATACAAACAGCATATTCCCTTTTTCTTCATAGGATGCTTTTCTAACATAAAAATAACTCAAAATAATTTTGAGTTCCAGTGCTATAAGGAAAAAAAATATCAGAATATCAGCATACAAAATGTCATCCTAATATTTGTTATTCAGGAAAATTATGCCTACTTTTGCAAGGTACTAGATATATTTTTGTGTGTGTAGGAATGTGCTAGATAGAGTGATTAGAGAAAATACCTTAAAATAAGAATCAGGTGGTGACATATTGATATATTCTGAAAGCTACAATGAAGTTTATTCCTTTCTAAGAGTGCCACCTTGTGGGCTTAAAAGGCACTCTGCTTTACTGTAGCTAGAACTTTACTCCCCAAGGGGAAATTTGTCTTTTTACAGAAGCTCTTTAAATACATCCATCCATTCATCCATTATCCAACCCGCTATATCCTAACTACAGGGTCGGGGGGGTCTGCTGGAGCCAATCCCAGCCAACACAGGGTGCAAGACAGGAACAAATCCCCGGGCAGAGCTCCAGCCCACCGGAGGGCACACACACACCAAGCACACACTAGGGACAATTTGGGATTGCCAGTCCACCTAACCTGCATGCCTTTGGACTGTGGGACGAAACCGGAGCACCTGGAGGAAACCCAAAAATAGATAAATAAAAAATACATACACACACTTTGGTCTAAACACACACCAGATAACTATAAAGCAAGAAACTCAAAAAAAAAGAAAATGTCTGACTTGGCAGTCACAATCACAGTACGGCATTATGCAGACATACTGCTGTTGGTATAAAGGAGCCCCAGTAGCGCTTCTTGACATACTTCTGCTGAATAATTTGTCGGCTGAAAGTACTCAGTATTAGTGTGAGAAAGAGAGGATGTGCAGCATTGTTCATAATTACACTCTGTTTTGTTTAAATTGTGTTCTCTACTACTTCTCAGGGCCGTCTTAATGTATAGGCACTGGCCGGGGACCTCAGGAGCATAGGGGCCCATGGTGTTTCTGATGCCTATGTATGTTTCTGTTATGCTATCAGAACAGGGGACCCAGTGCACTATTTTGCCCGGGGGTCTATGATGCTGCTAAGATGGCCTCAGCTACCACCAGGGGGTCAAGAGTGCATCCTGAACCTGAGCTTGCCCTTTTGGTGCTGGTTGATTTGGTTTGCCTCTCTTAAAGTGATGTTAACAGCCCAGCGCACCACAGCCTAGAAAATGACACTGACCATCACAGAGTTATAGAAGATGTGAAAGATGTCACTTCCCACATTAAAGGAATGCAGTCCCCTAAAGAAAAATAGCCTTAGATTAATCAAAGACAGCTTTAATAATAATAATAATAATAAATGCATTTATATAGCACTTTATGTCCTGGATATGATGTTAAACTGTATCTGGCCTTGCAAGCGATCCTCCAACTTGCAGTGAAATCATGGGGGTTGGTGGCAGGTTTGGGAATCCAGCCAACCGTAAAAAAAAAAAAAACTTCACGCAGCTCTCAGACAACAGATAGGATTCCTTTCTGCTCTCAGTGAGAGTAGCTCTGCTGCCGTCGCCCACAGGAAGGCTGCTGGCATTATAAAAGGGATTGGGGAAAGCCCACGGGAGCCCCATCCCCAGAACACTCAAAACCGTCAGAGAGCCAATGGGGTCAGACCTGTTGGGGATCAGAACTGGTGTGGTGCTGAGGCATTGCCCACTGCACAGCAGCACTCGGGACCCAGTATGAGGTAGGTGAGAGGTTTACTTACCTCGGCAGTGACATTCATGTCTCTGGTGACTCTTCCTATGAAGTCAGTAGACGGATTGGGAGAGCATGGGGGGTCATGAGGTCGCTAGAAAGGGGTGTGTGGCGCTCCCGATATCTATGCAAAAGAACAAAGGTCCAAGTCTTTAGAGTCCTGGTGCTTCCTGTCTTGCTATATGGTTGCGAAACATGGACGCTATCCACTGACCTGCGACAAAAACTGGACTCCTTTGGTACTGTGTCTCTCCAGAGAATCCTTGGGTACCGCTGGTTTGACTTTGTGCTGAATGAGTGGTTACGCACGGAGTCCCGAGTGAAGCACATTACTTGCAGTGTGAGAAAGCATCACTTTCGGCACTATGACCATGTAGGACGATTCCCCAAGGGTGATCCTGCTTCCAGGATCCTCATTGTTGAGGACCCAAGTGGCTGGACCAGGCCAAGGTGTCGCCCACGTAACACCTGGCTGCGGTAGATAGAGGGTCATTTCCGGAGGGTGGGACAGGACCGCGTGTCTGCCAGGAGGGTTGCCAACTAGGATACCAAGCTGTTTCATCATCTGTAGGTACATGCTCCCCAACCTGACCTGACCTGACCTGACATATAGCACTTTACAGAAATAGTTTGGAGCCACTTCAACCACCACTAATGTGCAGCATCCTCGGTTTTTAATGTGACAGCACCATTCTTGCACCAGTTTACCAGTTTACTTACCACTGTAGCTATTAGGTTGTGAAGGGGTGAGAGAGATGTTCAGTGAGCAAGAGATGGGGGATGATTACGGGGCCAGAATCAATAAGGGTATGATGGATAGTTTAGCCAGGACATCTGGGTACACCCTACTGTTTTCAAAAGATGCACAGGGATTGTTTATGACCACATAATCAATAACATAAATAAAAACAAGATTATGGATGGGGTGTAAACAAAATACAGAACATTCGCTAACCTGTTTAATCCATTTCAGTGTTGCTGGGGGAGTCTATCCCAGCTACATCTAGCATATGCCAGGCACCAATCCCAAAGAAGCCTCTGGTCTATTTCTAGGCCCACTCACGCTCATGTCCACACTGTCATCCACACTGAGCCAATTTAGAGCTGGTGGATAACCAAACTGGCACATTTTGGGGCATGATGAAGATGAAGAAGATGTACTGAACACAAACACTGGCTAGGTATTCTAACTCGAGGCACTGCACCACCATTCAGACTGTCATGTAATTGATTATTAAATTCAGTTCTATAACAGCATATGTGCATTAATGCTTTCAGTTAAAAAAATATTGAGCTGTGTGAAAGCCAGTGTGTATGTGTGGAACTGGACCCAGACACAGACAGGCGGACAACGGTTTATCACCCAACACACCCATTTATTATTTACAATATTTACAAGTTTTAGTGCACATCCCAGTGCCTCCAGCACCGATCCCCCAAAGTTCCATGAACTGACATCCCACCCAAGAGTGCTTTGCATGTAGTGCTGCTCCACTAACCCAATAACACTAAACCGAGTAAAGTGGAATTGTGCCACCATGCACCACACAGTTATGAGTGAGATCAATGAATAACACCCAATATGTATAAAGAGAAATGACATTTGGAAACATTTCTAACAAGTCTCCTGGATTCAAATATGATCCAAAAATAAACATATAGGTGACAGAATTAAAAGTCCTCTAAAATGTAGTATGGCATGTTCACGTGCAAAGGGATTACTTTGCTCTAAACTCCTTACATTAGTCCAAAGGGACAGCTTAATTAAACAAACAAGCTTAATGGACCACATGGGCTCCTCTAGTTTGTGAAATTTCTTATGTAAATGTTAATCCATTAATATATATTTTTAATGTCTTTCCAGCTTTCTGTGGAAGATGCCAGTGTAGCACAACCTGAAGGTAACTGTCACACAAGGCAAAGACCACCAGAAACTGAGTGGAACATTCAAAAAGACAAACGGAGCACTTGCTTTAGAAACTGGTAGAAGTGTGTGTCTTCCTACATTGTGAAATTTAAATCCATTCTTTTATTACATTCATACTTTGGTTTCTATCCTCCATGTTCTTTATAATAAAACATACGATTTTTATTTTTATACACTATGGCCTTCAAAATCCTTGCTATTGATTTTGGGCTTGGGAATGGCTTAATGACTCCTATCACCCACCATATACTATACTGTATATATATATATATAGTGGCACGTGAGTCACTGTCTTGCACCCAAAAAACAGCTTTATTTCAAAACAAGAAGAAGAGCAACATGTTTTTTGAAACAGGAGCTACCACTTCACTGAATAAAGACACGGCCAATGAGCAGTTACATTATCAGTCATCCTGAAGGGGGCGGGGAGACAGAAAAGAAAAATTGGTCCAGATCAGCGGGCAGATTAAAGTACTCCCTGTATCAATGCTTGGCTGACGGACATGTTACACAGCAGGGCTGTGGACTCGTACTGTGATTCCCCTAAAATAAGACCTCTTCCAAAAATAAGCCCAAGCATGATTTTCAGGCTGCTCTCTAATATAAGCCCTATCTCAAAAATAAGCCCTAGTCAAGATCGTCAACTGAAAAGTAAGAAGCCTAAGTCCAGGTTTATACTTCACGCGATGTGACGTGTGCCCGTAATATCCATTACATTCCAAGGACACCTTGCTACAATATCTCTGAAAAGGATGTTTAATAATTACATCCATCAATTCGGGGATACACCCATTCCATCAGCATTGGTGCAAGACAGAAACAAAATCCCTGGAGGGGGCATCGGCTCATTGCAAGATGAACACAAGCACTCACATACACTGGCATCATTGTAGCTTCACTAAATCCCCAAACCTTCATGGCTTTGGATGGAAAACATATATTTTAATGCATTTCATCATGAAAGTGATATGAAGTATAAATCTAAGAATTCTAAATGTGCAGAGAGCTGGAATATTATAAATTTAATGTGTTCTGTGTGGCGATCTATTGCTGCTTGCTGCTGCTGTCAGGTTAGGAGGAAGCCCCAGAAGTGTGTAACAACTGGGTCGGTTTTAAGATGATGTTTACGACGGTCTGCTTTAATGTTAAAGTAAACTATGAGGTTAAAGTGGACATTTCGCGTTTAAAGCTGAAATTTCCACTTTAATCACAAAATAGACATTTTCATTATGTCCTTATTTTACTTTCTCTGTGGCTCAACTACACCGCCGTACATTCTGATGGTACTGTAAGGTACAGAAAACAAAAAAGATGGCACAGAAGATGGTATGTGAGACTTTTAAAATGTATCGTGTCCTTACTTTGGGGAATATGCGACACTTGAATATCAAAGCATCACAAATGCATTTGTATGTCGTCATTTTGCTTCACCACATCGAACGCACACCGATCCTGGAGGATCCTAAAAGCGGCTGGAGTAACAAGAAAT
Source organism: Polypterus bichir lapradei (assembly GCA_026402145.1). NCBI lineage: Eukaryota > Metazoa > Chordata > Cladistia > Polypteriformes > Polypteridae > Polypterus > Polypterus bichir. Next base: position 45,799,471 of record JANRMT010062791.1, on the reverse strand, counting down.
TCAGGCTGGAATTCAGGGTTTGAATGTGGAGAGTTATGATGATATTCCAGAAGAACATGACTGACATGACTGTATTTGGATAAATGTATATTTTTGTACATGAATAAATATAAGAGATCCCCTGAAAATAAGCCCTAGTGCATCTTTTGGAGCAAAAATTAATATAAGACCCTGTCTTATTTTCGGGGAAACACAGTAGTTGTTTTGGTGACGTGGTGAACCTGCCATTGTCTCACAGCAGACAAACAATCAACAGATGCATCACCCATGTTTTGGCATGGGGCGGGGTCTTAACAGGTCTCACATATACTGTATTACACAGATTCACTCAGGGTTTTCAAGAGATAGAAACTTCATTCGAATACACTGTCGCATGCAGCTGGGGTGGAGCTCAGCCGGGGCGCCCAGGAGGACCGGAGGAGGGCTTGTGCCTCCTCCAGACCACGAAGGGGCGACCGCCCTGGTTGTGTTGGGGGGAAGAAGACTGGGGACACCCGAAGGGCTTCCGGGTGCACAGCTGGCACTTCCGCCACACGGGGGTTTGTCCTTGGCGGATTGCCGGGAAAGCAGTTGGAGCCCATCCGGGTTGCTATTTAAGGGGCCGCAGCAAGAGTCGGGTGGAAGAGGACAGAGCTCGAGAGTGGAGTGGAGGTGGCCAGAAGGAAAGGCATTTGGTGACTGTGAGGCCTGGACTTTGGGGGATCGGTGCTGGAGGCACTGGGATGTGCACTAAAAACTTGTAAATATTGTAAATAATAAATGGGTGTGTTGGGTGATAAACCGTTGTCCGCCTGTCTGTGTCCGGGTCCAGTTCCACAACAGGCAGAACAAACACAAGTCTCTTTCAGGAGCGATCCGGGCACACTGTCAAACCTGTCACCACAGCTCAGCCTCTCGATCAAAAGAACACAAAATCTTTCTCCTCAAAGGGGCGCAGTGGTTAGGGAGCACCAACCGGAGCAGTGGATGTCTGGGGGAAGAGAGACAAGGCAGTGAGACACTAGGACAGCCGCGGTGTGCCTTTTAAATTTTCTAAGCCATTTGTGAGATTCAGAAGACGCGGCACGGCAGCAAGCAGCAGGCTAGCAGCTGATCCCCGCAAAGAGGAGATAAAAAGCATTGTATCACTGTTTAAGAGGGAGTTTTGGGGGAGTGGCCATGTCCCCTTGGTGCCTCATTCACTATGTCCACAATATATATACTGTACTAATACTGGGTAGGACCTCCTGTTACTCTCAAAACATTCCTTTGAGATTCTGGTCCATGTTGACATGATAACATCATGCTATTTCTGCAAATCTGTCAACTGCACAATTCATGCTTTGAATTTCCCGTTCTGCCACATCCCAAAGATGTTCTATTGGAATTAGATCCGGTGACAGGGAAGGCAGCTGGAAAACACTGAACTCCTTGTCTTATTCACAAAACCAGTCTAAGACAGACTTTAGCTTTGTGATGTGGTGTGTTATCATGCTGGAAATATAAGTACATTGTGGCGATGAAGGGATACACATGGTTAGCAACAATACTCAAATAGGCTGTGGCAATCGAGTAATGATTGATTGGTATTAATGGGCCTAAAGTTTGCCAAGAAAACATTCCCTACACCATTACACCACCACCACCATCAGCCTGGACCGTTAACACAAGACAAGTAGGGTGCATGGATTCATGCTGTTGGTGCCAAATTCTGACCTTACCATCAGTGTGCCTCAACAAAAACTGACATTCATCAGACTAGGATCATTTTTTTCCATTCTTCCACTCTCCAGTTTTGTTGTGACTGTGCTTATTGTAGACTAAGCTTTCAGTTCTTGCATGACAGGAGTGGAAACCAATGTGGTTTTCTGCCCATTTGCCTCAAGGTTCAACATTTTGTGCATTCTGAGATGCTTTGTCTGCTCACCACAGTTGTACATAGTGGGTATGTGAGTTACTGTAGCCTTTCTGTTAGCTTGAACAAGTATGGCCTGTCTCCTCTGAACTCTCATATCATCACAGTTTATGTCCTTAGATCTAGATGACTTTTGATCATCATTTTGAGTAAACTCTTGAGTATATACTGTACGTACATAAAAGATGATCAAAAGTAACCTGAAAGTAGTATTTTATAGTGCAAATTTGTAAGTGGCCAAAAAGTGTCCTCTCTGTACTAAAATATTTGGATTACAAAGTTCTAGCATTTTTAGTTTGTAGTGTATGTTTCTTGTTTCAGAATCTAGTCAACCTAGATGCCAAAACTGCAAAATTAAGTATTGTGCCATCATTGAATTTCTAATATATCTTCACCTAGTTAAAGTTTACCAGGACCCTAGTCCATCTCAGTCAGGAGTTGAGCAGTAGACTCCATTGCTTGCAAGACTTTGTTTAAAGATGATCCAGGACCTGTCTGTCCTTTGAAATCAATGACAGATGAACATTTTGCCACAATGGGTTGAACCAAAAAGAAGAATCAAAATGTAAAAGTACACAAAAAGTAGCACACATTAAATGAATTTATTATGATTCACTTAAATCCATTCTTCATGGACAATTAGACATGAGCAAGGTGTATGGGCCCCCTCCCTCCATAAAAAATAAAAATGTATGTTAAGGTGATTCCTGAAGTGAACCATCATGGCATCCAGTGGTCCTAGGAGAATCCAAAGCTAATGAATTTGAAATTTGAGAAATGTGAGACCTACAAAGACAAATATTTTTACAGTAGTATACATCCAAGTGAGACTCTCCAATCCAACCCTCAACCCTGAAACACGTGTTACCTTTGCAGAGGGAACAAATAATTTATGTAATGTCATGGCCATCAGTACAGAAATGAGAGCAAAATGCCAAAATCAGAGTAAATTATTCAGATTGCTCAGGATTTTGTGTTCATAAGAATTACTTATGAAAGCTTTGAAATCACTTCAGTTTTTTTGTCCAGAACTCCTGAATCACCGGTATGAAGAAACCTCTACTTACGATATTCTGCTTGCCTCATCTTAACGTCTAGTGTTGCAAAACATAGGGGTTACCCATATTGTTGGCCCTTTAGACTTGAAAAGCCTTCATTTTTAGGCCTTTTTTGGACCATATTTTTTGTGCAGGAAATTACATCCATATGATAAAGAGTGAACCAATAGTTGTTGTGGCCGACGGCTGGGGGTCTTGTCCAGTCAGGTCACCCTTCTGAGGAGAGGACCGGGGGAAATAACATGTCAACAGCAGTACCTCTCCCAGGACAGGAGAGGGCAGCCCCCCTGATTTGCATCTGGGCCACGGGCTTGGCCACTGACAGGGGGTATCTGGACAGCTCTGGAGCCTTGGTCTGCAGCACTTCCGCCACACCCAGAAGTGCTGCCAGAAGAGGATCGGGGAGCACCTGGAGCACTTCCGGGTGCAGTATAAAAGGGGCCGTCTCAATCCATTCGAGGAGCCGGAGTCGGGAGGCAGAGGACAGAGCTTGCAAGAGAGGAGTGAAGGCAGCAGAAGACAGAGAAGAAGAATAAAGGAAGAAAAGACAGAGAAGGAGAGGACTCAGCCATTATTGTGGGTGATTTGTGCACTGTGTTCTGTAGAGAAGAAGGAAAAAATAAATGTGTGTGTTTTGGACATTGTGAGTCTGCAGGTCTGTCTGTGTTTAAGGATTGATCTTCCACAGTGTCTTCAGCGAAAATGATCAGAAGTCAAACTCCTACAAATCACGTCAAATGACCCCATCGGTTCACAAACATTAAACAAATTTGGATCAGTAAAATGGCCATTTGCATTGTTGTTTTAAGTTATTTTTTAAGTTGCTAATCGCAAATATGATAGTATTTTTGATACTGCATTTGGTTCTTTACCAGTGATCCTAGCTTTTATGACACTAGAGGGCGCTGTCGCTCCTCTAACCCGACAGACAAACATCCAGGACACCAGGTAAAAGCACAAAAAGGTTTTTTAATTCTTTCCTTTTCTGTAATATTGCCTCATAGCACCCCAATCACCATACACAGGCAAGTAATAATATTAATAAATACAAAAATTATTTTCAATTCTCCCCTCCACACCTCCCAGCAAGCTCTGCCAACTACCTCCCAACTCAGGCTCACTTGCTGGATTCCTAGCAGTTCTTTATATAGTCCTTGACCCGGAAGTGCTTCCGTTCTTCCTTCCACATGACTTGCCAGCACTTCCGGTTCAGATGGAGGGCTTGAATTTTCTTCAGCCTGGAAGTACTTCAGGCCTTCCATCCCTGAGAAGTATGTGCTATATGGAAAGGAAAAATCCCCTGGTCTCCCTGCAGCGTCACCTGGTGGAACTCAGCAGGGCTGTGAAGCCAAACTCCAGATCCCATGGTGCCCTGCTGGAATCCCGAACACCGCTAAGCTGCAGGGAAACCGCCATCTAGTGTCCTGGGGGAGGCAGTGTCCTAAAGTAGCTGCCTTCTCCCATCCTTCCATTCTTTGGACGTCCCAACCAGGTTGAGCTGCCGGCCGTCCATCAATCACACCCTCTAAACACGACTCCCAGAAGATTAAAAGTTACCAATTTAAAACAGAAGCATGTGGGGTATCATTTTAGACTATTACAGTGATTATGAATATGATGCTATCTTTGATCCTTTTCTAGGGATCTTGCCCAATATGCACCTCTATCAGAGTGTCAAAAATTCTATTAGAGTCAAGACCATTTTGACTTTATATATTAAATTGAAGCACACATTTTAATATTTCAAATATGTGAGACAGCTAGTCTTATTTATTATGTACTTCTACCTCATGAATTAAATTAGGGTGGCTTACGGTAATTCAAACTTTTTATTATTATTTACATCAGTGTTTTTCAACCTTTTCGCTGGAGTGGAACCCTGCGCGAATGGTTACCTTGCTCACGGAACCCTGTGCAATTATCCACCAGTATGTCCTCTATCATTAGGACTTTTTCGGCGGAACGTTCCGTGGAACCCTGGTTGAAAAACGCTGATTTACAGTGTAGCATTAAAAAATTGCCTGTGTCAGGAAAACACAGCTTTACCCTTTAAGTAACATGGGATATTCTTCCAAAATATGCAATAAATTAACTTTTAGCTGAAAATGAGGACATACAGTATACTGTACATTTACCACAGCAGGTCTGGCTGGCTTAAATGAATAGCATAGCAGGGTGGCACAGGCTGCTGCCTCCTGAGTTCAAATCAAATGTCCTGTCATTGCATGTTCTCCTGCGTTAGATCAGGTTTTCTTTTTGAGTTCTTCCGCTTTACTGTCACATCTTCAAAGACATACAGGGAAGGTAAATGAGCCCAGGGTGGGACCCTGAGATGGACTGGCACCCTGTTCAAGGTAGTTTTTGACTTGTGCCCAGATCTACTGAGATAGTCTGTCTTATGTGACTCTCAATTTATTGAACTTTAAAGTATTAAAATATAAAGAATTACAGTTATGGAAAATAAAAAGTTATGTATTAGCATAAATAGACATAAAACTAATTAAGAGCTTCTATAAGCATTAAACATAGTGTGAATTAGATATGTCAAGCAAATAGTTAAATAAAGGTATTTGTCATAATTAATTTTTAGTTAATCTCAAAGCAAAACCACCAATATTGGGTAACTCTGAAAGATATAACAGAAAGAAAATGACATACAGAAACTACCCAAGGACAGAGAAGGGGGAACACCTGTTGTTTGAAGGCCAGTTAGGAAAAAACGGAAGCAAGGAATGATACTAATGACGAAATGCAGAAAATACTGGTGGCCATGAAAAGGGCCCGTGAGAAGCCAGCTGGAGTAGTGAGTCAGAATAGACAACAAATCCATTGTTACAAGCGAGGTCCAGATGATAAGAAACTATTATATAAACTGTGATTTTTGGCTTGTTCGGGGCTCAGCTCAGTATGACCTAATTGGGTTGAGTCTGTATTATTGTTTATTGCAATAAAACGAATTACACTACTCTGTTTGCCTATCCTCCGACTCCTACAGCCTTCATTTAATGTGCGTATTTTTCGCTTCAACACAATTAGGAAAGTCAATTCATCCATTTTCCTAAACCACTTATCCAGGACAGGGTCACAGGGCAGCTGGAGCAAGTGCAGGGCAAGAACAATACTTGAACAGGGCGCCAATCCATCACAGCAAAACCACTCCGCCCAAACGTAATGTCGTTGAACTGTTGGAGGAAATCCACACATATACAGGAAGAACATTTACTGTACGCTCCATGCAAGGAGTACCTGGGAGGTGTGCCTTGGTCTCCTTACTATAGGGCAGCAGCACTTCCATGACACCAGTGTGCCACCCACATAGGAAAGTAAATGTGTTAAAATTTGTATACACAATGGCGGATTTGAAACTTGAATCTACAAGTCCAAAGAAACTTTTGTTAACCAATAGCAGGATGTGAAAAATGGGCATACTCTGTGTGGAATTTGCATATTCTCCCCGTTTCTGAGTCAGTTTTTTCTCTAGCTACTCCAGTTTTAATTCTTCCTCTTAAAAATGTGCACCTTCGTGGAGTTTGCATGTTCTCCCCGTGTCTGCGTGGGTTTCCTCCCACAGTCCAAAGACATGCAGGTTAGGTGGATTGGCGATTCTAAATTGGCCCTAGTGTGTGCTTGGTGTGTGGGTGTGTTTGTGTGTGTCCTGCGGTGGGTTGGCACTCTGCCCAGGATTGGTTCCTGCCTTGTGCCCTGTGTTGGCTGGGATTGGCTCCAGCAGACCCCTGTGTTCGGATACAGCGGGTTGGAAAATGGATGGAAAAATGTGCACATTAGGGTAAAAGGTGACGCCAAAGTAAGTGTGGCTGGCAGTGGACGTGTACAGTCCAACGTCGCGTCCTGCCTTGTACACAGTACTTTCAAACAGGTGCTGGGTCCCTCTAACCCTATAATTAGATAACGTCAGTTGGAAAATGATGAAGCACTGTCATTAGCAAGACAATCTTTCACTTGGGGTGTTGAGCAGTGAGTAATATTCTTTCCTCGCGATCAGTAAACCGTTTACTGCAGGAAGCTGACTCACCATTGTACCTACCTGATCAGCTCTAATCACGGTGCCCATCCCAGTCCTGTTAGGCTTGTTTCCCATCCCAGGTTCTTGTTGCAGCTTGTGTTATCCTTTTAGTGTCTAACTAAATTGGGCTGCAATGACATCAGATCCACTTTTCTTATTGACTCTTCAGTAAACTTTAAGAGTGGATTATCCTCAGCAAAAAAAAAAAAAAAAAAGAAGAACAAAAGAGATGTGAGATTTTCATTTCAGAGTTAGGAAAACTACAAAATGAGCTCCATAATAAAAACAGTAAGCTCAGAAAAAATTCTAATTCAAATATACAAGTACTCTTTTTACAAAAAAATTGTCTGAGACATTGATATTAGTGTGTAATGTTTTTTTTAAGATCATAAAGTATTATGATCCACAATTCAAATCTTGATTAAAATTACTATCAAGCTGTTTTTGCGGATCTGTGTTTTCCATTTCAGTACCATCAACGGGTCTCCGTCCTGACATCACTAAGCGCAAGGCAGTAAAAACTATGGGACCCTGCATTCTTGTAGTCACTGTAACTGGGTCAACCAAACCTGAACATTTGTGGTGTGTCATAACTAGAGGACCTGAAGAGAGGACTCTGACTAGGAAGAAAAACTGGCATCGCTAACCCCTGTACTGGTGGTTAAGTCACTTCAAAAAGTCAGTTGCATTCTGGGAGTGAAGCAGAAGCCAACTGCATTATAGCTCAGTGTTTTACCCATTAAGATTAAACATATCAAACTAACAGATACTCCCACAATCCAGAAATATGAAGTGTGGCTGTATGTGGGGGTGTGCTGACAATAGATGGTCGTCCAAGTCATAAGCCGTTTCTTGGCGTATCCCTTTATCTGCCTATTGAACTCTTTTACATGTGCAGAAAATGTATGGACAGATGAGACAATTCCAACATTCAACATGTACATGAACCTGAATTTGAAGCCTCTTGAAAATTAATTGACACGTGCCTGTATAGGGGGCTGCTCCATACGAGTGGGCTGTATATTTAAAACACAGCCATCTATTATTGTGTATTTTTCACCTTTCTTTTGCGTTCGGGTTCATTAGACACAACAGATTGGCCCTCTAGGGATGTATGCACATTATAAGACTTGTCAAGGACTGACAACCATTTAATGGGTGGGCTGCTGGAGGCTGCAGAAGTCCACTAAAAGCAGTCATTCATTTCTTTTGTGCCATCTTGTGTATCCCGAGTTCCTCCAATCCTGCCCAGCATTTCCAATTATTCATAAGAGGAATTAGAAAATAAATGACGTACTTAAAGTAAAGGTAATGTGTCAGTAGAAGGAGCGCACTTATATAATGAGCAAAAGTAAAGGTTTCCTTAAAACTTTCAATAAATTGACACAGACAGTATATGTGGGGAGGCCAAATAAATTTATTATTTTTTTTTTTTTATATCCAATTTCAAAGAAATGGGAAGTCAGCAGTATTGTTTAGCAGATAAAAAGTGTCACATAATTTTTTAAACAATAAATAAAATTTGTAATGTTGCAACAAAAAAGTCTTGACTTTTTAACATTGTATCTTTTTTGCATTTGTGTTATTTTTCAGCATTGAAGAACATAAAAAAATAGCTGCCCCGCTATTAAAAAAAAAAAAAAAGACTAAAATTTTCTCTTCGACTTTTTGCCAACCTTCCAAAAAAAAAAAAAAAGTCCAGACTTATTACTTATGCACATCTCAGTGTTATTAATACTTTAGGAAGCACAGGCAGTCTTGATTATTATTTTAAAAATAAAAGATGTTCAAGGAAATGTTCAATGCTGGTAAACTAGCAAATGAATTAAAAATAAAAAACCAACAGAAGTAAATTAAAAATTGTTGAGCAAGTATTTTTCTTCATCTGAGGCTACAACACTTGATTCTTGATGAAACCTTCACAATTCATTGCAGACGTCTGGACGCCGCTGGTTGTTCCACGAGTTTGCTGTTGACCTGCTCCCTCAGTAGTGCATACATAGCAGCTGCTCAGGTTAGGTTGGCTTAAAGAGGCCACAGGTTGTTCTGCTACACTCCAGTTATTTAAGCACACTGTCTAGTTTACAAGTCTTGTGCAAATATGTAAGACCACCTAAAAGGCATCTCACTTTGTATGTGCCCTAATGTGTTTCACAGTCATTTTTTTTTTTTAGACATCAGTTTCATAGACAAAATAAAACAATTTATAAAGTGCACCAGCTTTTTTGGCGCATAATACATATAGGCTTCAGTAACAAAACTATAGTTTACTTTAGTTAAAAGAACATGAAAAAATATACACAATATTACAAGGTTTACAATATTTACATTTCCACAAGTCCATTAAAAATGTCAATAAACTATACAAGGCCGCTGTTCAACACAAATGTCAATTCTGACACAACCTAAAAAGTCCAAGCTATTCTGTTGCAACGATTCCACATCCAATACTAAACAAAAATGATCTTCAGTGCCAAATTAGTCAGTCAGGTAAGTTGTGATCTCCACTGTCACTTAAGGAGATGCTTGAACCTTCAGCAGAGTCTTCAGATGGACGGTCATTAGCTCTCTGCAAGAGTCGGAATGCTGCTGAGTGTTGTCTCCCACCCAGTGACTTGGGGGCTTTGGCAGAACGCTGGGAGACGGGGGTTCGCTGAACTTTGCGCCTGCGTAGTAGCTCTCGCCATCTTTGAGGTTCTCTTCTTCAGAGGGCACTTCTGCTTTGTTGGGCTTGGTGCTCTTAAAATTATCAGCCGCATTAAGTGGCTTCTTCCCTTCTCTGTGGTACAAGTTCAGAGGAGATTCTTGCCGATAAACATTTTCATTTCGCTTCACTGGGTAAAGCTTCACAGGCACACCGTGCTTGATGTTTTTTTGTCTGACAATGTGCAAAGATTGGATTGGGTTTTCACATTTGCTCAAGGTGAACAATGTCTGGCCACTAGGAAAGTATGTCTTGTCTGGTCTTCCAACTTTAGACTTTCCCACCTGCAAAATAAGGTGCATTCCAGGATTAATGTCAGCGCCTCAATTCAGACATTCAGCTCAATAAGAGGACAAGCAAATGAGTGCTCAGTCAAAGGTACACATTAGAAGGTCATAAACACATTATACAAGTATATATATATATATATATATATATATATTTTACACACACACACACACACATATACATATATATACACATACATACATATATACATACACACATATATTTATAGTATACATACATACGCATACATACATTACACACACACACACATACATACATACATATACATCACACACACAAGTACAAAAAATAGTTACTGCATTTGCAACTTTAGTGCATATCAACTGACAGGTGAGAAACATTTGAAATGTATATAACTGACAAACTAAAGGTTGCTGGCCATGTAGATGCTGAAGTGGTTGCAGCAGGAAGATAGAACAATAGAAGAGGCTCCAGGGTTAATAGCTTTTTACAGCAGCGAAGGAAGACGACTTAAGTAAACCGTGTTGCGATGTTGGGGGAAAGGTTTAGCCAATCACTGTTTCACAGAGCCATTAACGCCGTGCTCAACGACAAGGCCCCTTATACAGTGCCATCACAATACACTAGTATCACAATTGCCAATTAACTAGTCTGCTTATTTGAGATATATGAATGGACTACCACCTTGGTAGCAGTGTAACAAACATTAGAAAACACAGAAGCAAGTATGAAATGGGATACAATGGAAAACTGGGAGAGAACATCAACTAACTGTATAACATAAGCTGGGCATTTTGAACAGGAGTGAAAATGTACCCTGCGGTGGTGATGAAGGGAATGATGCCGAAACCCCAAGGTTGCACAAGGCCCATAATTAAAGGGTGGTTGTGAGTATGGCAACTATATGAATAAACTTGGGGAAAGGCTGCTGTTTTGTATTACACCACGATTGTACCAAGAATTCACAGTTCATACTAAATTGAACTTTGATGTGTGTAGTTTCACCATTAACCCAAACTGGGATCTTTGTGTTATTCAGCATGCATGGCACCATAATGCTTCAACTGAACATGGTGCGGTAAAGTTTAGAAAAACAAAGCACCCCCCCGTTCTTTGTGCGTATAGCCTCCTCGTCCATTCTGAGCCATTCTGCCTGCACGTCCGCCCAACTACTTCTGCAAACTCCGCCCTCAATACGCAGCTATTGGTCGCCTGTCCCTACATTATTACTGTTGCCAGGTTCAATCACATTTTAGTTGCTAGCACTGTCACCACAGTTGTGGGCGGGGTCTGAACAGATGATTGGCAGCAGGGTATTCACAGGTGTGCATTGGTACTTTCTAGTTTAACCTTTCAAGCCAGAGAAGGCTGGTGGAGACTCCCGGGGCATTATTAAATACAGCCATGCACATTAAAATAGGGAACGGGGAAAAAGAGACACCACACGTAACGATGGACGACGATCAGGAACACTGCGAGAGTGGAATTGCTTGCCTAGTGAAGTCACGGTTATTTTTACGGGCGGCTATTACAGCGCAGTTTGATTCTGCTGTAAATCATTTTTGGAATAAACGCGGCGCCCGTTATTGGTCTTAACACCAGTCTGGTGTGTGTGTGTGGGTCCTTTCATCTCATTGCTCGGTACAATACGTGTCTTGCTCTTATACTGCGGATAGAGGGGGTGGGGCGGGGAGGGATCGATCGCGTCACAGTTTCCAGAGCCAAAACATACAAACGTGCTGATAAGCACACACGGCAGAGTTTGGGTGTAAACTTTCAGAAAGGAACTAGTGACCCAATGATCCATTTTCTTTTTTTTTTTTTTGCTGCTGACAGTAAGGTGGGCTTATATTCACCGATTTGGGACATTATTTTAGTATACAAACTCTCATTATCCCGACCACCACCCCCAAAAGGTCACCAATAATACTGTTTATCACCCAAAATGGAATTATGTAACTGATCTTATTATGTGCATTTATGTAGAAAGTAAAACGGGTAAAGAAAACTAGATAATTTAAGTACACTGACATCACACCAAAACAAAGAGATGCCCGATCATGATCAGAAAAGGCGGGGACACAATAGAACACACATTTCGAACGGTAGAACTTTCGATCTGAATGGCACGGTAGATAAACAAAAGAATGAATGTGAACGTGTATTCGGTCTGGTCAATCCACCTACTCGGAATCTAACAAAAGGAACACGTAAATTTGGACATGCAGTGAAAGTTCATGACCATTTCTTTGAATCATTTAACAACTGTGGTTTTTAATGCTTGCGATTCTAACAAAGTACTCACCTCTTTCTTAGGCGCCCCTTTCTGGTGGAAGTGGGCACCAGCGGCCACCGGATTCCGACTAGCAGCAAGTTCCCCGACTGGAGAGCTTACGCCCACCTCCGAGGGACCGCCTGCGTTGTTGTCGTTGCTGTTGAGATCGCCGAATCGCGAAGGGTGGCCTCTACCCAAAGAGGGGTGCTTCTGGTTAGGGTGGTGCCGACTTTGCAGCCCCGTTAGAGTAGGGCGGACTTTTCTGCTAGGTTTCTTCATCAGTGCTTGTCGCCGATGGTTGTTATTGCCACCGTTGTTGTTGTGGTGGTGGTGATGGTTGGTGACCAAATGTTGGTGGCTGCTGTGTTTTGAGGGTGCAGGGAAAGTGTGCACAAGTTTGGACACGACGTGCTGGCCAAGTGATTCGCCAATTGCGGCGTGGAAATCGCACGATGGCGGGGATGGCGGATACATCTCCTGCAAAGTTTGTTATGTGCAAAACAAATAACGGGAATGTGTCCGCATGTAGGCAAACTCTTGGCCACGGCGCCGTAATACACGATATCTTCTGGTCAGTTTCTCGGGGTGGCGCAGTATACAGCTGGCAAATATGGCGGAACGGAAAGAGCCACTTCCTGGTTGTAAACAAAACAAGTCCAAGTGTCGACTGCTCTTCTCTACAAATATATTCAATCTTCTTTTCCAAAAAACATCTGGAACCAGTGCAATTTCTTCTGTTTTTCTCTGTCTTAGATCAAAAGAACGTCTTCACCGATACGTCAGGCAGTCTTCGACGATAAATCTCGGCAAGATACTTTCCAAAATAAACGCGTTCCAACGACTACTTTCAAGCACACGTACGTATTCACCCGAGATGGTTGCAATCAAAATCACTCTCTGCCTTCCTGATCCTCTCTTGTGTTATAATCACACAAAGCAGGCAGGTCCAACAACTCCGTATGCCCTCTTCTCTCTCCCTCTCCTTTTCTAAGAGGCTTTTTTCTTTCTGGACCGTCCGACTTCTGGCTGACAACAGTCGCTCGTCCAATCACTGCCCTGCCTGCGCACACTGTAGCGCCGCCCCTATCATTTTCCACGACGTCATCGCAAGCTGCAAGCAAGCCCGGAATTGTCCGAATGCGTACGAATCAAGATCGGGTGAGGGTTGTGCGGGTATTGACTTTTAAGGGAACAGAGAAGCTTACGAATCGAAACCTATATTATTGGAGCGCCTAAGTGATACGATTCACTCAGTTTATGTAGCTACAGTGTCTTGTTTTTGAAGCTTTCCGTAAACATAAACGTTATAGTATACAACAATTAAGAACGTGGCCGAAATGCTTTAAATAGAACGCAGTATATTCCTTGGTAGGAGTGCAATAAGCGTGTCAGCTGCTCAATAGTGAAACTTTAATCTAAGCCTGAAAGACAAAACAAAACCAGATCTTTTATTTTAGAACGTGGCTGATTGATACACAGTTCGTTAGATGTGGAGATAACGGTTAAACTATAAGTAATGAAGTAGGGAATTAATTTGTAAAACTAAATAGTAACTAAAGGACAAAGGATGACATCTAATCCTGTAAAACACCAGAAAAAAAGTTTTCTTGAATTATGTTTATTACGAAATAACACAGCCTCCATTACAATTATCATTATTAAACAAACCACCATTTGAGATAACGAAAGTAAAACAAGGAGCCCTACGGTAATGTTTAACGCTACTGCTCAAGGACCCAGACCTCGCCTTGTGTGAGTGCGTCAAGCGAACGGCTGTTACCCTGTCTAGGGTTCTACGACCAGTGCTTCCGAAATCTCCCTGGGAACCTGAACTGGACCGTGTTTTAGAATATAAAATAATTTAGCATAAAATTATTCAACTGATCACACATTATCAATGAAATAATCAAATTTCTGACCTCGTTTAATCGCAATTAGCGTCCTTATCTCATAGAGTCGGCGCTCTGTAATCGAGTCTGATGGTCACAGTGGCGTGTTGATTGATGTGAGTGTGTCCGTCTATCGCCCAGTTCAGATTGGTTTCTTTGAAGTCCTCTGTCCTTCAGCGACCCTGGACAGGTTTATGTGGATGTGCAGATCTTATGCTTATTGCTTTTGTCCACGTGTTAACTGTAACTTATTACCCTGTCTCGGGGGGCTTGAGATGTTTTTGACTACAGTCCTGATGATTAAAAGCATCCTTAATGTTGTACGAAAAGTGTGATTTTTACATCACCGATTCGGCTACCAAATCTGAAAAGTCCTCCTCCTTGTTCGCCAAAAACCATGCAATCGGCTCGATTTTGTACGAAGACCATGACATTACTGGCACTGCATTGGTTGATGGGACAGACACACTTATTTTATCAATATAAACAACTGCCTATTTCATCGATAACTTAGAAATTTTTTTCAGCATGGCCGAAGCTTTCTCTCAGATTTTCTGTCACACACCAAGGTCTTGCGTGTTTGGTTTACCGATGATTCCATATTAGCTTGCTTAGTATGTGAAGATAATGTCGCAACACCGTGAATGGCACCTGCTTTCATCCTGATCCTTTCCAGATAGAGTCAGGTCTGCGTTGTTTTTCAGTTTATAATATCATCCAAGAAATTACTCTAATTCAAAGGTGCTCACCTGAGCTTATTAAAACACGCATACCAATTGTAATAAATTTCAGTGTGCCAGCTTTACGCGACGTTTCGACTGACTGTTTCAATGCACTCGAGTGTTCTTCATTCAGTTTTCAGCAGCAACAAATCGGAGGATTGAAAGATGTATAATCTTTTTAGATTTGGGTTCATTTTTGCGGATGTTACAGATGCCAGTCGAGATAATATCATAAAACATTTTAAAGAAGATATGCTCTGATTTGCATTGGTTATTTGATTGCTTGGTAATTCTGAAACTGTTTCGGTATGAACGTGTTTCCAACTAGGGCTATTAACGCATTGCACATTTGTATCTATCTATTTTCACCCGTTCATCCTGTTCACGGTCGCGAGGAGCCCGGAAAAAAATCCCATAGATCTTTCGCCATCCACTGCAGGGCACACTCGCGCTCACATCGCCGCTCAGTAATGTCTGGATTTTGAGAGAAAAGCTCAGAATACGCAGAGAATGTCATTATTTTGAAATTTATAATCCAAGATTGTATAAAATGATAATAGAAGTTGCCTCTTGTACCGGTATTACGAATGTAACCCTTTCTTTTATTCTTTTAGTATAACAACCGTTACCCCCTTTCATCTCCCAAGATGAACGAAACCTCCCTTTTTCCGTATTTATACGCGTCGCAGATTACAACCTTTTAAATCTTCAGTTTGTTAGAATAGCGTTTTTCTGTTATGTTTTTTTTTCTTTCTTTTTCTAAAACACAGCAATTAAATTTTAATGTTTATTGAATAATGTGCATATTCCAAGATGTTATGACATATATACAACCGTCTTTCCTAAAGCTCTTGCGATGTTTTCCACAGAACAAGATTAGAATAAAAACACAAAGACAGAATACTGGATATCAAAAATATTTAAATTAAGTAGAAAAGCCATAACAAAGCTAAAGGTTTATATATTTTTGCTTTGTTGAGATCGCAAACGTAGTAGAGTAGCTGAGTAATAAAAACATAGCGTTGAAATGATCAAAAAGATCATGCTTTTTTTTTGACAGACTCATGTACATGAAAGTCAGCTAATATTATAATTAAATTAATTGACCTAAAGGAGGCATCACCAAATTGTAACAGTATATGTCAACTTTGAAGAAACAATAGCGGTGATGTAACTGGCAGAAATGCACACCCTCACTTCTCATCCCCCACCGCTCAATAATCTTCACATGCACAGCCAATCAGAGCCCAGATACGGACCACATGTCGGGACTTTCCGCCAGAGAAGCTACCGTGTTGTGGTTGGTTTTTCTGGGAAGAAAGCGAAGGGAGTACCGACGTGGGTTTGTGTAACTTCTGGGAAATTCCTGAGGAAAGAAAATTGAAATATTTGGTAATTTCCTGCTTTGGAAGATTCAAAATTATTTTCTGGTTATGAGAAACAATCTACTAAAGCCTCATCTGAACGTTTAATATTTCATAAAGTAAATATACAGTAAAGCAAAATTACAATTCATAATTTATCGAGATAGTTTAGTCCAGTTTAGGATCGCTAGGAAAGCATGGTATTGTAAGTCAATAAATATCCACTTCTGGGCCCTTACGAATTACACACATGACAAATTAGGCAGCATTGTCCTATAAGTGACAGAGGGACTGGATTTCAGTTAACACTCTTGCCTGCCGGTTCAGATTACGTCATATTGTGCCACCGTGATGTGATTTAACCTTCCTGTGTTGCAGTTGTGAAATCTGTGTGAAAACAATACAGCTGGATGGTGATCTTGTAAGTTGGCTTTGGTGAAGATGACAGATATGCAGTAATTACGTTAGAGCTATCAATTAACCAAATGTACATCGAGGGGATGGGGAAGGGGTTTGGGACAAGGTGTCCGATGGAAAACTCAAACTGACATCAAGATAATCTGCAAACTCCACAGTGTTTAGGCTTGGGTTTAAACCCAATTCTTTAGAACTGAGATGAGAGCAATGCTAACAAACCGTACTACCAGGGTGTCCATAATAATAATAATAATAACGATAATATAAAAGTCATAAACCTACTTGATTTTCATCATTTGTGTTTGTCTGATGACAAATTAGAAAATCAGGGTACTGTACAATTGTTTACAAATTTTGCTTTCAGAGTCGCAGGGTGACTTACAGGCAGAAACTGAACCAGCAGCCTTATGTTTAAAATTCATAGCACAAGCCACTGCGTCACACTTTGTGCCTTAATTCAAAATAACACCTCAGATTAAACTAGAGTAAAGTTTTACTAAAATACTATATAGTATTGTATTACAACATATATGAGAGAGCAAAGGTAATGCTATATTATTATGATGATTATTATTATTACAGTAAATAGTTTTCTTCTGAGACTCATCTTTTCCAAACAATTATCACAAAGCAAGAGCCTACTTTATAACACGTTGTATCCAAACTAAAGTGAAAATACCAAAGAAAGGTGACAATTCAGTGTTAACTTAACCTGTATGGTTCACTGTCATTGTATATACTTGTAACTCAGATCACATATGGACAAATTACCCATGTATTCTGTGAATACAGAAGTTGGAGAGTAAATTGTTAGCATTTTTCAGATTTTATTTTTAGACCATAATTGAACATTTTACAGACAGCAATGTCAATCAAAGCAATAAGGTGACAAAAATGAAGGAAACTATTATATTGTAGTTTTTTGCAATCACATAGCTGTCTGCATTTGCCTTTTAAAATTTTCTACAGGTAGGTGAAGTGAGTTCCCCAGAATCACAGAGTTAGTCAAAGTCAGGGAGTAAAGTGCCAATATTGCAGTTAAAGGCTTAGAGCTAGGTCACCCCACTTACAATATGCAGAATAACTGAAATCAATAACCATTTAATCACTTGTTAGTAATCTTATAATTGGAGAGTTAACAATGATAGCTGATAGACAGCACAGTAAAGTCAGCATCAGTGTAGTAGGCACAGAATTAGGAAACAGAATGAATACATGGATAGACAATGAAATATAACAGAAAAGGTGAGTTGTAGGGACATTTTTAAAATTGTTAGCTGTGATGGAAACTCATAGACAGAACTGGTGGGAGAGGTCCAGAGAGCAGAAACTATGAGGTTATTTGAGTATTTACGTAGAGAAGATAATGAACCTTTAGAATAGTGAAAATGATGACATTAGAATTTCTCTGCCAGGTTAATATGAGTCAAAGGTCAATAAATGGGAGTCTATATATTAAGCTATTTGTGCTGAGTGAATTTACATCTTTGTAGGTCAGCAGTTACATTCAAGACATGGTATGATACTGGCAGGAAGACAATATAGATAAGCCAGTGTATGGTTGATGTGTTAATTTTATGTAAACTCTGCGACCAGCATGATGAACTTGTTATCTGCTAACAGTTCAGGAAGGAAGACCTTTTAAAAGGGAATTGTATTAATACAAATGAGACATAGTGGAGATGTGGATGTGCATTTTTATCATTTTGAAGCAGAGGTTTGGTCTGGCTTTTGCTATTTTTTTAGGTGATAAAAAGTTTTAATTGACATTGAAAGCTCACAGTGCTGACAAGTATGATTTCAAGGCTGGTGATATAGAATGATGAGATACCTCTTTCAGGAGCCAAGATTCTTTGAGGAAGAGTGCATCATTTCAAATTGAGCTGCATATCCTTGAAGAAGACATGGATCCTTCTTTGCCATCCTTATTTATATATCACCAGTAATTGCACACTGCACGAATACACTTGACTTGAGCATTCCCAGTTTTCATCCTCTTTCTCTGTACGTTTAGCATCCATTTGCTCAGAGGTTGATGCGCTTGCTGCTTCCTGAGCAGCTCTTCTTTTCTCCACCCTAGCAGCCTGCTTCTTCTCTTCTTTTCACATTGTTTCATGTTAAAACTTATTGAGTCAGTGTTTGTGTTGCAATTACTTAGTATGTTTTCTTTAATTTTTCACTTAAGCTGGCACTTAAGTGTTCACGGCGGAGGTTATAGGGATGAAAACGGCGCCCATACACATGCACCACACGGTCACCCTGTTGGCCGCTGCCAAGAGTTGATTCTACAATAAAATAAAATTAAAAGAGGAATAACCTTGGAGGTCTATCATCACCTCGAAAGTGGATAGTAGAAGTCATGTAGTATATGTGTACCAAATTTCAGGTTGATAGGTCAAACTGTTTGCGAGCTGCAGGTGATTTAAAATCCTGGACAGACAAACAGACAGCCACGGTAGCGTATTATATAAGAAGATAGCAGTTTTCCAAAAGTACCGTAGCCTCTATTCATTTTGTCATACATTTTCTGTACTACATTTCTGGTGATGTATATATTTCCAGTTAATAATTGTACACTGAAGAAAGTGAAATTAAGGATTTATTTTTGTCTTGGGATTACATGAATAGCCAAGTGTTACTTTCAGTTCTCTGAAAAAAACCTCCTGATGTGAGGAAGTAACCATCTGGTGTCACAAAGAATTTGTCACATTCCACTGTGCCTTGATCTCTTGAAAGGGTAACCTATTAGCATTTTGTGTCACTGTCAGCTCTTCAAAAAAGGCGTTTTCCTTCTCATTGTCAAACAAAACAAACAATGTAGTTAATTTATGTTTGATTGTTTGCCTTGTCCATTTAAGTTTTATATATCACATATCCATTCATTATTTTTGTGTGTTTTACACATTTACAACATAACAATGTGTGCTAAGAGGCTGGCTCCAATTCTAGTATTAGTGAATATCTTCCAATGCACTCAATTTACCATTCATTCTCAATCCCACTTCAGGGGTGTCAGGGACTAACTAGAACATTTCTCAGCAGCAGTGAAAAACAAGCAGGAAACGGCCTTCGACTGCGTGCTAGTCCAATACAGGGCCCACATCTGCGAACTGGACTAATTTAATAACTTGAACTTCATTGGGCAAGTGGGGGAAAAAAATCCACCTAGACATAGGGAATACATACGGAATTCACACAGACAGCCTGACGAGGGATTCAAACTGTGGACACTGGATCTGTGAAGGGGCAGCACTAACCACCATTTTACTTTGCGATTGATTCAATTTACCGACAAACTAATTATTTGTTGCGCTTTGACCCAAACCACTTATCATTAATTATTATGGGACTATACTTTTAATGTTTCCTAACTCAGACAAGGATACATCAAAAACTTGATATTTTCTGCATTCACACCATGAGTTTATCTATGGACACAGAATTGTCTTAACCTGACCCACTTGCGTTTTGCACAATTTAAGTTTCTCTTTCATTCATCCAATGCCTTATGCAAAGCTTCATTAAAAGCCTCATTTTGACTGCTTTTATGAAAAATGTGTGGGTGTGTGAGTTTTGTTCACTGGATAAATTAAATAAAATGGTACAACTACTACCGCAAAAATATGAAAAATGTATAAACAACCTGCTTACTGGGAAATATACCAAGAGATAAAGTAAGCAGAACCCAACACAAGTATCTATATGTGTTTTAAATGCATATAAAGGAAAAAAGAAAATATATAATTTCACTCTCACTCTAAATTTTAAATAAGTAATGGCAGTTATTATAGAAAAAAGTACAATGCAGAAAACAAAAACTTTTACAAAATGTAAAATACAATGCAATCAACATATGGAAAAATAGAATGTTCCCACAAACTAATTATAAACCCACATTTAATATCCCATATGTAATTCTCATTGGTACAAAATCAACATTATCCAAAACTGATCATTTTCCATTTGTTATTGATAATTCCTCCATCTCCCCTTCCCCACAGGTTAAGAGTCTGGCTGTCATCTTCGACAGTACTTTATCCTTTCAGTCCCACATCAATAACATCTCCCGGTCTGCATATTTCCACTTACATAACATTAATTGCATTCGCCCCTCCCTCACTCCCCACACCACTGCTATCCTTGTTTATAGCCTTGTCACTTCTCGTCTGGATTATTGCAATTCCCTTTTCTTTGGTCTTTCTTGCAAATCTCTTTATAAGCTTCAACTGGTCCAGAATTCAGCTGCCCGCATCATTACTAGAGCCCCCTCTATTCACCATATCACTCCCTTTTTGCAGCAGCTTCACTGGCTTCCAGTTAAGTTCCGGATTCAATTCAAAATTCTTCTGTTAACTTTTAAGGCTATCCACAACCTTGCCCCTCCATATCTGTCTGACCTCCTCCATGTTGTCATTCCCTCCCGCACCCTCTGATCCTCTTCCTCCATCCACTTGACTGGCCCCTTCATCCGTCTTACCACCCAGCTCTTAAACTCACTACCATCTGAGCCTAGAAATATTGAATAATTCTCACTTTTCAAATCTAAATTTAAAGCTAATTTGTTTAAGACTGCTTTTTCTCTTTGACTACAATTGCTCTGTCCGATTTTAAATTCTGTATTTTAGTTTTGTTTATAATGTTTGTTTTATCTTGTTTGGTGTCTTTGAGTGTTTAGAACGGTGCCTACAAATAAACAAAATGTATTATTATTAATACAACAAAATTTGCAAACACAACAAAAATATACATTTTATATATGTCAATAGAGCATACAAGAAAATATTGTAAATACTGTACAAAGGTAAACAAAAATATACTAAAAATGTATATACAATGACAGTATAATCAAAAACAGAAACAAAAATCTATACAAAAAAACAAAAACAGTGTGAACCAACTGGAACTATCAGCCCTTGTTATTAGTAGTAATAATCAAAAAATCAAAAAAATATATAGTATAAATAACTTGAAGCCTAGAAAAGTATAACATAAGCAGTGTCTCAGGATTTAGAACCTATTGATGTGTTGCAAGGTGCAATCCCAATGTTAATTGCATTGTGCTTTACTTTTTGTAAAAGTTTTTGTTTTATACATTGTACTTTTTTCTATAACTCCCTTTAGTTATTTAAAATTTAGAGTGAGAGTGGAATTATATACTCTGACATTTTTTTCATTTTTTCTTTTATCCTTTATAAGCATTTAAAATACATATAGATAGGTGGCGCAGTGAGTAGTGCTGCTGCCTCGCAATTAGGAGACCCTGGGTTCGCTTCCCGGGTCCTCCCTGCTTGGAGTTTGCATGTTCTGCGTGGGTTTCCTCCGGGTGCTCCGGTTTCCTCCCACAGTCCAAAGCCAAGCCATGGATTGGCGATCCTAAATTGTGCTTGGTGTGTATGTGTGTGCCTGGGGTTTATTTCCTGCCTTGCGCCCTGTGTTGGCTGGGATTGGCTCCAGCAGACCCCTGTGTTAGGATATAGCAGGTTGGACAATGGATGGATGGATAAAAAGTTATCTGTTCATTCAGATGCACCTTATCTAATATTAGATCACCTGAAATCATTACATATAAAACATTTGCAATAATAGACAATATCAGGAATGGAGCAAAGACAAGAGAGGAATATAATATTACATTCCAACAACAACAACAACAACATTTATTTATATAGCACATATTCATACAAACAGTAGCTCAAAGTGCTTTACATAATAAAGAATAGAAAAATAAAAAACACAATATGAAAACAAAATAAATCAGCATTAATTAACATCGAATAAGAGTAAGGTCCAATGGCCAGTGGGGACAGAAAAAACAAAAAAACTCCAGACGGCTGGAGAAAAAATAAAATCTGTAGGGATTCCAGACCATGAGACCGCCCAGTCCCCTCTGGGCATTCTACCTCACATAAATGAAACAGTCCTCTTTGGATTTAGGGTTCTCACGGAAAGGCTTGATGATGATGGTCACGTAGAATTCTGCCTTTTAGTCCATCCATCATTGTTGGAGCATCATGAAGCTTTGAGTAGGTGGAGGTGGCGCAGGCCACCACCACAAAGAAACCGGAAAAAGAAACAGAAAAGAGAGTAGGGGTCAGTATGGATTGTAGAGCTACCCTGAATAGTTATTATGAGGAAATTGAACATATAGAGTATCAGGATTAAGTTAAATTAAGTTAAATTGAAGTTATAGAAAGGCCATGTTAAAGTAATATGTTTTCAGCAGTGTTTTAAAGTGCTCCACTGTATTAGCCTGGCGAATTCCTATTGGCAGGCTATTCCAGATTTTAGGTGCATAGCAGCAGAAGGCCGCCTCACCACTTCTTTTAAGTTTTGTTCTTGGAATTCTAAGGAGACACTCATTTGAGGATCTGAGGTTACGATTTGGAATATAAGGTGTCAGACACTCCGATATATAAGAAGGGGCGAGATTATTTAAGGCTTTATAAACCATAAGCAGAATTTTAAAGTCAATCCTGAATGACACAGGTAACCAGTGTAGTGACATCAGAACTGGAGAAATGTGTTCGGATTTTCTTTTCCTAGTTAGGATTCTAGCAGCTGCATTCTGCACTAGTTGCAAACGATTTATGTCTTTCTTGGGTAGTCCTGAGAGGAGTGCGTTACAGTAATCTAGTCGACTGAAAACAAACGCGTGAACTAATTTCTCAGCATCTTTCAGTGATATAAGAGGTCTAACTTTACTTATGTTTCTTAAGTGAAAAAATGCTGTCCTAGTGATCTGATTAATATGCGATTTAAAATTCAGATTACAGTCAACAATTACCCCTAAGCTTTTTACCTCCG
The DNA here is from genome assembly GCA_026402145.1 of Polypterus bichir lapradei. Lineage (NCBI taxonomy): Eukaryota > Metazoa > Chordata > Cladistia > Polypteriformes > Polypteridae > Polypterus > Polypterus bichir. The sequence goes on along the minus strand of JANRMT010062791.1, from coordinate 45,776,050 downwards.
TCTTGACTTTTAATCCTAATGTATCCAGTTTATTTCTAATAGCCTCATCGTATCCATTATTGCCAATAATCCAGTTAAACACAAATTAGCTGTATTAGTTAGAAAGAAAAATCGACAAGATTACAAGTTGTCCTACAAAAAAACATTATTTGCCATCTACTCAGAATTTTTTTTTTTTTTAAATAAGACAAACATTTTCTTTTCATCTAAAGTGATTTGGAAGTTTAATGTGAGAGACTGATTTTCTCCATAATGTCTTTAAGATTTACAGTATGCAGTCATTGCTCACATGATGGATCATCTTTTTGGTAATTGTTTTCTGCTGGCCAATAGAGTTATTCCAAGCATATATACAGTATGCAGTAGATGCTGTATATACCCTTCATGTGTACAATTTTCAGTGTATACATGTAAAATTGTAAATAAGCCTCAAATTACTCTCTGTAAAATGGTGTGCATTTTTATTTCACATGAATTTGTTTTTCATGTAAGCTATTAAAATTTAATTAAATTCAATCTGTCATTATAAGACTCATTTCCACGTAAGAGTCTAGCATGCGTTACACTGTTGTACACATATAACGATTAAACAAAAGCATTGAATTACAGGCAACACTGCAGAGACATAAAAAGAGCCTTCAGTGTGTATACAGTACATAACTACACACACATCTAAGCTGTAAAATGCAGAGTCTAATGGGTAGGTAGGCCATTCCAAAGTTTAGGCTCTGCCTCCTACTATAGTTTTGCTTGTCCTTTACATTTTATTCCTTTAATTTTTTGATCACTCTGTAAGCTCTGAAGTGTTTACATGTATTAGTTGTTTAAAGTACAGAGATGCACTTAGCTATATCCAACTTTCAATATCAAAGGGGCTTTTTAAAAACTGTCTCTTAACAGGAAGCTAATGTAGTGATTTAAGAACTGAAGTTATACTGTTGTATATCCTCCATTTACTTGTAAGTACAACATTAAAATATCCAGTAATACTTGACACAAATGAAATAGCTTTTCAAGATTTTGTGTGATAAAAACACGTGTAGTTCTGCATTGTTTCTAACATGAAAAAAGTCAGCATTGAAAGAATAGCACTGTGACAACTAAATGTCCACCAAATAACACCTACATTTTGTGTGGTTTCAGGCAAACTAGAGTTTATTATGGAGTGTTATATGAAAAGCATAGTACAGTTTTGTGTGTGTATATTGCACATGTGAATGATACAAAATAAGTTATAATACTGTAGCATCACCCGTTGCTGCCTACATAGGCTCAGATCCCCAATATCCTGAATTGGATTGAGGGAATTTGAGAATGTTGAAAATTATATGTTACCATCCATTTTAACATGGTCTCCACATTATTTGAATAAAAATAATAATAACTGCAAACATTTGTTTGTATTGACCAAAGATGAGCTTTCAATAAAGGATCGTTGTGACCAGCTCTTTGCCATACAGGGCTTTCCCATCTCAGAGGACATGTTGGTATATGTATTGTAACATCAGTGTCAGTCCGTATTGTAACATTACCATCTAGTGGTGAACTTACGTATTGTGACACTAGTGAACGCAGCAGCAAGCCCTGGAGTTCTTTACTTAAAAATAAAACCAATAGCTTTGCGAGACTCTTCTTATGAGTATTGTAAATATAACTTCATAATATTCAAGAAAGAGAACTGATATAAATGTTTTAATTGACAAGCAGGTGTTTGAATGTTGTGATCTAATTTGAATTTTAGGCTCTAATACTCTTTAAATTTGTACTTCTTGAGGTTACTGGTTTAATAGTCTGGGCTAGTTTCTGGTTTGTCATAATTATTTTCAAGTTGCAATGATTTATAAATGAACAGCCTTCCAATAAGCAAATGGTATGCACAGAAATCTGTAAAACATCATTAGTTTCTGGCAAAACTCACAGAACAAAGCCTGCAGATTTAGGAATGAGGAAGTAAGCTTTGTGTTGATAGTCCCATTTGTAAAAAAAAAAAAAAAAAAAAAACTAATGAGATTTCCTAATAATAGTTTGAAAAAATACAATGCTGCTTTTTATACTTTGGGAAAATTGTAAAACTTTTTTTTTTTATTAGGGGATCTACTGTAACTAACCCAGCCGCAGGGGATGCACAAACCAGTGTGTTTTTTGTGCCGGTCCCAAACCCGAATAAATGGGAAGGGTTACATCAGGAAGGGCATCCATTGTAAAATTTTGCCAAGTCAACATGCGGACAACATAGATGATCCGCTGTGGCAACCCCTAACCGGAGCAGCCGAAAGAAGAAGAAGAAGAAGGGGATCTACTATAACTGTCTTTCATTAAAGGAAAACCATTCCTGGTAAAAACATTTCCACAGTTAAAGTATGTGTGATTGTAATAAAATAAAGTTGAAACCTAAAATAGAGCTAGGGATGCATAATGGGATATTCCATTTATTTTTTATCTAGATAATGGAAATCTAAAAGAAAGCAACAAAATGATGAGAGCTCACACTTCGGGTATACCAGTGTGCCTTGGTGGTGGGAAAAAGTAAAACTTTACCCAAATCAAAGAAAGGTTTCCCCCTGACCGCAGGCAGAGAGAGAGCAAGCAGTCAATCTGTAATGTAATCTCAATATCCTTCCCTGGTGACCCCTTAAAATCGGCCTGCATAAAATTTGTGACACACCTATGCATATGACAAATGCATCTTACCAGTGGCCAGAATAGGAAGTCACTTAATAAGGCAATGGACAACCATGTACTACCAGAATAGCAAACATATGCTGTGGCATATATAGTAACTATCAGTTACTGAATGTCTGCACAAGGGATGCAAAACCATCCTTCCTTCCCTGAGAAAGATAGAAAAGTTGTATCTTGTTGAAGAAGGTGCAGATATTTTGTACTGATAATATTGTTTTGATAATATTGTTCCAGACCTTTCCACACACATTTGACAGGATTTAGATTTTAAGACAAATTAGGGTACGCATAAGCTAAAAGTTACAGTATGCATAACTTGTTAGCCAAGGACATCAAACATTACACATATCAATATTTGTATAAACAGGACAGGTTTGAAATATCAGTTGACACAGTATTGTGTCTTTTGACAACCTAAAGAAACCCTCGTAAATCAAGGAGAGAATGTTTATATTCCACTCAAAAGACACCCCAGTCAGAAATTAATCCAGTGCCCAATCATTATGATTCAGAAACTCTACTCTCTTCTTCACTGTGTCTCCTTACAGACATGCTAATCTCATCGATATTTTATGAAGCAATTTTTTTCTAGTGGCCTACATCACTAATGCTGCACAAGTAATTATCCCTTAAATTCGAAACTCCACTTCAGATGCTATAAATTATAATACTATTGTTCCCACGGCATAAATAATTGCTAATTGTGGCTCTTCCATGAATTCTCATCTCAACACCATGTGTTGTTTTCTTTTATGACAACTGACCTGCCATTGACATCTTGTACCAAGGCTATTAAAACAGTTCTGAGTAGGGCCCAGATTATGAAGATGATATTAGTCAAAAGGACATTTTTTCAGAAACATAAAAAACACCAATTTATCCTTTTAGTATTTTTTTATTTAGTTTTGTAATGGCAAATGAGTTAAAATGATTAGGAGTTGCAGAAGGAAATTTGGATTGCAAACTTTTCTTGTATTTACACCTTGTTAGTGTTGATCTTTTCCACACGTTCATTTCACAGACAAGAAACATGCAAACACCTCACCCTGTCTTTTATATCACATATCTGTTAACTGCACATCTCTGAATATATATTACTGTATAAACAAACAAAAATTCATAATAATTTGGTATTTGGTACACTGTAGTAATCCCCTAATGTACAGTATCAATAGACTGTAATAATGTATTTATGCCATGCTGTCAAGACAGAAGTTATTTCCACTTTCAAATGGAAACGTACATCCTTACAACACATTTCACTATTTTACCAAACAGAACACGTCTTGTTTACATCTGCTTCATTTGTCACCTAATTAGGAAAATTAAATGTTGTCAATCTAACAATAACAGTTAAATCAGACAAATATGTTGTAAGTACAATGCGCAGGCAGCAATACAGGTTCTGGCCAGTCATGGATGCTTGATTACTTGTGTTAATGGTATTCATATGGAGTTTTCCTACACCTTACTTTAAATCCACAAAAACTTACCTCAGGTATTTTTTGTGTTGGCTTTGCAAAATACTCAATATTTATTTACAAAATGTTCTTGATGAGCAAGTTAATCAGCAAAGTAACCAATGCAGGTATCTGAGTCTCTTTTGTTAAGTGATACATAGAAAAAGCTAGCATAAGCACTGCAGATTGTCTCTTAGCGTTTGTTAGTTCATATTTTGTATAAAACCATAAATAATCCTTTTGGGCTCTCGATTTCATCTTTCTTCTGGAGTTCTCATTTTGAAATAAGTTTAAAACAAATTATATGTCAGCCAGGAAATGTGCCATTATAAACTGTATATGCACAAAACACAAATCATTCATATGCTATTTTGTGAATAGACCAAACTGATACTAAGTCAAGACTGGATGGAGACCCCCACAGGTCCCTGGGTGACTTAATGAATTAAGCTCCTTAAAGAGAGTTGAACTTACATCTAACAATTCAGCATGCAGAATCCTGGTTGTGGTAGTGGTAGTTCATACTCTTTATGAGTATGAGGGGGGGTGGGGGGTCCATCTTAACACTTTCAGTATATGGAGACATTTGTCGGTTTACATTTTACTTTCGCTATGGGGAATAAAAAGACGAAAACGTCCCTCAATATTCTGGCAGATCCCTGAAGGTAGATCTTCCCCTGCACTAGGCAGTCCACAGCAGATCATCTTCTTCCATATCTTTCTGTCCTCTGCATCTTGTTCTGTTACACCCATCACCTTCATGTCCTCTCTCAGCACATCCATAAACTTTCTGTTAGGCCTTCCTCTTTTCCTCTTCCCTGGCAGCTCTATCCTTAGCATCCTTCTCCCAATATATCTAGCATCTCTCCTCTGCACATGTCTAAACCAACTTAATCTCGCTTGTCCGACTTTGTCTCCCAACCATCCAACCTGTGCTGACACTCTGATCCGTACTTGTCACATCCAATGCAAATCTTAGCATCCTTAACTCTGCCACCTCCAGCTCTGTCTCCTGCTTTCTGGTCAGTGCCACCGTCTCCAACCCATATAACATAGCTGGTCTCACTACTGTCCTGTAGACCTTCCCTTTTACTCTTGCTGATATCCGTCTGTCACAGATTACTCCTGACACTCTTCTCCACCCATTCCACCCTGCCTGCACTCTCTTTTTCACCTCTCTTCCACAATCCCTAGGTAGTCCTACATGATTACATAAATTAAAAATCAGGAGCAATTTTAGTAAAAGTACATAAACATACATTGGCTGGGACAATATGAGTAGACAGAAGCAATATTTGATTAAAGTACATAAAAGTTAATTGGCTGGGATAAAAAGAATGATGTATTAATATATAGTACAGCTAACAAGATTACATAATTAAGATGTATGTGTTACTTGTAGATAGTGTACTGTTTCATTGCAGTTTATTGAGGGAGCAACACCACCTGAGTAGATGCCAGACACCTGAATAAGCTGGTACCGTATTGCTCTTAATGGAAACAGTAATGGAAAAGAAGAGAAAGGCAACATTAGAGGCCTTAATGACTAATGCTACTCACCTTCTCCATGATGTTTTGTATGGGAGCACTTTTGAACTGCCAATCTTTTCCACCATTGTGTGCTAGTAGGAGCTACTGGGACAGTTTTTTCGTCTTTTTTAACCCACAACCATCAGGATGTTTTTTTGTCCCCTTCCTTCAGTGCCAGTTAAAGCTCATATGGCTTATTTGGCTGACACCTTTACCCAAGGCAACTTACAACATGTATAATACAATTTGTTAAATTTCTTTTGGTTTTTCAGTTGGAGCAAAGGCAAGTCAAGTGACTAGCTCGTGGTCACACATTGTCAGTAGCAGGAATTGAACCCATAACCTCTTGTTTTGAACCACTACACCACACTGCCTTCCTAGCTGTCTATAGCATCTTATATATGAAAATGTGTCTGTTATAGTATGGATGCATTATTAAACATTTTGTGTAACTAATATTATTACTGTTTAAACACGCATGATGTATGTAATTCCAACAATAAATCCATAGCAGCTAAAATCTATATATTTGCAGCTTTAGAATCACATTATTATTTTTATTAAATGAGACATATAAATATGCCAACATTGTAAAAATTGAGATATACTTAGGTTAATATACCAACCTACAAAGGCAAAACCTTTAACTAGGTTTCCATTCTTTGATGCACATTTAGGTGTCCAGGCTGTAAAAGCAATTAAAGAAGCAATACGAGTGGGCTGGATGACACTGGCATCATTTGAATCAGCAGTCCATATCTCTGCAGGTAGATATTGATCATGGGATTTCACTGAGAATAATCAACAGACATGCTCCAGAATGCACCAGAACATTCAATAATGATAAACACTGCCATGAATAAAACTTACTGAGAAATGGATAGATGGATGTAACTATGACACAGTAATGCATTTAATCAGACTAAAATAAAAAAGTAAAGCATACTGATACTGTCAAGAAGAAACAAGTCCACAGAAACACTAGCAGGAAATAACAACTGACCTAAAGCCAGGCACTCCAGCCATTGTAAAAAAACTCACACTGTTGCTGAGGTGTCACACATTGCATGGTTGCACCCTGTCTGGGTGGTTTGTCGTGTGGTGTGTGCGGCAATGTGCTGTAATGAGCGCATGCTCCCAGCCCCCCAAAAACAAGCGATTTCCATTTGTGACAGATGGTGGCCAGCACCATTACCCTGCTGGGACGCCTCCACAGTGGAAGGACAGGAGGAGATGACTTATGAAGGGCACTATCACCCCCGAGCTGCTATTTGGCAGACCCCCTGTGGTGCATTGGTGCTTTTGGGCTATATGGGACTTGTTATTTGTCCTCTCAGCCCTGTTGGGTTCTGGTTGGTTCTGCCAGGGGGAGATGCAAAACCCTACTTTGGGCTTCCACCACAACTGGGAGTAATTTCAGACCTCCCTAATGAGTAATACTCCCCAGTTCGGCCTAAAAGGAGCCAGCGGCCACTACGCCGGGTGCCAGATTCGAAAGGGACTCAGGCAAAGTTGGCTGGAGGAGGAGGAGAAGAAGAGAGAAAGAAGAAGAGAACAAGGACTGTTTTATTGGTGCTTGTACTGTGTGGTGGGCGAGCAATCAAAAAGGGGCTTCCCCACGTGAATAAACTTGTGTTGTGCCAAAGAACTTGCGTTGCTGACTGTCTGTGTCGGGTTGGGGTGGCTGCAGTGCCCTGTGGTGGTTCACACACTATATTTATACACTATCTGTTTAAATTACAATCCACTTGATTTAATTAGATAGTATGAAGTCTTTATATCCAAAATTGCAAGCATACAGTAATAAAATAGCTAGTTATAATAATTATAATAGGAGCCCATGTAAATTAAAAGAAACAAATTACATATACAACATCTATTTATGGCATGGCATTAACCCTAGGTTCTCTTTTCCACTTGCATTTAGAAGATGATAATTTTACAAAAGGTTTTGTTTCAAAAATTAGAATTTATGTTTGCTCATATAATATCTGCCCAACATCACAAACAGTTTTGTAAAACTAATCTTAATGGGAACTTTTAAGAATATAAATGGTGTATGAATACTGCCCATGGGGAAAGCCTTAAGTGAAAGGTCACAGAATTCCAAATGTCTCAGTGTATGTTCCAAGAACAGCAGCAATAGTCTGCTACTTAATTTAACCCTGATAATTTTTTTTTTGTGAGCAAACACATCTTACACAGTGAGGATGGAAACTCAAAAAATTGTTTCTGGTTTGTTAAGTATCCCCCTAGTGGTCACTACTAACATAGTCAGCACAATAAATGGGGCCACCAAATCTCCAGAGACAAGGCCTCCTATCAATGAAAGAAGGCAGCAGTATGACTGTTTAAATAATTATTTTTATTTCTTAAAGGTAATACAACAGTGGAGTCCCTGGTTCACAGAATTATTGGGTGTTATTCTGGAACCCATTCCACTAGACCAAGACTGAAGGGAGAACAATGCTACCCCCTAGGATTGAGAGTAATGAAGTGGGAGTACTGGCATTGAGGTGACTGATGAGGATGGAAAAATTGTAAATCTTAGCACCCAATTGTCGCCGTGAGTTAAGTAGTGAGAAAAGACAATGCTTATCAGCATTTGGTAGCAGCTTATTGCCTGCTCTGACCCATAAATTCTTAAAATTCATTAAACTGACTCATAAATTTCCCTTGGGATCTATCTATCTATCTATCTATCTATCTATCTATCTATCTATCTATCTATCTATCTAAATTGTATTTATGGATCAGAGCAGGTGACGAACTGGTAAGTGATATGTTGGATATAGGTAGTGACAATTCTGTTGTCATTTGAAGCCTTAATAGTATTAGACAATGCTACTTGAAAAATACAAAATAGCGCCAGTGTGTGTAGCAACTTCAGAACATACAGCACTGTATCCCATGGCAGATATTCATCTTACCGGTAACAGAAATACCAGCACGTGACAGGTCCTTTTTGTAATGTCACTGGTACATGCTGTAATATTTAGAAGGAATTGGATGGACAGCTTCTCAACCCAAGAATAAATGAATTCTGTTCTTCCACACTACCATGTGTTCATTCTGGATGTAAAGAAAAGGTTAGGTAGGAACAACTGGCATGCGAAAGTGATTGTCAGTCAGCAGCTGACATTAGTTTTCAGGATGAATTCCTAAACGCCACCATTTGGTGAGAGGGTTCATCCTCAGAGGCAGTGTCCTTTTGCACACATCTTCAGAGAAGACCCACTTGAAAATTCTATGGACGGACATTTCAGTAGTTTTGGGAGAGATATACCAAAGGAGGCTCTGTACATTGCACCCTGAATTTGACTATTAAAATGGTATGTTGTATTAGGTTACCTAGAGAAAGAGCAAAGACTAAATGCAATTGGTGATTCCCCATGCATATTGGAAGACCCTTCTCTATCTCACTTATGAACATACACTCAGTGGCCATCTTTATGAGGACACGACTAAACAAATGTTGCTTAAGACTTAAGAATTATGGACTCGGAATATTAAACAAAGTGGAACAATACTGTTATTTGTGCCCTTAATGTCTGACCAAACGGAATGTAGTCACACTCTATCTATTCCCTTGCCAATTTTCAATATTTCATTTGAATGGGTTGCTATAGATATTATAGAGCTACTGGAAACGTCAGCATATTTACATCAGTCCATACTAATAATGGTAAAGTATGCAATGCAATACTTGGTGGACTTTAGTCTTTGTGAACAGTGATCTCTAGTGTGATCTAGTGGATCTATTTCTGTGTCTTAGTAGTCCAAAAAAGTACTAAAAGGCCAGTGTATCTCACTCATGTCTCATCTGCTCAGGAACTTAGGTAAATTATTAAAAATTACACACTAGCATATCTCAGTATACCATTCCAAAACTGTCATGTTTAAAAAAAGCTCAGTACTTGCAAGTGCAATTAACTAAAGAGGCTTAGTAAAAAATAGCCTTTAGCATTTACAATTGCTAGTTGTACTGTATTCTCCCTGTCAGGCTTCCTAGGGCACCAATGACTTTTTAACATCTGGGGGACAGACTGTTAAAGCCCCATGAAACTTACAGCACCATGCATATAGATGATTAGTCATCTTCTTGCCCTTTCTGAAAACTTGGGAAACATTCTATCATTCTTGAAGAAGGCTAAGTTCTATATTAACCCAGCAAAACATAAATTTAGCATGGTAGAGGCAAATTATGTGAGGTATGTAATAGATAGCCAAAAGTTAAGCCAAAAGTGTCAGAAAAATACAATTCTGTCACAGTCATTGGCATTTTGGCATAAAAATTCTGGTGAGGCCATATGGACCTGACAAAGAGACACTGTCAGAGTGGGTGGAGCCATCCTGAGATCCCATGCAGTGTGTGAGTGTCTGTAAGTGTGAGTGTAAGTTAGAGAGAGAGTTAGAGAGAGATGATCTAGAGCAGAACTTACCCCTCTGTTTAATTCTATTTGCCTAGGTACATGGGCACTGGTGATCTTAGGAAGGATCTTGGCTTGGTTTGCTCACAGAGTCGTGAAAAGTGAAGCAAATTGTCTTTCCTTTGACCACAAGTGAGCGCTATTATGTGGAGCTGATAACATGGATGTGCGGGCAGGGACAAGGCAGGGAAAGGGTTATTGGAGTTGTATGTTAAGAGCATGGAAGATTGGAACGGTGAGAGCAGTATTGGAGGTTGGCTAAAGAATGAGATGGCCTCTAGTAAATTTCATGTGAGGGTAAGAGCGAGAACAACAAAATTTATTTCAACACATACACAGGATCCAGATGAAAGTGTTTTACAAGATATGTTACAAGAAAAGAAATACAAATTAAAATTAGGTGAGAATAATAATTAATAAATAGCATTAAAAAATAAATTAATACACACTTAGATAAAATAGATATATAAATAGTTGAAAAGTAGAGTCTTTATATTTTTGTATTATTTTTTATATTAATATTTTATATTATTATTTTTTATATTTTTATAGAGACTTTATATTTAAGTCTCTAAAAATGAGTCAGATGATAAGGTCAGATTAAGGACAGAAAAAATAAAAACAAAAAAACTCCAGGTAAGCTATACAAAAAATAAAATATTCTTCAGTAGTTCTTATTGTTCTTTAAGCTTCGTCCTAGGGGATCCGATGCAGTGGGTCTCATGGAGAGTATCCAATCTGATATCTGCTTTTATTCGAACATCATATGCAGCTGCACAGTGTATCAGATAGCAGGATATTTGTGCAAAACGCCACCACAGAGGAACTGGAAAAGAAAGCAGAGCAAAGTAGAAATTATTAATGATTGCAAATAAATTGAAGAATAGTATAATTCTATGCATTTATAGTATACTAGGAGTAGAACTAAAATATAGCTATGAAAAAGCCAAATTAAAAAAGTGGGTTTTAAAGAGTTGTTTTTTGGTAAAGTATTCAAGATTTTAGGTGCATAACAACAAAAGGCTGCTTCACAACTTCTTTTATGCTCAGCTTTTGGAATAGTATGCAGTCCACCATTAGAGGATCTGAGGTTTTGACTTGGAATGCAGAAATTCTAAAGGACACAGAAACTAAGTTTTACAATGTTTTAGGCTACCAGCACAAATTATAATAAATTGTCAGCCAGTATTGGCAAAAAATGAAGATCTAACAAAAATATCTCAACATTAAATACTCAGCACCAGAAATAATTAATTTTATTCTTCCAGGATAAATCTTTATCACATTGTAGATTTTTTTATTTCTGAGAATTTTATTAATATGTTTTATGGTGCAGAACAGATTTGTACCTCTTGGTCCATGCCATCTTCACAGATGACACTAAAATTGTAACAAACAGCCAAAAAAATTAAAAAGACCCAGACTAGCTTCAGAACTGTGCAAACACTTAGAAAAAGTAATTTAATGTAGGAAAGTGCAACATGTGGGCAACAGGAATGTCAATTATAAATACAAGAAAGGAGACACTGTCCTATAGGAAGCAACCTTCAAAAAGGATTTAGGGGTTTATTTTGACACAAAATGTTCATCTGCTAAGCAGTGTGTAGAAGCAATTAAAAACCAAATAAGATATTAGGTTATATAATAAGAACTGTTAAATATAAATTGAAGGATGTTAGACTATAAAATGCACTAGATCGCTCGCATCTGGAGTATTGTGCACAGTTCTAGTTATCATACTACAAAAAAGACATAGCAGTACTTACAGAAGGGAGCAACCAGTTGCATAGTAGGACTTAGGGGCATGTCATACTCTGACAGACTCAGTGAATTAAACCTGTTTAGTCTTGAGCACTGGAGACTGAGTGGGGATCTAATCATTGATAAAATAAATACAAGAGAATTCTTTCAGCTTAAAGGTGAATCGTGTACTCAAGGACACCAGAAGAAATTAAGGGGAAGTACATTTAGAAGCCAGCAAGCACTTTATGCAGAGTTGGGGGAATATGCAATAAACTACAAAGACATGTAGTTGAAGCAGAAACTTTAACAACCTTAACAAATATCTAAAGGAGACATTGGAACAGCTTAGCTGCTAACCAGAAAAAAAGCTTGATGGACTTACAGGTCTCCTCTCATTTGTCATATTTTTAATGTTCTGTCTCATTTATTTCAGAATGTTTTATTAACACAGATACTTCACGATACATATACACTGGTTTAAATGGAAAAATGTTGGCTGGATATCATTTCCATTTCATTATTGACTAATGACTGATTAAGAAAATGGGCAACAATTTAAACCTAAGTACAGCTGTTTAAAACTAAAAAATGTTTTTATTAGTGTTTGCCACCCTAATTGGGGGCTTTTATAAGAAATGGAATAATTTACATTCTAGAAGTTGTGTATCCCTTAAAGATAGGGTGAGAAGCTCAGTCATCCGGGAGGGGCTCAGAGTAGAGCCGCTGCTCCTCTGCATCGAGAGGAGTCAGATGAGGTGGCTCAGGCATCTGATCAGGAAGACCCAGGACACGCTGGAGGGACTATGTCTCCCGGCTGGCCTGGGAACGCCTTGGGATTCTTCCGGAAGAGCTAGAAGAAGTGGCAGGGGAGAGGGAAGTCTGGGCCTCTCTGCTGAAGCTGCTGCCCGCGCGACCCGACCTCGGATAAGCTGAAGAAGATGGATGGAAGTTGTGTTAAATATTTAATATTAAAATGTGTTTCAATTTAAATGTTTTAAATTTAAGTATTCTTGACTGTAATAGAAATTTGTTCACCCTCTGGTAAAGCTCCATTGCGGGCTAGACCCCTTTGTAAAGGATTAAAAATCAAAAATATAATTAGATTCATAATCACTGACCATGAAATAGTGCAGAAAGATCCCCCCATATGTTTATGTTTGAAATTTGGTGTTTAACCTGTGACTACTGGTAAACAATCAAATATGAAAAATATTACACTCGTTATCAGCAACCTTGAAACATAATAAAACGGCAATCCACACACCCATATTAGTGATTCTCACTTTTCGAAGTTATGTGAAAAGAAGTAACTTTGACTCCTCGCATCTCATTACGCGGTGACCATTATGGATAAAGATCGCTGGATACCTGTGGCATGTACATCTTCAAAATCCTTCTGATCATTTTTGCAAAGTACACCTATGGTTTACTCTTTTGTCTTATGGGTGTAATTTCATGTGTAAATTATAGTTAAAAAATGTCCTGAAAATGGGGTGTTTATAGGTCTACAGAGCCAAAAATAGGGGATCACCTCAAAATGTCCGTCTTTTGGCATAACTAGACATTGACAAGTCAAACGGTATATCATATGTGGGTTTTTATTTTCTCACACTCAGTTGGCGCAAGACAAAGAAAAACATTATTTCAAAGTGTTAATAAAAAGTAACTGTGCACACAACTTGTTTGTTTTAGACTGGCCTACCCCTATACTACAAACCCTGAACTCAAGGTTCGCGTGGGTAAGACCAGGCACACCAGGGTCCCTAATCTTAAAAATTTAGCTTCCGTATAAAATAGTGTAAGGGTGCCTAATCTTAAAAACAAGTGGCGTCCGCTTTCTGGATAAGAGCCGGGTTCTGAACCGCAACAAGCAAGTTAACCAAAACTAAGCCAACCCCCAAAATATATTGCTTTAGTAGTGTATAAACGGGATCTAATTCGGAAATTGGTTAAAGAATGAGCCCTGCTATAGTACACCATCTAATTGGATGTGTCGGTTATAGAAACAACGAAGAGAACTTTGGAGATTATATATCAAGCGATTTCAAGAATGCGTATTTCTCTATTTCTTTTCAAATTGTTATTCCGATATTCCAGATCAAATATAAGAAACAATGCTGATTGTTTTTAATAATCGTGTCAATTTCTTTGCTATTGTCTAAATAAAGTAACAAGAAGGTCCTAAATTCTAGAAGGACTTGTTAACTTTGCTGAGATGAGACCAAACTCTCTCTGAATGGTCGAGGAGGACTCCCAATAGTGAGCGACTAGCAGCATCGGCAGGTTGCCGCGCGTCTAGTTTGGGTTATGGCGGCTCCTGTAGAACATGCTCGGTGCATTATGGGGGAATTGTGGAGGATTTGATTGTTGTAGTTCATTCACGCTTTCTAAGCACTTCTTGCGTTGAAACTAAGATAAACTATGCAAACAGGAGAAGGCGCGAACTTGACATATATCAAATACTTGTTTCATTGGAAGACTTTGTCGTTTTAATCCTACGTCAGCTGGGGTGACCCGTGAACACCCGGACACAGTAAAGTAGTTTCATACAAATAAAAGTAGGAGGGCCTTTAGCCGCCGAACACAAGAGTGCGGAAGGTTGGACTAGGAGAGCTCTGTCCCGGCGGGACTAACTGAGCGTGTGGCAGATAGACTCTGGCCGATGCGCTTGTGGATTTAGCATCACAAGAAGATCCTGGTTATTTTTGAAAAGAGGAAAAATGTCACACGGCGGGGTTCCCCCACGTTGGCGCCACTGTCCTAGAAGAGGACAGCCTATAGCAGGTACGCAGTAGTGTCCCGCCGTTGTATTTAAACATAGCAGTCTGTGCTCGTTAGAAGATGTGAGGGGCTGACAGCTTGTGATTTCAGTGGATGTGGTTGTGGATGTGAGAGCTCTTTAGCTAAAGCCACTTTGGCTATGTGAAGATGCCCAGTCCTGAACGTGCACATGTTCAGCTTTTGGCGCACAACATGCGCACCGCGGTGTGAGCGAGTATTGTGCATTAGGAATGTAAACAGTGTCTAACTTCAGCATTGCCTTGTGTCGCCAAAGATTTGTGAATGATGCTCATACACTTAAACTTCAAGTCTAATTATAGAAGGAGAAATGCGCCCAGTGTGTGCTTCACGTTGGATTACAGAGATGTCCACCTTGTACTGGTGTGGGGGGTGGTGAAGATCACGTCTTTAGGACACATATAGTTTGTAATGTTTACCTGAAATGGCAGTGGAGTGGTCTGTTCATATTAGTCACTGATCTGTACTAGGAAAAGTAAGAGTTACAAAATAACTAAAGACATAGAAGACCTATAACAAGGTGCAAGTTTAGGAGTTGTATGAGTTTTGCGTACTGTCATGAGGTCTAGAGATAGGAAAAGAGTCATAGTGGTATATGAATAGTCTGATGTCAAAATTGTTGTCCAATAAGAAACCTTTTTAAGGAACAGCCGGAAAGTTGTTTTGGTGCCCCTTTATGTTGCTTGTTTTTTGTTTTCTTATAAGATGTTTGATGACTAGTTATAATTATATTTCAGTTATTTTAATAGCTAATTGTATATTAAGGTGAGTTGATTAAATATAGTGAGAACCTTTTGTCATTTCAGGATAATTTGTTGGAATAAATTCTCATTTGCAATATATTGCTTATTTTCTGTGCAATTTTGATTTTAAAAGCAAGAGACCTGTTCAGTGTGCATTTAATTATTTTGGAAATACAGAACACAGTAAATGTGACAAACTGGGGGAATTAAAGTGTTATTTCTGTTTGTTTTCAATTAATTTAGTTTAAAATCCATAAGTCAAAGTTTAATATTACAGAACTATTCCTTAATCAATAGTAGACAAACTCTGTGGTGCAGATTACATGCAATAGGAATGGGGCATAATTTGAAGAGTAAGGGTTGAACCATCACTCCCGAGTAATTTATTGACACCAAATGTTCTTAATAAACAACCATTTCATTATATGTACACCGTAAAATGAATCCTACTTGTACATTTAGTTAAATGAATCTCAACTTCAGGTCATCTTTTTTTTTTTAAACAGACAAAGGAGCAGAGGGGTGGGATTTCGTGAAGAGAATAGCTAATGTGATGTCATGTTTCAGTATGATTTTTTTTTTTCTTCTCCATTTCAGAGGGAACCAGGGTAAGGCAGTTTTTTCACACTTTCATCACTTCCATCATTCGTACCTTGTCATAGGCAGCAAGACAGTCCCTTAATGTGCATGTTGGACATATCTCCCTTGCTTATTTCAAACTCAGACGAAAGAGTGGACCTGACCATGCAGTGGACCAGTGAGAATTAAAGCTTGTGGATTGGAATCTTTATGGGTAGTCATCCATTGTAGTAGTTCAAGGATCTTTATTTGGGCGGGTGGCAATATAAGCAAAATTATTAATCATGATAAGTGCAAAATTTTGGATGGTAGTGGTATATGCAATGGTAGAGTGCTAAAAATCCAAAAATTTCTAAAATGAGACCTTCTCACTTAATTTATAATGAATCTTGAGATCGAAAAGGCACTATATAAAGAATATGTATAATAATAATAATTATTGAGATCAAACAGATTTATTTTTATTATATTTGAGCAGTTAGATAAACTGCAATTAAAAAAGAACATATTAAATAATAAATAGTGTGTCAGAATAAAAGCTGTCTGGCAGCGCTGCAAAAAATCTCTTAAATAAAAAGTCCACAATGTGCTCTTTTACATGTGATATTTTCAATTTACGCAGTCATCATCAAAGTGTTTCAAGTATTTGAGAGCAGTAAAGTTGCCCGTGTACAAAGTACACAGCCAACACCTGTTTAATGTGGGATGAAAAGTGTTTGAGAATTAAAAAATATATACATCAGCACTTAAACATCTACTGAACCAAAGTACAATAAAAACGTACTTGTGTCTGCATGGGGTAATGCTACATTCAGACTAATTAAAGACTTGGTGCTTAAATAAATTGTGGACCAAGTTTATCAAATGAACAGTGTATAAATTCTATTTACTACTTGGTGTACAAAAAAAGATTTGAACATTATTCATTTATACTTTACAAAAAGTAAACTTTCCTACATTTGCAAACAACACTTACTGTATAGTAGCTTAACTAGTTGCATTGTTAGTTTAACAATAACATATCAGATCACTTATTTTTATGTAAGAAAATCTGCATGTCCACATTTTTAGGGGAAAGTCTACTTCTGAGCTTGAGTTAACAGTTATGGCAGCAGTGGAAAATACTGTTTTAGAGGGCACTGACATTGCAGAAATGCAGAAATAGTACTAGGCCAAGTAACAAAGTTTCGCAATTCTAGTTGTATTGTTTTTCAACCACAAAAGCTCGTCTTCTTTTGCTGGAATGCAGGGCTCTGCTGAGAAAAGTTTTAAGTCATAACATGCTGTTGCACTTTCAGTCCCATAATCACTGCCTTACAGAATCCTGGCTGCATCTTCGGTGATCAACTTTTTTTTTTTTTTTGCTGGCTCCAGAGCATGAGCGAGAGTTGCTTTCAGCTGTGTCTCCTATTTATTCAGAGAGTGTATGGAATTTTTCTTCAGATTTTTTACTTTGTGCATTGTTTTACTGCTGAACCAAGGAAGCTTAGATGTTTGTGTTCGGGATCAACAGCACAGTTGAGTAATGCAAGTCTTACTGCTCTCTCAGAATCATGTGTCATCCACCTGCGAAGTGATTCTGCCACTTTGTTTTTAACTGCACACACTTTGGCAGATTCTCCATCATTAGGTGTGAGATGCCTGTTTTATGAGTGTACTGGTCACAGGATAGATCAGGAAAATATAGACATTGGACTCACTGCACAAAGTAGTGGTAACACATTTAAGTAGGCATAGCACAGGTAGTATGCGTTTGAGAGTCTGCCAGTCATCGCTCGTTAACTCAAGTGGTTTCTGGCTTCAGTTAATTTGGTCACATTCCTTTCAGACAGCATAAAACTAATTGCCCATCGCTGCTCATGCATTTGCTCAATCATGTCATACACAGAGTTCCATTTGGTCTGACAATGCTGCATAATTTTGTGTTTAGGCAGATTCACCTGTAGTTTGTCTTTAAGTGCATTAGTAGCATCACTGCTGTAAAGAAAGTGGCTTGCTAATCTGCTACAGGCTTCCATCAGGCGATTCATATTAGCAACCTTGAATCCTTCATTAACAGAATTTTGAAGCATATAAACGAAACACAGCACAGACTCCCACTCCAACAATGTATCTGCTGAAATCATATTATTGCCATTATCATGTACATACGTAATGGCTTTGTTTTGTAAGCCCAGGCATCAATGTCTGTTGTAAGATGATCAGATACAGTGCATCCAGAAACTATTCACAGCGCATCACTTTTTCCACATTTTGTTATGTTACAGCCTTATTTCCAAAATGGATTAAATTAATTTTTTTCCTCAGAATTCTACACACAACACCCCATAATGACAACGTGAAAAAAGTTTACTTGAGGTTTTTGCAAATTTATTAAAAATAAAAAAACTGAGAAATCACATGTACATAAGTATTCACAGCCTTTGCCATGAAGCTCAAAATTGAGCTCAGGTGCATCCTGTTTCCCCTGATTATCCTTGAGATGTTTCTGCAGCTTAATTGGAGTCCACCTGTGGTAAATTCAGTTGATTGGACATGATTTGGAAAGGCACACACCTGTCTATATAAGGTCCCACAGTTGACAGTTCATGTCAGAGCACAAGCCAAGCATGAAGTCAAATGAATTGTTTGTAGACCTCCAAGACAGGATTGTCTTGAGGCACAAATCTGGGGAAGGTTACAGAAAAATTTCTACTGCTTTGAAGGTCCCAATGAGCACAGTGGCCTCCATCATCCATAAGTGGAAGAAGTTTGAAACCACCAGGACTCTTCCTAGAGCTGGCCAGCCATCTAAACTGAGCGATCGGGGGAGAAGGGCCTTAGTCCGGGAGGTGACCAAGAACCCGATGGTCACTCTGTCAGAGCTGCAGAGGTCCTCTGTGGAGAGATGAGAACCTTCCAGAAGGACAACCATCTCTGCAGCAATCCACCAATCAGGCCTGTATGGTAGAGTGGCCAGACGGAAGCCACTCCTTAGTAAAAGGCACATGGAAGCCTGCCTGGAGTTTGCCAAAAGGCACCTGATGGACTCTCAAACCATGATAAACAAAATTCTCTCGTCTGATGAGACAAAGATTGAACTCTTTGGTGTGAATGCCAGGCGTCACATTTGGAGGAAACCAGGCACCGCTCATCACCAGGCCAATACCATCCCTACAGTGAAGCGTGGTGGTGGCAGCATCATGCTGTGGGGATGTTTTTCAGCGGCAGGAACTAGGAGACTAGTCAGGATAAAGGGAAAGATGACTGCAGCAATGTACAGAGACATCCTGGATGAAAACCAGCTCCAGAGCATTCTTGACAAGGGCTGTGGAGTCGGTAGATAAATGCTCCGACTCCGACTCCTCAGTTTCTAAATCTTCCGACTCCGACTCCCCGACTCCGACTCCTCTGTATGTATATACTATGCTAATGTATTTTCTACATCCATTGAAGGAAAGGAAGGCAATATACATGTCATTTCACCACAGAACTACTGGCTAGAAAGCCAACACTCTACTATAACGCCAGATTAAACACAATGAAAACAAGGTTTTGTTTTGGGGGCCGCAGATTGCGGGTGTCCACATGGATGGGCAGATCCAGCTTGCCGAAAATCTCGACCACCGCCCCCATCCAAAGTAATGCCTCTGTCTGCTGCAGTGGCTGTCTCCTCTGTCAGCCAGCCGGAAGTTTAGTGCATTGTGTCACTCACCGGCCAGCTGATCAGCAGAACGAGCCTCTGCTGGAGACAGGTAGGGAGATCTGTGTTCTCGGCTCCTTCGGCCCCCTTCACTAGCGCATAGCGAAGGGGAGCCAACGGAGCTGAGAACACACCAGATGATTTTTCAGGCGTTTGACGCGTGATGACTTGTTGAACGGCCGAAAAATCGGCAGTGCATCTGTAAATGTATGGGGGGCTTTAGGCTAGGTTCACAGTTCCCTGTAACAGTGGAACACGACACAATGGAAAGCGGTGCCGCACCTTACCTGTGCATTACATCCCATATAGTGACGCATACAGTCAATGAAAAGCATGCTTCATGGTTACTTGACATGTTCGTTTTGTGGTAACATTATGCACTGCATGCATTGGGCTTTATTCTTACAGCAGAGAAGTAGTTCATTATGACTGTTTGTGAATTGGGACATTTCAACTTACTTTTTTAATTCCCATTTAAATTTAGTAGGAGTCGGAGTCGGTTAACTTTTTGCCGACTCCGACTCCGACTCCAGGTACCCAAAATTGTCTCCGACTCCTTGACTCCGACTCCGACTCCACAGCCCTGCTTCTTGACCTCAGACTGGGGCGACGGTTCATCTTTCAGCAGGACAACGACCCTAAGCACACAGCCAAGATATCAAAGGAGTGGCTTCAGGACAACTCTGTGAATGTCTTTGAGTGGCCCAGCCAGAGCCCAGACTTGAATCCGATTGAACATCTCTGGAGAGATCTTAAAATGGCCGTGCACTGACGCTTCCCATCCAACCTGATGGAGCTTGAGAGGTGCTGCAAAGAGGAATGGGCGAAACTGGCCAAGGATAGGTGTGCCAAGCTTGTGGCATCATATTCAAAAAGACTTGAGGCTGTAATTGCTGCCAAAGATGCATCGATAAAGTATTTAGCAAAGGCTGTGAATACTTATGTACATGTGATTTCTCAGTTTTTTTATTTTTAATAAATTTGCAAAAACCTCAAGTAAACTTTTTTCACATTGTCATTATGGGGTGTTGTGTGTAGAATTCTGAGAAAAAAAATGAATTCAATCCATTTTGGAATAAGGCTGTAACATAACAAAATGTGGAAAAAGTGATGTGCTGTGAATACTTTCCAGATGCACTGTATGTTTTGCTCAGTGTGTCATTCTTCTAGGTCGTGCTTTTTGTAAGATGACACATTTCAGTTCGCAGCCATCTTCTATGTAATGCCATGTGATTGTTATGAAGGACTCTGTTGTTAATGGGGTCCAAATATTTGTTGTTAGTGTCACATACTTTGAGTTTAGAGTTTATCTTTTTTGGCTGTTGCTAGTTCTTCAGGCTGCTGTTCTACCCTCTTGGTTGTGGATTTTTGGAAGTGTATGTTATGCTCTGGCTCAACATAGTTTTTTAGCTTTATAAAGCTCATCACTTCATCAAAGCTGATGTGCAGCATGTCCTTCACTGTCATATTTGTGATCAATTCTGATATTTTTTTCTGCTCAGACTGAATCACATTTTTGAGGTATGCCCCCAAAATGTAACCCTTTATTCAACTACCTGTGCACATCTCTATTCGAAGTAGCATTTTTTTTGGATTTCATAAGCCAACTCGGTGAAGTGAGTTTAGCATTGCCAAAATGTCCTGCATGTGTCCTTCCCAAGTACTGGAGTAACTAATTACATCATCCAAGCAGGAAGCACTATAGTCATTGTGGGGTCTAAGAACATTGTTTAGCTGATGTTGGAAGGTTGTCAGAGCCCTGAGTATCCCAAAAGGAAGCCCATAGAACTAACATTCACTGGGAGGGCTAAATGTATTATTTTCCCTTGGGCATGACCATTAAGGAAATTTGCTAATACTCCTTTGTCATATCAAGGGTGATGAGGAGTCATTAGTGGAGGTAATGCACTCGGGATTTCGGTTAGACTCAAACTATAGACCTGGCTAAGTTGGCGAAAATCATTGCAATATTGTCACCTCCCATCTTTCTTATCAACTAAAACAGAGAAACTAGACCAGGAGTTAATGCTTTCCTGAATAACCCCAAAATCCAGAATCTGTTGTATTTTCAATTCCATTTCTCCTCTCTTTGCCTCTGTTGTGAGTAATAAGGCTAGTTAAGCCCGGCCATGTCTCAACAACTACCACTACAATTTTACTGAGTGCTGTTTGTAATATGCGCTTTACATATGGTAATGTTCTTTGATTTTTTTTCTATGGTTTTAATAGATTGACATGATAGACATTTTACTGTGGTCAATGATTGGGTTGATGTACTAGATAATCAAGTAGCCTGTTGCCTTCCTTTACCTCATAGGGTCCTTGCTGGTGAAAAATAATCATAGAATAACAGGTGGATGCTAGAAAAATAACACAGCCTTAAGGCTGAAATTTGCAGAGGCTTGCTTCTCGGTCATACTGCTGGGCTTGAGACCAACATGACTTTTCAATATGTTTGCACAATATATTCTAGAATTTAGTTGGATGTTCATTTTCCAGTTCCCGTCCTTATTTAACAACTAGGGGGCTTTCGTTCACCAACCCCTGGGCTTGAGCTATGCGCTAGCCTCTTTGCAGTTCTGTCGCTTGTGTAGGGGGATGCGGATGTGCAATTTAAACAGATTTTTTTTTCATGGGAATTGTTACATATGCATAATAGAACTAACTATTTTACATTACAGAGAGTAATTAACCATATTGAAAAATAGTAAAACGTAATAATTTGAAAGTATATTATGTTTCATGTTGCATTAGAGTTATTAGTTGAGTAATACGATTTTCTTCTGTTTGGCTTTGAAATTAACACGCAAATACTTTTTAAACTTAGACTTTTTCTGTAAAACTTAAGTAAAAAAAATTTTTTTAAATTAAATTTTTGTCAATATTGCATTAAAGTTTGATTCTGTATTTGGACTTTCATCATGACAATGCAACATATAACTGCCCGTGATTGAATTTCATTTCTTTCTCTCTATTAAATAAAATGACTTTTTCTAATATTTGGCTCTGAGATTTGTTAACTGTTAACATTTTAATACGAATCTCCTTTGTTGTCTAATGTTATCCGCGGAAGATATACTATACTACCTTTCTTGGGTACATCCTTCTTTCTGCAGTAATTCGTGGAGTGGAAGGCTGGACGGTGTTAACGGTTGTAGATATTCTTCAGGATATTGTAAGTTGATGTTTTCATCTTCCGCACGATCACAACAAACTGTTTCAGCATGGTCTATTGATACGCATTTAACCAATTTGCTGTGTAACCAATCAACATTTTTGCCATTAATTCGTTTGACTTCATTGTCTGTCGGTGCTTGGATTGCCCGTGTACTCTTTTTTTCTGTTGATAACCCTTCTTGATGAAATTCTTCAATATGATTTGGACATAAGTCTTCTATAATTGGGAACTTAAAGTGAGGAAAACATTAAAATTTATAAGAGTTGATAGAGCAGGAACTGACCAAAGTATTCACACGAATGAGAGGTGAGAGTACCTTATGC
The DNA here is from genome assembly GCA_026402145.1 of Polypterus bichir lapradei. Lineage (NCBI taxonomy): Eukaryota > Metazoa > Chordata > Cladistia > Polypteriformes > Polypteridae > Polypterus > Polypterus bichir. Next base: position 45,752,901 of record JANRMT010062791.1, on the reverse strand, counting down.
GTGGTTGAATATGGTTGAGAGGAGGGCGTGACTTGAAAAAATCTCATGGCAAACGTTTCGCAAGACTTGGAAAAAATCTCTTCAAAAAGGTCTTGTTTCATCGCAGGATTTTTTTATATAATAGAGAGATTTCATGATGCTAGTGTGGCAGTTTGGCAATCCAAATTTAAAGAGTGAGGTGCAGAACTGACAATGTAGTCTTCTCTGAAATTCTACACCTTACAAATTGTGCCACACTCCAATCCAAGTATGATTGAAGAGATTAGAAGGCTCAACACATAGCTCAAATCGTGGTGTAGAATAGAAGGTTGTAGGATTATGAGGCATTGGGACTCCTTTTGGAGCAAACCGGACCTGTTCTGCCACAACAGGTAACATTGGAATCCGAGGGGCATCATTGTGTTGGGAGGTTGTATTAGTAGGTTACCCGAGGATTGCTTAAACTAGGGAATGAGTAATTAGGAATACTCTGGGAAACTAAAGGCCTTCTTAAGAGGACAGATTATTTCATATCTTTCCCACAGAAATAAATTAGAAACCAAAAAAGTATCAGAGCTAAAAAGCGAAATCATTAGAATAGATGAAGAACATGCCAGGCTTCCAAGCGAGGCTCTAAATAGGAAAAGGCAGGCTCTGCATTCAGAACTCTATCTCTTGACAAATAAAGAAACTGAACAACTAATTTATAAATCCAGACATCATTACTATGAACACGGAGAGAAAGCTAATAAGCTTTTAGCTCAACAAATCCACAAGGAAGAAGTTCGCAACGCAATCCCAGTGATCACCAACACGAGTGGCGACAAAATCACCGACCATAAAAATATAACGCACACATTTTGAGAGTACTATAAATCCTTATGTTCTACTGAGTTTAAAGAAGACAACACACAATCTAATACATTTCTGGATACATTACAGATACCACAAATAGATACTTTTAGTGCAGAGGAACTGGATAAACCTCTGGCGCTATCAGAATTACTTGATGCTATAAAGTCAATTCAATGCGGGAAAGCAGCAGGCCCTGATGGCTACCCTGCAGAATTTTATAAGAAATTCTCCGCTTAGCTAG